>BHDV01020701.1:0-74267 GCA_005406045.1 Adoxophyes honmai
GTGTAGATACGCAGTATTTACTAGTGCTAGTTACGCAGTATTGTACTATCCCCGACGTTATGTGTCTTTGAATATGACATATCACTTCCACTGACTTGTTAATGGATTAATTATAATCACGTTTTACAAAAAAAGTAAAGTGGCCATTACACAATGGTAAAAACAATGCATTAATTAGTTTCATACTTTATCTCCTAACTCACGCCATATTTCGTTTTACAAATCTCTCTATTTCTTCGATAGATTTCGTAAGAGGTTAAGGTATGCTTTAGGCGACTGTCTAGCAACTTGTCACTATTTTACCTCTTTTATCTAAACCTAAATAGTTGTAGTCTTTTCTGCTGATTATAGTGCTTCGCCCACCGCATTTATGCATTTATCCGCTTCAAGAGTAGCTGAAACTATTGGCTAAAAGTTAACCTTTTTCCTTTATCCCGTTGGTTCCATTGTGTTGAGACATGGAACCAAAAACTAGGGACTTGAACCGAGTAATTTTAGCAGTCCAGCCTCGCTTCATTTGTTTTCAGTTCTATTTGCAGTGGTTGCAAATCGAACACAAATCAGCGTTAGGATGCAGCGAATTAGTGATTCACAATAAGGTCGCTACGCTTGTTTATTCACAGCAGATCGTCGGGTATCGAGTCTCGACTGCTATTGAGAATATACATAAACATAGACGAGTTTACAACATTATATATCCAGTTTGTATTAAAAAGAGAAGACACTGAGACATGTGTCTATTACGTTAAAGACAGCAACATTATAGAAAATGTAGTATTCAGTTATTTAAAGGTCGGTAAAGACGCCTTGAATTTCATTTAAAGTAGAAATACTGGTAACGTCCTTTGTGGTGTCGGGTTAGAATAAATCCGTCAATTTCTTACGTGGACGTCGTAAGAGGCGACTAACGAAGGTGGTATGATTTAGGCGACGGCTCAGCAACCTGCCACGCTAATATGCTAGAAGTGTCTACGAAACTTGATTTAGTTCTGGTTTTGTCTATGCCACGTTTCATGTGCTCTACCCCATTGGGGAACGTAGGCGTGATATATACAGTATGTAGAAATACTCGTCGATTTGACGTATTAGGAAATACGATATATCCGTTGGGTCTCTGATATTTTTTTTCAAAATTGAATTAGTTGCGCTCCACCGTCACTTTTCATCTAGCCTTCATTCTGAAGGTTCTATGGTGTCCTTAAAGAGCACCAAGTATAACTTCACTTTTTTATGCATCTTCGAGGAGTTCGACCGGTTTTCATTGTCCTGGAACATTTATCTAGTCTGGTTGTAGCTTTGTCTAAACCATATTGTCATACGTTGGAATCCAGTCTGGCCTCTTGAAGCTTTTGCAATTGGCGAATTAGATATGAGGTTAATTGCCAGCTACTGAGTTGAAGCTCGTGTCTCGTTGTGGTTAGCCGTATTATAATTGAATGGTATTTATATCGTTGTATTGATAGTGAAGAAACGATTTAAAAAATTATGCTGGTTTTCAAGTTCTTAACTACAAGGGTAAAATGATAGTTTGTAGTATGTTTTAACAGTATAGATGAAAATATGAATGACATGTATAGAAGTATGAGTGCGTCCATGACTCTTAAAAATACTTCACATAATAACAACTTTATAGATAAAGGTGACACTATCCCAAAAGGGATCTATCCCAGTTAAACTTCAGGCGATTGACTAGGACAATCCATCAAGTAAGTACGAGTACACACAAACACTTTTTGGAAGCAAGTAACTGGAACTGACCACTAAGACTAAAAATCGTAGACTTAACAAAATTTATCTTTTTTTATTTATTTTTATGGTGCTGCTCACAAGGTGACACAAAATGCCACTGCTCTTTCCGCGCGAATGCCTAGTAACTATAAGCAACTGGCACTAACTCATATTTTCGCCATCAAATTCAGTATTATTGTCATAAGTCCGCGCGATGCTTGTGATGATGGGTCTCAAATTGGTCAGTTAATATCGATACAAAGACATGTTTGTCAGTTGAGTTTCATTATTTCACTATGAGTTAGTCTCGGTAGGTTTAAAGTCTTGGTACCTTAATACTTTCTTCGTTTTCAATACATATTAGATTTCGAACAGCGAGAGACCCGACAATTAGATGGACAGTTTGCGAATGTCTCTTAGGGACAGTTTCCAGTCCATTAAGGACTTGTGCGATTAAGATTTGCGAGAATGGAATGCGGCATCTTTCATCACTCCTAATTAACTTGCATCAAGGGATCGCACTCGTTGCTTGCCACTTGAGAAAACGTTGACATTGCACTGGATATGTAGGTACCTGGTACATACTTGTAAGTAGGAAGGTATAGGTACAAAGCATCCAACATAAAAGTACCTAAGTATGTAGGTATTCTGTTTGCATTTAAGATCTCATTGTGAATCTTTTTATGACCATACCTACAATACTCAATTACTACACGCTATGTTTCCCTTCTCTTTTGGTGTTTGTCCCTTGTTACCATTTTAAATCGGAATACCAAATTAAAAAATGTTTATATCTATGTGTAACGTATCAATGATACATGAGACAGATGAAAAATCCTCAAATCTTTCAAGTAGCCATAGCTTACTGTTCAATTTATAAAGAACTAGTCGTTGCTCGCGACTCCGTCTGTGCTGAATTCATTTATCGCTATTCTGCGGGAGACAGTCCACTCTCTACTATAAGCTTACTAGTTAGTTAACCCTTGTTTAACATGAGCGACCGTCAATCAGAGCTCAATTTTAATAAAATAGACATATCTTCCAAACAATGAGTAGCCTAGGTCCTTGCTCGGGACTCTAAACGGTTTTCGTAGATATTAAATGTCGTAGAGATCGGCTAAGCGTTTGAGGTGGGAAAAGACAAAAGACAGACAGTGACTTTCGCACTTATGTTATTAGTAGAGATTATACTTTAAAACGCTCATGCAGGTAAATGGTTTCATATTGCATTACACACAAACGACGTTATAATTACGAGCATGATGGCGCGATGAGCGGCGCGCAAAAGGTTTTAACGAGAATAGCGTTTAAAAAAATAAAACCTCATCTTTACCGAGCTAAAGGTTTTTCTGCAGTTCTCAAGTTACTCACCTCGCTACACTGTTTATTCAGTTAAAAGAGCAAACAACTTCATGACAGGCATACGTTTACTTTAAGCGCGACGGAGAAAACGCAAAGAGGTGTCTGTTTGAGATATTCGTGTATGTGTAATTATCTTGAGTATCAGCTAATGAGCAATTAGGCGTCAAAAATAAGCAGGAAGCAATTGACTTTTCACTACAGAACACTTGGCATATAGTCGTTTACTTATCGCAAATAATTAGCCGTTGTTTTTGGGGCGATAATGTGTGAATCGGCTCATTGTTTCAGACAGTTATGCGTGTATGTAAATCTGCGGGTAGGTGGGTATAGTTAGGCAGGAGCGAAATGCGAAGCATGAGGTTGCCACAGGCGGCCACGGCGAGCTCAGTAGGTGCAAAATGCAAATCTCAGGCGTTTCACCGCAAGACAAATGCGGCCGAAGTGTTGCCCGTCTTGTAAACAGCGCAGACGCGGTTTGTTGTTCTACTTTTTTGGGTAAACGGTTTTCCATAAACGGCCGCGTATAGGCCGCCGCGGAATACCGCGCGCACAATGCCTCATTCGACGCCGCCGTACAAGGGAGACGCGGGCGTTATTGCAGCGATTCTCCGTTGTTCGATACATCTGAGGCGCAGCCGCCTATCTTAGTTCCAAGTAAAATCACACGGTTTTGGTGTCGTACAAACTCATAAAATGCATATGTTTTTATGTAGGTGGACTTCGGATAGCCACTCGCTTACTTATGCATTCTGCATCGCGATCGTCTCAACTACGTCAATTGTTTACCTTTCGTAATTGGATGTTCAAGTTTGTCTGTTGTCGGTGCAATATTCGCGCCGAAATGCAGCTGCGTCATTTGGGAATACTTAATATTTTGTTTTAATCGGAATGTGAGTGGAATTTGAAATGTTGGGACAGTTATGCGGCTTGCGCAGGGCACGCCGACAGCGGTGCTCTATCGACAATACAACAATGAGACCGCGCCTTGAGCCATAAACATTCTTTGCCACGATCATTACGAATATAACCTATAAATTAGTTCGTAGCCGACTGGTGGCTCGGGGCTCGGCGTCGGGGGAATTCGCAATGAAGGCTCGCAGTGCAGGGCTCCGCCGAGCCGACACGCAAGTCGCGTCGCGCGCGTTGCGTTTCGTCACGTCTCGTCTGGCCGACATTGCGTTCCGAAGAAATGTGATGGTTGGTCGTTGCAAATGTACTCTACTCTACACTTTGCTCAATATACTATGAACTATTGTGTCAAATTTAAAGTACCTATTTTCCATTACCTTAAGGATCACTAAAGAGTCACTAACGGTTTCGGTCCTACTTTGGTAGAATGAAAAATCGTTGTGAAGTATCTTTCTTGAAAATTTAGATCGAGGCCGATATTCCTATTAACAAATACTTATTATAATATCGATATTTCACGGAAGGAAACGAGTCAGATAACGATAATATATGAAATTATCTATCGAACTGTTTTTACGCCAAAACTTACAATATTTTCACTCACGATAAGCATTCGTAGTAAAACAATGCAATAAATCTTATCTACAAGTTTATTTGACCTGCATTTAGGTTAATGGTTAATTAGGTTGAGCACTTCATGAAGTTATTGTGTAATCTTGTGTTTCTTTTCACTCGAGTGTTTATTAATAGATTTACCTTGAGTACAATGACGAATGCATGCCTGTAAAGCATACGCGACTGATGTTCATCCTCACTTCCACAAAAACTAAAACGTTTTCAAATAGGTTTATCGTTGTAAATATCGTGTTTGACTCGTCAAATTAGAGATATAAGTAATAAATAGTTTATTAAGTTTCATTCCAAATTATATTAAAAATACATTGCGATAAATATACTACTTGCTTAGATTTTGCAATCTCTATCACTCTACCGGGCGCGAGTTGTGTGATGTCTCTCTGAACTGCAAGACTATGATTCTGTCTGCATATAAATGAATCGATTGTAAATCCTTCACCCAATGGGAATTTTTGGGTGATATTTCAAGATTTCCGTCTTTAAATCTTCTTCTAAATATTAAACGATTTAAATGAATTTGGCAAATATTAAATGAATTCTGCAGAGAACCACAAGTGTTTCGCTTGTAAAAGGCGTTTTAATGAAACAATTTTCTGCATAATGTGTTGTGAAAGACAGGATTACACGTTTTCTGCTTATGAATAATACGATTTTGTTTATTGATCTTCAACATCGGCAAACTTCAAAAACCGTATGAACTTTATGAACTTTCTGTGCAAAGCTCTTCCAATTGCTTTAATTGTCTAAATGAGCTGTCTTGACAATTGATATCGATTTCGTCATTCAATACGTCATCAGACGTGACGTCATCGGCGCATTCGCACTCAGAAAGTCACACGTTTTTCAGCTGTGAAGAACGTGTGAGTCTGTGAGTGTGTGCGTGTCGAGGCCATATTGCATCGCGCTGTAAGACTGATAGATATTATTCTGAAACAGCATTGAGTTCGAAACACTACAGCCAAGGCAATGTCTTCCGATTCTAGTATTTTTTTGTACTAGCTGTCGGGAGTTTTTTTACAGAGAAGATGTTACCACAGGCATAAGAAAGAACTACTTAACTTGAAATAATTTAGAAATATTTTTGTCGTTTTTGCGAAGTTTAATGACTGAATACCTAAGTCAATCATTTGAACATTAATTAGAGACTTTATCGTACAGATCTGAAAAAGATTTACCTTGATGAAACTTGAAATAGCTAAAAGTACATGCATATCTGTTTATTTACCTGTAGGTATACTTAATGAAGTGACATTGAAGGAACTCAATTTAGGTCAAACCAAGTGGATCTCTAATCGCAATACCTAGTTAATCTATTGAAATTTAAAACAAGTATTTACACCGAGTTGTTAAGATAGATTAGGATCTAAATCAGTGGTTCCTAACCTTTTCAATGTCACTACCCCTGTGAACAAGTATGGGAATTGAGTTTACCCCTAGCTAATCCTTACTTCCTTACTAATATTATAAGTCAGAAAGTGAGTTTGTTTGTTTGTTTGTTTGTTTATTTGTTTGTTTGTTTGTTCCGCTTTCACGCCGTAACTACTGAACCGATTGCTTTGAAATTTTGCAGACATAAAGATAGAAGTCCGGATTAAATAATAGGGTACTTTTTATCCCGGAAAAAATTGATGTTCCCGAGGGAAAACAAAAATATAGTTTGCTTGATAGATCGATATCAATCGATGATAGATCGATATCGATCGATAGATGATAGATCGATGGCGCTGTGTGTCGTTTGAAACGAAAAGTTTTCTTATAGTTGTGCTATACCGCAATATAACCGAGTTCCACGCGGGCGAAGCCGCGGGCGGAAAGCTAGTTAAAAATAATTAAAACCACACATATTCAAAAGTACTATTATTTTGTTTAGTGCCATCTGTTACCCCCCTATAATTTGCATTTTACCCCTACGGGGGTAATTACCCCCAGGTTAGGAACCACTGATCTAAATAAATGAAGAATCTTGTCGAGTATTTGTCTGAAACGTATTTATAATAGCAATTTCGAATTAGATAATGCAAACAGGTACAACAATTTAAATATATCTGCTGACAATAGACGATGATGCTCACTGAAAAATATTTGTTTTGTGAGATCGAAAAATATGTGCTACGCAGCTACTACTCGTAGGTAACAGGGTTTTAAATAAATCGTGCGAGCTAGTAACTCGCAACAATCATACTCTCTTTACAGTTCGTCAATATATCATATTTACAAACGTATTCACGAAAGTACATCATATAATATATCATTCAATGACGTCAAGAGGCACGGCAATAAAGAAAAATCCACTTGAGTTGACGTGGTGTACAAGATTAGAATACCTATATTTACACCCTAGACATCCTCCGATGGCATTTGTGTCTACCACACGCCGCATTTCTACACCGATATGTGCTTACAGCGCAATAAGGAAGCAATATTCAACTTAAACGCACGACGGTCATAAAGCTATATAAGTTGAAAGCATTAAGCTTATTCGTATCCTAAATAAGTGAGAATAAAAATACACTGATGTAATCTGAACCAAAAGTAGACCTCAGTGTCATTGGCTAGTGCCTATTGTGCTTGTAATTCTAATTACATACTTACTTAGGTACTATTTTAAATAATTGTTTTTCCTCGCTTGTCACGGTTGTGTGGATATGCCTAATACGCATTGTCTTGTAATTTAGAAGTCAATGTGTATTACGCAAGATTACTGCCTGTACACATTACTGCTTGCCGTCGTGTCTCTAGGGTGGGACAATTCTTTAAAACGAGAAAACCATTAGTTTTTATTAGAAAAAATAAGTAAAATAGAGACGGTCGTAATCGTGCAAATTATTACAGTCATAAATGTGATTAATCTTGTAAAAAAAATACTATTAGGTTAATCTTAAATTTTACTTCGAGTGTACAGTTAAAATCACTAAGACGGAATCAGAACGTAAATAAAAATTATGCGTGTTGTAGATGTTATCTTCTGCTAAAAGTCTCATGAATATGCAGAATACTTAGGAAGTACTAAACCAGCAAGTTGTCTTAGGAATCGAATAAATTAGCTTCGATTGGTTGTGCAATCAATGTTTGATTGCCATTTATGAAGCTGATTTACTGGACGATGGCTTAAATGAAGTGCTTTGAAATCAATTTAGGAATTACTCGTACTAAACCGACCCTAGCACTAAGTGCTTATTTACCTCATAAATATTGTTCATATCATATATTCTCAGAATTGTAAAATTCAATTTTAAATGTGCTTATTGTTAGATAATATTCGAATGGTACGGCCGCCAAAACCACTAAAAACATTATTATATGTAGAGCCGACCCCACTTATCTAATACGACAGATAAGACAGCAAATAATATCTTAATGAAATGAGAGTCATATGTATTCGAGATGGCGAGTTGCCGAAAAGCATTAAAGAGCCGCTCGCTTTTAACAGCAGCGTCTTCCTTAAACTGTGATAAGTAGGCCGTCATCTCAACTGAGGGTTTTTGACACCATTTCTCTACCATGAATTATTGATCGTCGGTCTCTGTATACGCAGCTCCGAGTGGCGGCGCGCGCGCCGACATCGTTTAAGCGGCGCCAGGTTACGTCATCCGATTGGAAAACTCGCCGTTTCGCGCGGGCCCTAAAACACAGCGCGACTGGACTCTGAATGAATTTGTATGGTTCTAGTCGCATCACGTATGTCGTACTTGCTGGGAACGAGTTAAATTTTCGCTAAACGACATTAATGAGCGGAGGCTGGCCGGCGAGGCGCCACCGGCCGGGGGCCCCGGAGTGGTCGGATGTGCGCATAAATATTCATCACGCACACAGACGCGCGCGCGCGGGCGCCGCCGAGCCCCGCCGAGTCAAAGGTGCCTCGGCGCCGCCCGCGCCGGAGCCTCGCGCACCCTCGGCCTGCCCCTCTGCTCGGTGCACTTGCAAATATACTAGAGTCATTCGACGCTCACATCGCCACGCTGGCGCCGCTCGCCAATAAATTCGGTCTGTCTCCGGCCTATAATGAATTATTATGGATTACGATCTGTCTTCGGGCATAACTGAATGCGTAAATAGGTACCGTCATCATACTTCACTAGATATGAATGTTTACTGTGCGCATCTCGTGCTCAGAGGTTTTATTCAATTGATTTTATCTTATTGCGTATACGATCACGAGTAAAAGAAGTTATTTTGCGGAAATTTGCAGCTTCAAAAACTAATGTTTTTTTAAGAACTGTAAGGTTCACTTCACTAGCAATCAAAGCGTCCGGGAATGTTAGGTTTCGCCAGTACTTAGTAGGATTAATTAGGACTTAGATGCTAAAGTGTGTACTTTTGTTTCACTTAAGTACCTTCTTACAAGTCTCACCTTGTATTTGTATTTATCGAGTGCATATTGGCAAATCGAGTACCAGCGATCAAAGTGTCGCTTGAAATGTCAGTGCTCTCTCTATTTCTGTCCAGAGCAGACCCAACAAGAAAGCTATGCAAAATACAAATTCTACTGTCGCCGTCTAGACGCCAGTCCTGTTACGATTGAATAACATTTGATCCAATCATTCGAATGCAGGGGTCAGCAGGTCTTGAGAACCAGCTGTAGGAACCGACAACATCATTGGCGAACAATCACTCCCATGTAACATGACAAGCTTGCAAATCACCGTTTGCTATTATTACTTTTCCTTGTCTTAGTTAGAAAATTAGGATTACCTCGGCTAAGAAAATGATTACTTATGGTGATTTTGAGGAAAGGATTTATAGGATAAAACATACAAATGTAAATGTCGTGTACCTAGCTAGTTTAGACTGGTAATAATATCTAATATAGTCTAGGTAATAAGTCCAAAATACCATCAAATTGGCTATATTTGTCCAATCACCCCTACAGAAGCCAACAAAAGCGTTGTGTCTAAACGAGATGTCCAATTCTGTTTGGAGTTGACAATCTCTAAAAAGGTTACTTTCATTGTTTCAGCACCGGATGTCGTGCAAGAAGACGGCCCATCCGTGGTGACAGCGACAGATGGAGAAGAAGAACTAAGTATGAAACGTAAGAACCTTTTGATTCTTACAAAAATTAGACAAATCTACCTTTGAATTATCAGTTGCTATACCGTGATCATGTTTGCAGATTTTGGTGCGCTTTTATCGGGTCGGTCTCCCTTGTGTATCCGAAGAGACGACATGACCAGCGTGCCGGTCGCCCCGGGCGTGGCCACGGCTCGGTTCACTTTCCGCCGCCGCCACCTCTTCTGGTCGGTGATCCTGGGCCCCTCGATGGTGCAGCCACGAGCTCTCTCCTTCCTGGACAGAGGAGGAAGGCTCCTGCTTGAACACCCTTTGAAAAGAGCGCCAGGCATTCACGCGACTTACGAGGAGAAAACTGAGAAGGTGATTTAATTCTTCCTCGATACTTCTAAGTATGTGCTTTTAGAGTTAAGAGCAGGCATAAAACCAAACCGCAAGTCAAAATCTTCCATTATATTCAGATTTATTTGTAATGTTTGATATCAAAGCGTAGCGAAAATTCATACATAAAACCACACGAAATTTCGCTGGCTGTATACCCGCTCTTAGAAGAACGAATCCTACTTTAGTTTAGTAGTTTTATTATCCGTATTATTTAGTAATAAACCGCTGGATTGGTTTTAGTTGTGCGGCGTTTGGCGCCGAGTGCCCCGCGACTATAAGCGGCTGTTGCGAGAGGGGGCCTTGTACGTGGCTCTGATTTGGGGAGACGAACGCAACAACTCTATGGACAGCGCTTTAAGTGGCCGTATTAACAGGTACAGTAATTTAAATATACTCGTGTAGCAAATTTATATAAATAGCAAGAACCTATTATGCACCTAACCCATGGAATCTAGCTCAAGTGCGAAATCGCATATAAATGCAGGCGGTCGGATCTAAAGCTTCTTTATTAGATTTAAAAGATAAATCGCCCTTGAAACGGTCGTTCTGAGAATTGTTCACTGGCGGCCAATAAGCCGTCGTGTATTGTAAATTAACCAACCGTGTGATGAATCGCGGAAAGTGCCGACTTTACTGCACTAGGAAAATACCTTGTGTCTGTGGGACTAGACCGCTTCACACTTATGCAGTAACTGGATTTATACTGCTTCTATTATTCTCAATGTAAGTAATTGCTTTTAAATGACATAGATAGATACCGAGAATCAAATAAAATTGAGATTTATCGAGCGATGTTGTAAAAAGCAAAGACAGAACTATAGGATTAACATACTTGTGTTAATGAGCCTCATTTACGCACATTGTCGTAGTAGTAGCATATAAATAAATACTCACGTAACAAGGCAGCCAGACGAAAGTGTTAAAAGTTAAAACACGCATTCATCTTCTCAAATATACGCGTCGCCGGTTACGTCACGTTTGTTTACTAGACTTGTTGCTCTAGTTTTTCTTCCCACTGTTAGGTTAGGACGCCTCAACCTATTCGTGATATGATAACGTTTGGTTTTTGTTTGATTAGATTTTTTTTTTTTTCTAAAACGTTAGTATAAAAGACTTTTATTAAGGCTTTGGAAACCAATTAGCGATCGATATTAAAGCTCTTTAATCTTTAGAGAAAACTAAAACGAGAAGTTTTCCAAGAAATAAATATGTAGGTTTAGATTTGTTCAAACTAGCTTCATCAATGAAGGCATTTTTATAGTAGACACCTTAATAATTTCGTTTTGATCCGTAGCCCTAATTTTATTGGTTTTGTCAAGAAAATCTATTGAGTGTCATACCTAATTTCAAGTGCCCAAAAAATCCCGAATCCCGAAACGCGCATCTCTGACTACAGGTACCCGGCCCTGGCAACGGAGATGTTCACCTCTCTGATGGAGCCCGATCAGCCGCCGTCTGTCTTCGAGAGCGGTGGCTGCGACGACTACCGCGTGCCTGGACAGGAGGCCGGCTGGTGGGGAGGCACCGCCGTGGTCACCGGAGCCGCCGGCGCAGCCCCGAGCCTGCATCTAGCACTGATGTACAATGGCATTTTCTTTCCGACCGGCAGAGATCAATCTGTCAGGGTGCTCCTCACGCTGCCGGATAAGAATCAGACTATCATTGACGAGGTAAATGCTTTTTTCTCGATTTAGAAAAACATTATATTAATTTTAATAACGAGGATAACGAATATTGTTAATTACAAGTTCTGCTTTAAAAAAGATGAAAAATTTTACGAGTCTTATTAACTGACCACGCATTTCATTATTCTTTCAAATATTATAAAAGTAATTTTTGATTTCCTGAATTAAAAGAGTTTGGCTAGCGATTGATGTTCCAACAACTGTTCTTTGTCAACAGTTAAAAATAAAAGTTTTTGGTATATTCCTTACGCTATATTTCATTAATTTTCTTCTTCAGCTTGGAATGGTTATTTGCATACTTAGTATGAATTATTTGTCGTAGATTCAAACAGTGCCAAAACCAGGCTACGAAATGAACGTCCTCGAAGTATCTACGCCTGTCTCAGCTGCAGAACTTCGGTCACTAGCTCGTGGACGCTTGCTTCTATCAGTAGAAGCAGTGGGTGCGTCTGAGCGTCGAATCTCGGGTGTCGTCAGACAGAGGGCGGCTTGTGAGGTGTTCCACTCGCCCCTGCTTGCGGAAAGGGCGCCTGCTTCTTTGGCACCAGAAGGTCTTGCTGTGCTGTACATTGATAAAGAAGGATCGCTTGTTTATGACATACAGGTAAGCCTACGAATATGATCACATTATGAATAACGATTCCAGTAACAATTACCACAAACCTGGCCAAGCACGAAATTTTCGTCTCAAGAGAAACAAGCGAATGCAATTCTTATGATTTTTATGTTTTTTTAACTCTTCTACAAACAAGCGTCTAAATGAATTGGATAAACATTTCAGGTCGACAATTTGGGAATAACGGATCCGAAGATAACTCTAGTAGAAGAGCAAGGGAAACGGCATTCCCAAGTCGAAATCTTGGACACGAGAATGGGTGTCCTGGCCAGGCCTAGCGCTCGCATTTTCCCTCCGCTTTACGAAGACCAGCTGGCTGTACATATCGGGTCTGATGTCGGTGAGTACATTTATGTTCATTTCTTATTATTATTTTTAACTCTAAAAACATTAGCGTCTTTTCAGAAATACAATAATTCATAAACGTCGAGTATGATATAACGTGCGTCTTATCACGTAGTGATACAGTCACGAGTGCAAAAACGTTGGAGACTACGGATATTGATTTCTCAGAAACCACTCGAAGGGAAAACCCTATAGCTTTTAATCGTTTACCTTTAATACAGCTGTTGAAGGGCAAAGTTTCCGTTATCATAATTATTAAGTAGGTAGTTGCGCAGAATCATTCAAAGAATCTTAAATATCCAAAAGTAGAAAAAACTTTTAAGAGTTAAAGGAAAATAATAAATAATTAAGCAATACAACCAACAAAATGACGTTAAATGGGTAATACTGAATAGCCTCTTTTTGTTACCAAAAAAATTTCCAATATTGTGAGGTAAATCAAATTCAATGTCTCTATTTCGTGACAGGCGCGTTTAGTCCTCTTAACACGTCTGTCACGAAATAAAGATTATCGAATTGGATAAAGATGGGGCGGATGAAATGCTACGCGGCCTTGTCGAGGTCAATCAATATCATCAACTAAAATTGCCTACAACTTTGAACAACATAATCATCCGCATGATGCAAACTCCAAAGATTATTTGACGGTTTCTCAGGACCCCCTATTCTGCGCGGGCGGCTGACATCGCGTCCTCTGCCCGACACCGCCGGCGAAGGACCAGCGTTGTTCAGGCGGACCGACGCGCGCGCACCGGTCTCTGCCACGCCCGTCGCCGGTCTGGCATGGCTATCTGTGGATGCTCTGTGTGGAGTACATTACGAGGTAACGAGATACCTTTTGTCTTTTCATTGTTTTTATATTAAGTAAGTAGTTGGCGGAGATGGCGGGACGACCTGGACGTATTTCTCGGCGACTGGCCCCAGACCGCTCTAGATCGGGAGGAATGGAGGACATGGGGGGAGGCCTTTGCCCAGCAGTGGGATACCGACCCAGGCTAGAAAATAATAATAAGTAGTTTAACTTTTCTTTTATTAAAGCCAACTTAATAAGACCTTGGATACTTTTCAGTGGTCTTTGGCGACCATTTAGTTTTTAAGGGTCACAAATGGTGTAACAACCTAGAGGAGTTTTTTTTCTGCATGTACTGTATTACAAAAAAGTTATCAAACCCACTTCTTTCCGCAGGTGGTAGTAACGAGTAACGCTGGTGTGTGGTCAGTGTTCCTAGAGACCCATGCATCGGCCGGGACCAACGCACGCATGCTGTCAGGCATGGAGGGCTGTGTCCTGGAGCCACACCCCGCCGAGTTGTCGGCTCTTTTCGCTGGAACTGCGTACTTGGATCTAAGAGCGCCGGACAATGACACTGCTCTACTACGCACGCGTTTACCTCAGGTAAATGCATTTTGGATTTACCTACTACGTTCCCTGTCCTCGCAGATTCCTGACAAGGTCACTCGTTATGCTCAAGCCAATATTAAAGGCAGTAGCCGTAAAAGCATGCGTTTTTGAAAAAAGTTCATGCCACCTGGATATAATAAAATAACACAATACATGTTAAGTTGTAAGTCTCCATGAGTTAAAAACGATCGAAACTTTGATCTCGTTTTCCTTTTTCATGCTACTAAGAGTGCAAGAGTGATGAGGTGAGTATCTAAACTTGAAAATTTTACCTATATTTCTGGTAGACAGTGGTTATCACGGTCACTTCTTTATCTTAAGTTTGTTCTCGAGACTTGTCTTGTATGTTCAATATTTATAAGTATGTATTTATCGATTTACACTTATGTCTATCCGTAGTCTAGTACTGAATTTTACTGAATCAAAGGCCTTTATTCAAGAGTGGACGTCTTCCGGCTGATAATGATGTTGAAGACCATTCAATTTATGTTTTCAGATAAGCGTGCCACAGTCGTGCCTGCCGTCTTTATCCTGGCCATCCGACAACGGACTCAGTGTCAACTACCCTCCCGAACAACCGTCTAACTCGATACCACCTGACAACTCTCTCGCCAATACTGCGTCTTGCTACTACGCTGGACGATTTTACGAAGACGGTGCACAATGGATGTCAGCTGAGGTATATATAACTCTAATTACAGATAGATTTTTTTTAGGAATAACTTTGCCAACGTTTCCTCTCTGTTCCTCAAATTAGGCTTACATCTATTTACTATGATTTAATTGATTGAGAGTTTACCCCCAATCACTTTCTACAAACAAAGTATAATCTCTTCGATTCATTAATAAATATAGATTAGTTGTGTGAAATGTTGATACTATTGGAAATGTTTTCGTTATTTTCAGTCATGCCATATGTGCGGATGCGAGCACGGAGTCCTAAGATGCGACCCTGTGCGATGCCCGCCAGTCAACTGCGCCGTGCCTACGATTCAGCCTCCCGGTCAATGCTGCCCTATTTGCACCAGTAAGTATTATGTAATTTTAACGAGTAAAAACTGATGGCATGCTCTTTCGAATGTATCGTTTTCTTTAATTAAACTCCATTATCTCTACGTTTTCGCTAATGTTGTGTAATTTCGTCAACGCGTCTCACTTTCTTTTTATTTTAAGTTTAGCACCAATTGGTAATTGTAATGAAACAAATAGATGGCAATTATAAATGATTTCACTAGATGGCGCTCTATACATGAGATAGTTTCATAACGCAATGAACGCGACACACATCCAACGAAGTTTTGTTCAATGTATAAACTCATCAAAGCCATTTAGTGAAACGTTCATTTCAAATGAGTATGGAGGAAGGAATTTCTGTTCAATTGCTCCCAGACATCAAAATCAAGTTTCTATTAAAGACCGAAGCAACTTAGAAAAGACTAAAACGTCCAATATTTTATTTAACACCATTTGTTTCTGCTCTATTACAGACTCCACGACGGCAGTATGGAACGAGTCCCATGGGTGCCATTTGGCCGGGCAATACCACGCACCAGGGTCCTCATGGCACCCCTATTTGGTGCCAGGAGGGTATGACACCTGCGCTGTGTGCACTTGCGAGTTCCCGACGCGACAGGTAAATAAAATGAAGATTACATGTTTAGAGGGATGGCATTTTAAGCGTTGCGCTCTGTTTTCTCATTAAAAATGTAGATTCATGATTTATTTAGGTACCGAGTTACACGTTAAAAAAAAGTATAATAGTATAGGTGGTAGCTTTGATACGTTTACTGAAAGGTGCCTACTTGCATAATGGTATTTTGTCTCAGACACACGAAATCGAATAATTTCCCGAGTAAGCCCGTTCTTAATCAAAAGTTGAAGTATCTTCAGTAGGTATATCTACATAAACCCCTGTGGTTCCAGGTGCGTTGCCCACGAGTGCGCTGTCCGCCGCTGCGCTGCGCCGAGAAGGAAGCGTACCGACCGGATAAAAAGTCTTGCTGCCGGGTTTGCCCTGAGGTAGGTTGCCTTGTCCGTCATTGTTTATGTACCTATGAAATAACGTAACGACAATGGAATTCACGTTTGTGTTTACTCTGCCTTTAAGTCCTGTGAACACAAGTTCTTTAACTAGTCTGCCAGTAAGTATACCAAGAGAAATTTTCATACCGCAGTTCTATAACATTTGGAATAAAAGTCGCTAGCCCATGTGTGTCGTCGACGTGCAAACGGCGCCAGTGCAAAACACTTTTTTAAACAGTTTAAATCAGCATCCTCATTTGTTTCTTGACCGAAATTCATACCGTAACAAAGCAGTGCTATAAAACGCGCTATTTTAGTTGCAATTCCTCTTCCTTAAATGACTTTCCATGTCTCATGCTCCAAAATTTCAAAGTTGACACAATTCTTCAGGTGAAAGTGAAAAAGCCCGAAGAGGAGACGCCTAAAGACCAGGGCGCGCCGCGGACCGCCGAAGAGATCTTAGCGGAAGGAGGCTGCAAGTTCCCCGACGGGCCGCTGCCCAACGGCAAGGAAGTGCACCCCTCCATCCACTCGCACGGGGAGCAGCGCTGCGTCACTTGCCGGTGCAAGGTGAGACTTCGTGTTACAGCTGAAGATATCAGATACTGCTTGCTACATCGGGCATCCTGGTTTTTCAGTTGATATAATTAATTATTAAACTGTAAACTTAAGGTTTCGCACTGCTTGCGAGGGTTGCGTTCAGCATCACAAAAATAAAAAATAAAATGCTGAAATAAGATTGTAAGATCGTTAGACAAATTTGACTCATAGACTTATTGACTTCGACCTCTACAGCCGTCTAATAAATCCCAAGGTAGACAGACTGCTGTCGGCGCTCAAAAATTTAGAAGCTCACCTTTTGTACTATTTTGGACGGCTAATACGACACAAAATAGTTTATCGAAGAAACACGCTCATGTAGACCCCCAATGCGACATATTATGTTATCTAACGGTTACTTGAATCTAATTATTTTTTGGCAACACTAGCGTAAATAGGATAATGTAGGAATTTTGTAATTAGAATGTGTGTTGTTTTCAGGATGGCGAGGTGACGTGCGTGCGGAAACGCTGCGGGCGCGCGGCGTGCGCGCGGCGGCGGCGCGGCGACGCGTGCTGCGCGTGCACGCGGCACCGGCGCCAGCGCGCGCCGCGGCTCGACCTGCCGCCCAGCTGAGCGCGCCGCCGCCGCCCCCTCCAGCGAACACCAGCCAATGTTAACCGCGGCCCGCGCCCGCGCCGCCTCGCCGCCGGCGGTAACATGGCGGCGCTGCAGCGGCCCCCGCGTCCAACCCCGTCTATACCCCAGACTGCTCCTAGGCTAAGTGAGTGAACGCTTCGCTCTATAGACTGATATATTTTTATGTACTCGTGCGATTCGAATGTCTAGTTTTAGTCGGCGGTGCGGCGGTCGGCCGCGCGATCGTCGGCCTCAAATTCCAACGATCGACGGACGGACTTTAGCTTTACTGTGTATTATTCGGCGATGAATATTTACTTACCCACCGGTATTTTAATTGGTATTATGATGTCACTAAATTTTATAGGCGCATTACACGCTCTGTAACCCGACAATGAACGCTTAGAGTATTAGTTGCTTGATCGCTCGAAGGGAGTCAGGGAAGGTGCGAGCGCGGTTGATATCGTTGAAGATGTGCCATATTCTCTTAATGTAAATATAAATTATTATTTTTAATTATACTCATGTGCATATTTATTTACGATTGTGTACCGTGTGCGGCGAGCGCGACAGTCGCGTGGAGCCGTCACCAGCTGCCGCACTGTATCGGTCGCCTTGTTCGTGCATTTGCTTTTAGTTTTACGTGAGCGCTCTCGCGGCGCGCGGACGCCTTACTAAGCGACAGATAGCGTTATTCATTCAGTTTAAGTAATTATGTCACTTAAGTTATAAATAGGTGCAGATAATGTTGAGTTGACCGATATCTCGTCAGTGAATGTGAATGTGTAAATAACTAGGTTAGCTTTACGTTAATATGTAATTGCTGAAGAATCATAATTATTAACAATTTACATTGTATATTATTTTATACTGATAACATACGATAGATGTGCTGCCGAGTGCGGCGGAGGGTGCGCGAGTTACGCGACTAGTTTTGTTTAATGCCTAGGTTAAGCGGTAGGTGATTAAGGAAGCTAGTCCAAATGTTCGGAGTGCAGGGACGCACGCTACGCTGCCGATGCGCTCTTCGACACGCTGATCATTTTACAATTCATTCTAAGTTACTTAATAAGTATTTTAATTGACGAACTTAAGAATTGGATTTAACGGCCGTAAAGAATAACAAACTTCGCCTTATCGTGGGTTCTAGTCCATCAAAATATGACTTTTATGATTAAAATGTAGTGTCGGCTGTTTTGTGGATGTCATGCAACACGGCACAAGGATTTATCTTGGATTTAATAATTTTATAATCTAACAATAGCGAAGTAGCACCTATGGCTTGCGAATAACATTAACTAATAGCCATAAAGGACACTATGAATTCGCTTGTATTGCAATGTTTTATTATTTAATAATGGTTATTGTACTTTCGCCGCATGTAACGGACGGTGTCCACACTACAGGAGTAAAAAGTAATACCTAGAGACAATGTCCGTTAGATGTGCGCAAACGCATGTATGTCCCTTTCGTATACGGAAGGGATAACACTGAACAATTCTCCGATCAAACCTTTCGATGTAAGTATCTTACCTTGTTTATTTAATGTCTATCCAAACTTACATAAAAGAGTTGTTTAAGACTCTGACAATAGTTTGTAAACAGTGGTACTGTTAAGAAATAAAATTACCTGTGAACATAACAGACAATTTGGTTTTAATTTTTCCATTGTAACAACCTTTACATAATGCTAAACTTAACTAATGGCACATAGACATCTCCTTTTGCTACAGAGATCAATTTTATAAACAGCAATGGCAGAAAAAAATGTGAACAAATTAAGTAAGAAAGTAACACGCATTTTTTTCTTATTTCTCTCATCACGGCTTAGTTACAGTGAAGATTTGGTTAGAGCTCGCAAGGTGTCACCCATAGCATCGGCGACCCTATCCGCAACTTCTATGGTGGCGCTGACTCCCATAATGCCAACCCGCAGAGCCTTGCCCACTGTTGGGCCGAGCCCAGCCATTATCATGATGTTGTGCCTGTGGAAAACATGGTTTCAATAACGTTAACATTGAGTTGGTAACAAACAACTAAAAATAGGTAGTTATCAAAAGAAAATGATGAGAAAACATGCTCAAATTGGATTGTTTGACATTGTGTTTGATGATCCGGGTGGAGTTTAGAATAACACCTGTCCATTTCTCCCGTAGATATCGTAAGAGGTGACTAAGGATTTAAGGTTTAGGAATGCTTTGGGCGACAGACTAGCATCTTGTAACTATTGTACCTTTTAACTCAAAACCTAAGAATATGCTAGAACTGGCTGCAAAACGTGAAATAGTCTTGGTTTTGATTACTTGACGTTTCTTATGTTCTGCCCACCTAATTTGGAAATAAAGGCGTGATGAGAGTAAACATTAGCATTAACAAGATATAGGGCAAACATAGTGTATGTAGTTTAAAGTTTCAGTAGTTCAGACCCCAAAAAAAAAAACTGTCAATAGCTACAATGGATTGGTAATGTGTTTCGTATGCTACGTCCATACAAAACACATTACCAATCCATTGTAGCTATTGACTTTATGCATAAGACACTCACTTAGCTCTCATATAGTCGACGAACTGTTTATAATCGTATCCTCTGGGCAGCTCGAAGGTTGTCACAGTCATCAGTCGATCTTCAGGCTTTTTGATTAGGAACTGGAATCCTAATTCGCTGACTCGCTTGTGGAAATGGGCCCTGGCTGCTGCGTGGCGCTCCCAGGTCTTCGGGAGCGTTTCATTAATCATCTCTTGGAGGCATCGCCGTAGCGCCCAAACCAGTGGAGGGCTTAAAGTGTGGTGGTATCTGTGGAAGGCTGATAAGTTAAACAAAAGAGGTTCGACTCTGGAAATTCGCTAGAACATTGAACTATTCTGACCACACATGTTCTGACTGATGAATAATGGGAGGTGATTGTTTTGGGACAATTAGAATAGTATAATGTGGAATAAATCATAAATATGATAAATGTGGACGCGCTTATGATGGCAGGTGGGGAACTTTTGTCGTAATGTTTACGTGGTGCAGGCCCACCATAATGTAAATGATGTGAATATGTGATGGGAAGGTTTTTGTGGAATCTAGAGTGCATAGACTCCATTGGGAAACATCATAGTTTTTACGAAGACCTTTCTTAGCCTGTGTAGGTAAAAGTTCAACACTTAGGTACAATAATTATTATGTAGGTATTTTATGTTACTCGTATTTAGAATCCGTAGAACGCAGAACACGTCTGCGAACATTTTAAACGTGACTATAGCTGCTGCTAAAAACTGCTAAGTAGGTATTGTTCCTTCTGTTAAGTACTTACTGCCACAAAAATAAATAAGGTTTCTAACTGTTTTGACAATAGTTCGCTAGACTAGAATCATCTTTTTACATCGAAAGTGGCTTAGAAAAGCAAACCCAATAAATCTAGTTCATTGCGATACGAGCCAGATTCCGTAGCTTCTTCAAATAACAAAAGAAATCAGATAGCTCAATAAAATATTTCCAGAATCTAAGCCAATCTATAGCAGCTGAGGAAATAGGTTATATAAATACTTACACTCGGATCTTGTCATAACAGTTCCACTGCTGCGCTAATAACTTGACGTCGAAGTAGAACGGCGGTTCGTGCTTCCTCTTATTTATCTTCTCTCTGGAATATGCAACGGATATCTATTTAGTAACTCCCAATAGGGTTTTGAACGGGAGGAAACTATTAAGCTTCATGATGGTTAGACACAGGGTGAATTAGAAATATTATTACTGGATAGTTTTTTGAGTAGGCGTAGGCGTAGTTCTTGAACAATGCAGATCTTATTAAAATAACTATTTCTCGCAATGTATTTATTCTACCAATAATATAGACTTCTTGGGACCTAATTGGTTGTCTAACGAGACAGTTAAGGAGATAGATTCTAAAGAACAATTTATTAAATGAAATATTTGTTACCGTTTTAAACATTAGTGACGCTTGAGCTCAAAGTTGCATTAAAATAATAAGCGAAGCACCCACCACTACCACAATAGGGAAGGCCATTTCCACCGTATGCTGCTAGTAAATTAATTTCTCTGACTTGTATTTTTATGGTATTTACCCCCGACTTCTTATCGGCGCGAAAATAAGGTTCGGCCGTTGCGTGCGCTTCTTGAGGGTGTTGTAAACGTGGATTATTTTTTATTACATATAAAATAGTGTTCATAAAAGTTTTTTACTATCCAATAGGCCCAATTTTAGTGCTCGATAGGGTTATCAACCAGAACATTCTGGCTGAACGGCGCAGGAAGGGTGATTGATAGTGACATTTACGCGCTCGGAATATGTACAAGGGGATTTTAGGGATTTGCATAAATACTATATCTAACACAAGCTGGTATCTATGCAAAAAGGATTAGTTTGGTAGTTAAAACTTTAGTTTACTTTGCATCAAAAATCTGCTCGTTGCTGTTCAGTGACAAATTGTGGGTCCAAAAAAATCGTAACGCATCTCTACAATGAACAAATAACTAACTCACAATAAACATTCATTGGTTCGTTGTAATAGTTTCTAGATCAATATATTTATATGTACCTACGATATAATTGCCGACACTAAGGCCCTGCGCAGACGACAGACTATCCGCGCCGGACTTTTTAGTCTGTGAAAATAGATCCTATGGAATTATATGAAGTAACGCACACGACGCGCAGAAAGTCCGGCGCACAATGCATACAATCCTCGCGGACTTTTTGTGCGCAGCAGAATCGATCGTACAAAAGTCTGTCGTCTGCCCTGCGCCTAATTGAAAGACATATCAGATCTCCCAGACCACAGACTAAAAAGTAAAACTAAAATCTTTGCGACTTACTCAGCGCGGGCACTGAAGGCTACTGGAGATATGCCAGCGGGTCCACTCAGCGCTTTCTGGGTGGAAGTGTAGACGCCGTCGATGCCCCACTCATCCATTAGGAAGGGTTCTCCTCCCAATGAGACCACAGTATCAACCAACAGTAGAGTCCCGTATCTGTAAAAAAGAAAAAGATACTTTTAAGGTAGGTGGTACCCCGCGTGGTATCGGTTTGAGAATAATACCTCTGCATTTCATCAATAGATTTCGTAAGGAAGCCTAAAGAAATAGATCTGGATATACACTAACCGACAGGTTAGCATGCTCTCACTATTATACCTCTTCTATTTAAATTTAAATGGTCATAGTCACTCCTCGCTAATTCTGTTGTTGTGGTCTGTATTGACAGTGGACAAAGCGCCTCGGCATACCGGGGTTGCTCCAGGAGGTTACTGGCAACGTGAAGGGTCTAGGTCATTCTTTCAAGAGATGGGCTGGCATGAATAGTGTGCTGGCTTCTCCAAGCGAAAAGGCGCAAATAAGTCGTCGAACATAGGAGACCAAATAAATTACCTCTTTCGTCTAATTTTAAAACTAAAATTGTGCTAAAGTTTGTACCTCATTTGAGAATACAGGCATTGTGTTTAATAAAAATTCTAGCGAGAACGGCCTCGATTTCGTGCGCATGCTATGCTCAATTAAATATACTACAGAATTACGACATCACATTAAAAACCTCTAAAATGATCAGTGTTATACGCATACACTCTCCCCTTGAACCAGTCTATCTTAAACATAAAACTACCATGAGACTCACTCGAGATCCAGATGATGGGTCACAAATTTGCCTAAAACATGTCGAGGTAGTATTGATTTAACAACGTGAGTAGATTCGATTTTTTCAAAACTAGGCTATCTATTAAAAAAAAAACGCATCAAATTCCATAACGTGGTTGTAATGATCTAAGCATACATTGGGATAGAGAGCGGAAAGCGACTTTGTTTCATACTATCGTGTAAGTATCTATCGTATTTTTTATTGTAGTGTAAAAAATAAATAAAGAAAGGGCTCCCGATTAAGCTTAGGTAAAATATTTATCGTAAGAAATGTGAGAAAACAATAAATAATTTCTACACTTGTCACTTATATCGCAATCCATCATCATAACATAATCTAGTCGAATCCTTCATACATTGTCATGAAATTAAGCTACAATAATCATAACAATTGTGTAAAAGCAGCGGCGCAATAATCCAATTAGTATTGTAGTCTAGTAAAACGATTGCTTTTAGAAACAACACTTTCATTAAGAAAATAAAACGGTTGCCTTAACAGAGCTATAAACTTGTTAATTTTAATCAGGTTAGCTTGAAAATTCTACAACAAGAACGTAATAAAATTAAAATAGAGATAGGATAGAAGCCGCGTTCATTTGAACTAAAGTTTGAAAATGCGGCCGCTGCAATGAAACTTTGTATCTTCTCGGCACTTTCCATTTAGCCCTGCACGCTAATTACAGTTCGTTCCTGGATGAAATTAAAAGAGTTTCATCTGAGCGACTGTATCCGAGACCTGAGACGGTAAAAAGTCAAGTCACGAGTAAAAGAGACGGCGATCATAATGAAATTGTTCGGCTCTCGTGTCCCTGTTCTGAGGGGGCAATCGAGGAGTTTTTCTGCTAAAGTTCGTTTCCTTTTTAGTTTGGCACTGTTGGAGCCCGGCTAAAATGGTTACGACATCGACAGTAGGAGTAGTTGGGTGTTTTATTCCCTAGCTGTTTAGGTCCACGATTCAAGGTCTCTCGAATTGAGTCAGCCTGTCTAATCACACTTCGATTTTCGGCCACTTAGCAATTCTATTTGGATAGTCTAGGTTTTAATGGCGGCTGGCTAACAAGGCCGGCGGATGAAGTTACAACAATAGTAATCTCACTTTGGGATTAACTGAAATCGAATTTTGTAGATAAATAATTGAGAATAATTCGTAATTCCCACGAAATGTTTGTTTATTTTAGTAATATATAGATATAGTATTATTGGCTACTCAATGTGAAGTAGTCGTTGTTTCGTCTATTAAGGTCTCGTGTGCTCTTGCTCTGCCTACTCCATTTGGGAATACAAGCGTGATGTTTGTGTCAGGTCTGAAAATAGATGAAATTTCGTAATGCGTAAGCGTAGTCTTTTGTTTCAAGTTTCTAATGCATATCCAACCTTTTTCCAAGTTTAAAGTAAAAAATAAACCATCGCATAAAACACGAACCAGTAATTGTAAAACATGGGCATTTGACGCCACGACTCCCCTTTATCCCCGTGATCCCTAAAAGTACACTTTGCAAACTTCGACCTTCCGAAACGAGGTCACTGAAAAGAGTTACTTTTCGTTGATCAATTCGTATTAGGTCACTTTGTGGCGGCGACGTTTGACAACTTTCGGTTCATTGAAGTTTCAAACTGATATAATAAAAAGTTGTGTTCCGATTCGTACGTACATTTTCATTCGTAAATAACAAATTGTTTGCACACAAAAGGATACACTGTTGCGACATGGAAAATAACAAATGAAAGATGTTAAATGTGTTTTTAACACTTGTAGAATAATTTGAACATCGAACATTGTTATTTTTGTTAAGTTATTGTTATGCAGATTTTTTTTTGACATGACAATTTGATTTTAAACTATCAAGCAGATGATTAAAAAATGACAAAATCATGCCTGTGATTCCTTATTGGGAGGGCAGAGAGAGGCAAAACCATGACTACTTCATGCTTCGTAGCCACTTCTAGGATACTTAATTGAGGTTTGAAAACATATTAGAGGAGGTACCTATAACAGTGACAAGTTGCTAGCCTGTGGCCAAAATCATATCCAAATCTATTTCCGTGGTCGCCATCGCAAATGCGTTGACTGCAATCACTGCGGTCAAACACGTCATGATTTTTCGTCTAATATAGAACGACTGCCATTGTTAAAACTTACTTATGACAAAGATCTCCTAGTCCTTTCAGGCTCTGGATAGATCCTGTTGACGAGTCACCGTGAGTGACGAACAAGCCCGCTGGTCGGAATTCCTTCAAGGCAGGTTCTATGTCCTCAAGAGTAAAGGTTTCCCAAGGAGCGGGGTTTCGGATCACTTTCGTTTTGATACCTAGAAAGTAAAACAATAAGTTAACTTCAGATATCGAAACAGTTCGACGGTAGCCTCATGAGACATGAATATCTGCTGGAAAAATTGTGACAGATAATAATCTTGTTTCTAAGTCGATCATAATGTAAGTAATAATAAAAAAAATGTTATGAAAAAGTTGGTTTTTAATTTTATTTAAGGGACTTTGTTAACAATAACTGACATTAATAATAATGGAGAAAGTTTGTATGGATGAATGCGTGGATTGTGCACATTTTTAGTCTTTCAAGCTTGACTGTAAAGGGTATCATCAAAACAACAACAGGCTACTTGTAGTAGTTATCTTGCGGAGAGTAATTTGCGGCCACAACCTGCCATAAACTAATTTAAAGTATGCAAATACCTACGTAACCTCCCTAATAAATTCCTCTCTAACTAGACTATTTGGTCAAGCTACATGATTCAATTGTTTACCGTATCTGGCAGCCATGTTGCACGCTCGATCATCCCAAATGCCCCTGGCTGGGACGAGTAGAGTCTCGCCAGGAGCGATGAGGTTGCTTATGATGGTCTCCATGCCTGTGTGACCAGAACCGCTGATCGCCAACACGAGAGGACTGCGAGTTTGGAAAATGTACTGAATACCCGCGCGTATGTCAGCCATCACCTACGGAATAATAAAATGTCACAATACAACCTAAATAAATACGGTCCCTGCACTGCCAGGCCCATACTTAAGGTACAGTATTATCGAACTAAGAATTCCTCTGGACATACCTGCGCAGTTGACGAGTTTTGTGACGCGGGAAACTTCGATCTACCAATGATAAAAAAGATTTTTAACACTCGAGTTTTGATTGGTTATTGATGATGTCACAGACAGATGACTCATTACATATGTCCAGGCTGGCGTAACTAGGAACAAAAAACCTTTTCTATGCACTTTGCGTGGCAGATCATTACCATCATACTAAAACAAAACGTCAGTACAGTTTATTACATATTAAACGGTTTTACTTAGCTTACAGTATTACCAAAATAATAATAATGATAAAAGAGACTTTCGCGCGCTAAACTCTTGTGTTGTTTTTGGTTATTGATTGATAGATGTCACGTCAACATGACATCCGCCCGTTTGGTTCGTCATGTTGGTAATGATCAGCCACGCAAACTGATTCCATTAGCTAGGATGGGAGTCCTGACTCTTAAAACGTTCGGCTACTCTCGGATATCGTTCTGTCCCTCTCGGCGCAGACGGTAACAGCCGATCGGAGTTATTTTCTTGGGAAAACTGTACGATAATGCTCGGAAATGTAGGTATGATAGTTCCAAGCGGATTTGATGTGCATTACGATATTCACCTATTCGCAGAGGCGTGAATAATTTGGTGGATGGAAAACGTCCTAGAAGCCGCAGCCTGAAACGCTGACCTCAGAGCAGACCAAGGGAACAATCAGCACCGCACTATACGATGTAGCTCATGAAATGATAACTGTAAATAGGTGTCTATATTGGACCAGGAACCGCTTGGTTCGAGGTTCGAGTGTCCTACGAAAATATCGTATTGACCGACATTTTCATTCATGAACCTACTTCCTGACAATAAGTAAGGTTGTACATGACTTTTGAAGTAGTGTATTAATTTTAATATTTATTAGTTTATTATGTATTGTACTATGTGTACTTTTATGTACTTGTATATGTATGTCTAGATTTACTAGAATATATTTATTTATTTTAGTTAACGGCTTTGTTTCTTTCTCTATGAATTTTATTTGTGAGTCTACTCTAATTTCCCGTGTTTTGTCAATCACTTGAAGGTCAGCACTGCAGGAAGAGATCCCTTATGGGATATGTTGGCCTTTGTACTTATGTTTTGTTCTGTGCTTGTTAATTTGTCATGTTTATTTTGTACAATAAAGAGTTACATACATACATACTTTTGCGTTTATGGTCCGGAGTTTTGTTCGAAAACATGAATGTCCATTCGAAAGCTCGACGCAATGATAAATCGTCGACGTTAGCTGCATCCGATGGGTTATCATTTTGTACCTCAAAGTATTCGTCGCATATAGGCGATATGACAGGTTTGGTGAGCGCCTCGATGACCGACGGCCAAACATCGCAAGGCCCCGGGCCGCACATTAGGGGCTTCTTGAAACTTCGGTCACGAATCTGTGGCTCGGGAACTGCTAGCTTGGGCGACGACATGGTTATCTGTAAAATAGTTAATTGGTAGTGAGGCTTGAAAAAGTACATAGTTAGGTATGTTGGATAGTATTTGTACAGGTGGTTAATGTCTTCAGTCACTATTATAATGTTAATCATATTTTTTTACTCGTTTGTGATCAATGTATCATAATGTTTCCAGTAATTTTTAGGGTAAAATCACAGTAACATAACAGGATAAATATATATTTTAAAGGCAAATCTGCAATTAAGTTTTGGTAGGTATTAATCAATTTGTAAGTACCTAAAGTCTTTGTTATACGATACTGCGTAAATCACACACGGGAATGATAAAGTCAAGGTGTTGAAGCACTCAAGGGATATTTTACAGCCAACTTTAGACATAAATTTAGAAAAGAATATAGATCAGCACTGACTTAAATATAAGCAGAGAAAACGACGATGAAAAGCTCATTACTATGATTACACACATACATAAGTACAATCACATATTATGTTCCCAAATGGAATAGGCGGAGTAGGTACACGAAATGTGACATACACAAAATCCTGACTATTTCGCGCTTCGCACTCGCTTCTAGCATAACTTTAGGTTTAAAATAGATGAAAGAGGTACAGTGACAGGTTGCTAGCCTGTCGCCCAAAGTGTACATTTAAACCTGTTCCCTTCGTCGTCTCTTACGACACAGAAGAAATGGAAAAGTGTTATTCTATCCCGACACCACATAGGAATACTGTAATTACATCTACACATAAAAATAGAAAAGGAAACTACACATTAACTAGGTATTTGCTGATTTGATACTACGGTTTTTCTCCCGTTCTACAATCCGCGTTATCGCTCGATGTCTGCAGCACGAGCTGGGAAACGCTCGCCAAAAGCGGGGAGTGTTGACTTAAAATATCTGTTCTCCGTGACCGATATTTCGAGCAAGTAACCGTGAAGTTTGGTTACCGGAATCGGGTTAATGTTTAGATTTAGTGCTAATAGGGTGGTTGTAAATTTGCTGCAATGTTCTGGCGCTATCGGATGGCACATTTGGCAAGTATTCCTCGCCCAGGGCGCGCGCCGTTGCCAGCCTCATATTTGTCCCAGTAGCTACATCCCATGATGCTGGATCGCAGTTTAACAGTTTTTATGCTTTTTATCTGCGTTTATTTCCACATTCGTAGCACACGCGTGGCATGCGCCGGCGATAGCACGTGGAATGAGATCATTGATAGCTGGGGTCAGAAGTTTTGTAAACTTTTATCGAGCCATGTTTTGTAATTGATGTAAACATTGATAAGGACTTTATCAAGCTTTGTACCCCTTTCTAATTGAAAGATTTTTTTTATTGCCATTAGTACCATTTATTAATTAATTATACCTATCATTAGATATATAGATTAGATGTATAGAATAATAAAAAACCTTCTATTGATTTCTATCATTGGCAACCCTTCTCCATTTTGTACCATACCAATGGTCCGTTTTAAATCGTGTTCCCATTTTTTTTTGCCTTTCGCTATTTTTTTGGATGAAAATAAATGCTAGATGTAGCTACGCAGCGTGAAATCGTCATAGTTTTTACTGTGCAATGTCTACCCCTTTTGGGAATACAGGCGAGATTACAGGTTTAAAAAAAAATTGTAGCAAATCAATGGTATTGCCATTAAGTATTACCATTAATTTGCTTATCTAGCTAGTGTAAAGACTAGGAACTATATTGCGAAGTGTGACGAGGATCGGAGAGCGTGGAGTTGCTTCAACAAATTGATTCGATTCCCAGAGTGACTGTCGATGCCCTCCCAGCAGAGTAGGTAAGGGAAATACGACGGCGCGCCCGCCGGGACGCCTCGAGCTCACAAATAAGACGTCTCTTTGAAAGGGACTGTCATTTCCTACCGTCCAACCGAATAACGTAGTCCTGATGAATACTCAGTGCTTCAAGACAAGGTAGTGTTCTGTTTACAATTCAGAACGATTAAGGCGAAATAAGTAAAACATTTTATGCGCGGAAACGGGAAAATAACGTTTGTTTTTGTCACAAGAGAAAACAAAACACTGTTTTACCTACTTCTATTTTAGTACTGTTTTAAACTTTCGTGATTCTCACACATATTTATGTTTACGCGGGACTTAATCACGGTATTTTTTAATTACCTCTCGACGTTTCTTTTTTCTATTTTATTATTTTGATACTTTAAGTATACTAATAACTACAATAGCTACTATGATGTTGGAAGTGCAAAGTGAACAGTAATTTAGTTGCTATGCTTTCGTTCTTATCTGTTGTAGACAATTATACATATACACATCTTTTGAAGCATTATCTATTTTCTTACACCTTACAAATAAGACGCTGGTAATAAAACCTTCGAAAATGCATAAATTGTTTTTATTACCTTTACTAAGTACATCATGATAATAAATGTAATACGCACTCAAAATATTTTGAAAAACTAATTGATGAATTTTTTGTCGTGAACAGTTAAAGCAAACGAACCCTACAATTAAAGCGTTGGCTTACGCTAACCAAAACAAAAGCCAAACCAGTAAACAGTAACCTCTCCACTCACATTCTGTTATGTATTTCCAGCGGTGTCACTAAACTTCACTTGTTTCGTAACTAAGTCGAGCACATTACTCCGAGACAGTTTCGTGATGTCTGCTCCTCTTTGATGCTAACTGCGGAATAAGTACAAAGTTGAGTTTTAATGACGTCACTGTGCCCGACTGATAACGTGATTTGCTTGTTAGCATTCTGGTGTTGTTTTTATTTAACTGCTCACCGCTGATAAGCAGCTCTCCGAGTCAGCCTTTTAACCCGGACTTAGAATTACATATCTGTCGTTCTAGCTCTCTTCAAAAATATTCTCCACAATAATAACATGTGCATTTTAAGGTAATTACAGTTACGCGGTTCAATGAACGCTGGTTTGCTAATGTTTTCTTGTAAGCTATTTCGCATTTGTATCTCCCAATGTCATCGAAATAACGAGGTACCCTCAATCGGGTAAAAAACAGAAAAAATATTAAAACAGTTTTTTTTTCATTTGATAAACAAAAAAATACGATAATACAGCGCTTTAAAATTTCGCGAGACACTAAATTATAGGTATGGTACAATTTTTACCTAGGCGTACCGTCACGTCCGGAAGTTTGACGATCCATATCTTTGTCATTGTTTCTAGTCATTGATAAACCAAAAACCAAGTGTCTCATATTTTTTATAATGTAACTAACGGACTACTTAATTAGAAATACATATTTTGAACCCAATCGACATCCTTATTAAATTTCTTGTCATTGCTTCTGCATCTTAAGCATGATAAAGTATCGAATTGAAAATGTTTCGACACCAACTATTCCTACAATGGTTTTGTTGAGTTAGAATCTCATAAATTATAGATGTTGCCAACTTTAACAATATTTCCCGAGCGATACATGATACATCTTTGGGCACCGTGTCCAGTGGGTACAGTACTGGAAATATATTATTTTTCAGTAAAACACGAAAGTGAAAGCTAAACTCACAAACTGAGGGTTCCGTAACCCACATGCATATAATTTGATATTTTTTAAGTACTAGCTAACCCGACGAACTTAGTACCACCTTTGCGTAGCTTCGATGCACTACTTTATTTTGCATTTTTCAATATTTCTGAGAGATTTTCTTAACATTTTTTACCGTAAGAACTTTCTACAGAGTATTAGAAAACTACAAAAAAAAAGAATCAGCCAAATCAGTCTAGCCGTTTTCATGTTATGGCTTGACAACGGGAAACGGGTTTTTTGTTTTATATTTTTTTAAGTAAATTAAAATTGTAAGGCAAAATTGCCAGTTTCATGATTTTTGTCGTACGGATGTAAGATTTTTTTTCAATGATATATTTATCATTTTGGATCAACTATTTCGGTCAATTGCAAGCACTTAATTAAGATTATTAATTAACATTTTCCTTTGTGTCATACATTTGAATGGCTAAATTTCGTGTAACAATGGATACAGTTAATACCTACGTAGTAATTTTAATCACGTCTTAACACAGGTGCAATTTTTTTACGCTCTTATGATTTTCTTATTACTTATGTCATGACTGCCCGTGTATCTTTTTAATGAGCTGACGTTGAAGTTTGCATTTCTTACATCCCATTTGTCATTTTAATTTTATTCTTATTTTTTCTATTTTTGTTTGTTGTGTTGTTGAAAATGTCTGTGTACGGGCCAAGTTGCCTGAAAATAAACGATTTTTATATTTATTCATATTATTTAATTCCTATAAGCTTTTCTAAGTCATGGCAGGTGTAGGGACAGACCCGGACGGACAGTACGGACGGGTATCATATCAGTGTTCCGTTTATAACTTTTGCGGTACGGAATCCTAAAAAGCGACGTTTGTATCCAGGTTTCCTACGGGGACTAGTTCAATATCGGTAGTGCGTCTGTTCATGGTGTGATTTCTTTTTAACTCCACAAAAGCATTGCATCAAGTATATGGATGTTCATTTACATTCATATCATAACGTCCCTACTTTACTTACATTAATAAATCTGCATCCGCTGTTAACAGTACAATGTTATACTATAGAATCGATATTGATACTATTAAATGCGTTTAATTTTGTTTTTTTTTTTAAATTTGGAATACTCGGCTGGGGGTTCCGAGTTTGTGACCCGTTGCGCAATTATTTGTGGAATTCCGTATTGCCGCCATTTTAACCGTTCTTTATACCTAAGTTGTATAAATAGCTATCTTTGAATATAACATTAATATTTAGATCGAGTTAAGTATGTATCTGTATAAGAGTATATACTCTAGATAAGAGGGTAATTTAATAATTGCTCTGACAGCCGGTTGCATCCGGCTCTGAGGCAGTTGAAATATAGCTTTAGCAAACACACGCGTCTCATTCCGATCAGCTGATTCCTTCCAAATTAATAATTACATAAATAACTACTACATCTTTCAATTTGTTAGCCGCACAGGTATTACGATGTATATGTATAATATACAGTGTCGGGTTAGGAATAACACCTCTCCATTTCTCCTGTAGATGTCGTAAGTGGCAACTAAGGAAATAGGTTAAGGTAAATTTTAGAGGCTAGCAATCCGATACTATTATACCTGCGAACTTAAAACCTAAAAAATAAGCTACATAGAAGTGGCCACGATACGTGAAGTAGGCATAGTTTGCGTTTTGTCTGCCCTGTCTACCCCTTTTGGGAATGCAAGTGTGATGATTGTGTGTGATACACTATAAAAGCTACTATCGATCGGGAATGAATACTAAAAAAGGGTTTACTTTCATATTTGCAGTCTGCTGACCAACTAATGATCAGTTGATCTGTAATTACTTTCAAATGTACCCTGTATTACTTGTATTTAAAGGTTTGTATAGTGTGTTGTTTCTTATAATTTATAATATCGATTTGAATCACGTCATTTTGCACTGATCATTAACTTAGAAATAACCTCACACGTCTACACCGCTTGATGTAGTATTAACAAGAACTTGGTAACTAACTTAGGTAGACACCAGTCGGCTTCATGCAGTTTCAGTCTTGTGAAGTTGTGACTCTATACGTCACTATAAATCTTGCTTCATTTCAAAAGTTTTAGAGAAGCGATCAGTTAGCAGTTTGTTATTAACAAAATATTTAGTCATTCAAAAATAATAAGTGCGCGGCTAGACGATTGAAAAAAATATTTAGTCCGTCAGATAGGTTACTAAAAAATGTTGTAAACGTATTTTTTATTTTATTTAACAAACGAAAAATGAGGATGATACAGCGCTTAAGAGTTTTACGTGAGGCTTTGGCTCAATTTTTACCTAGGCCTGACGTCACAAGCCTCCACTCCGGAAGTTTGATTATTTGATAAAATAAAAGAAAAAAACATGTGTCTCATATTTTTCCACAACCTAACTAACGGAATAATTAGAATTAATTTTTTTTTAACTCAGTCGACATTAAAATTTCGATACTCTCGATATTGAAATGATGATGCGTGATCTGAGTCAACCCATTACTTCATTTAAGGATCTCTCCCGACATTATTTATCAATTCCAGACAAATGTAACACAGACGCTTTTACTGCAACAATGCTGCAAAAACTACGATAACTGACGATGATTGTCACATAATTATGAAATAATGACATAATTTTGTGTTTATTCCATGACGATGTTTTTCGTAATTAAGATAGTATTGGTCACAGAAAACGTTAAATGTTACCCAGTCCAATAATTCTGAACCTTCAGAGGTATTCCTAGAGTTTAATGTTGATTAATGACAACGTTGTTGTTATTTCGGCAGCGCATGTAATCAATGAAACATAACTATTTTTAGATCATGTGTAATTCTGATCTTTGCTAGTTGAAGTCATCGAGAAAATTTAATCGCGTAGATAGTATGTTATACTTATTGTGATGTTTGATTGTAGACACAAATAAATAAAAATATCATGGGAAAATTCAACAACAATTGAGCCAATTTCAATTTCTTACTATAGGTAATAGGTAACGGATTAACATACTACTCACTTCAGTACTCGAGCACAAATATTAGTGTTTTTCATACAAACAAGTATCTGCCCAAACCAAATCGGGAATTGAACCATGGACTTCTTATATAAGCTTTTCTTACTTTACTTAGAAAGGTTAAGTTAAGTTAAGTTATAAGTGTGCAGTATAATCCGAAAAAAAATGGAGCTTTATCGACATATAGTGTCTAACGTCTAACGTGTGGTTTATTTAACAGATATACAGCAGCCGTAGCTCTACTTGGGAGCAACAAGAAGTCATCATCATCATCACTACGCTGGAGAGTCATCAATATACTGGATAGGTACTGGACATAGCGGCTTGTATTGCAAATAAAAAGTAAATTACTTGATGTAAACTATTCGGTAAAGGATGTTAAAATCTGATGCCAATATCTATAGCGCCGAGTTGAACCGTAAGCGATGGACGCCATGTTTCATACCGCTTTGTAAACAAACTACGAACGTATTTAATTTAAACCCGCCCTGAAAGTTAAGTGTCCAGTGAGACTTTTCGCTGGGTTTAATTTCCGGGGCGTTTTCACTGAGGAAATAGTTGGTAGAGTGCGCTTACCGTCATATATTTAGCATACATTACAGAATATGAGAAGGAAATGAAGTAAATTAGTTGCATAGGTACGTATAAATCTGCAGCAAACGTTGATGGTCTTACGTTTTCATTTTATACAAAGAACATGAAAATACAGTGAAATTATGAGACCTGGGACATGGTCTATGAAGTATGTACACATATTTTCAAACCCGATACATAAGAAGGATGTTTTTTTACTGTTTGTTGCTTCAGTGGCAACTTGCTCACTTATCACGTAAACATTGTAGATTATTTTTTAAATAATGGAGCATACAGTGAGTTCTGTCCGTTTGACATACAATTCGCAAGATAAGTACGTCAAGTTACACAACACCCATTTACGTCGGAATAAAATTGAACTAACTTGATTAATTGATATAGAATTAAGAGGCAATAGCTCTAAGTGCCAGTCAATTTAAGAAGCGCATTAGTTGCTGGCCATTATTTTCACAGTCGGTTTGACCGCGCACGCCCGCAATTTTCAGTTACGGCTTTGTTTGTGTAATGCCTCCGTGTTAATGTACCGGCTAACAGTTCGCAGCTGGATCTGAAAACAACGGGATTTTATGGTGGTCCTGAATTAATAAATATTGACAATCCAGCCTCATAATGGACGGGGTACGTTTGTCCGCTATTTTGTTCATTTGAAGGTTAGGATTTCTTTTCTGTGACTTCTGTAATCAAAAGAGTGTGCAAATAATCTATAATGGTTTTACTTTTTTGCTACATGCTTGTCCGTCCGTCCTCTTTTCTTTTTTATTAAGCTATTTATTGAATAAATTGATACTTATAGATTTCACAGAATTTTCTTTGTAGATCGCTAAAGTTAAAAAAAAATATAGGTATTTTACCAATTTATTGTTAAGAGCACAATTCACAACAAAATTAACGTGGCTCCTAGATGAAGAGCTACGAATTAGTCCGAAACATGTCGAGCTAAACTCGATTTTACTAACGTGAGTTATCAGAATAATTCTCAGGAATTCCAGAAAATTGGCAAATAATTATCATTGTTCCTTTTCGCTCAGTATGTGAACGAGAAATTGTACCAATTGGACGCGAGGCTGGTTGCTTCTGAGTGGCCCACAGACTGGTGGAGCTAAACCGCTGACCGTTATATAGGGCACCCTTATATAGGTATTTCTCAGCAGATCAGATCTTACAACGTGCATGTTCAATTAATATCTCTTGGCGACAATACTTCACGTGTACCTATTACACATCTAACTTTAAACTAATTTCTCCCAAAAGACACGATTTTAATATTCCGGTAAAAAGCCACAGTTTATTTGTGGGTTAAAGGTTTAACAAGCCAAAAGCCGAGCCGCTGCTCTCGTCTCGCCTCGAAAGAACGACGCTTCTTGACGTTACTAACGCGTGTTTAGACTCGAGATCCATTGTGGATCGGTGTACTCGTATAACCGAGCGGCGGCGTATAATCGCATAAAGTGTAGTTAAAACTTCTACACTTGTTAGCAAACGAGAAGGTATAAGTTGGCGGCAAGTTTCCGAGTAATTCCGAAGCGCCGGCGACAAAGATTTCGGGCTTAGTTTTATGAGTTACTGGTTCAAGTTTTAATTAAACGACTCTCTTGATTACTGATGAAACAATCAACTGGTTTCGTAAAATAATGCGAGTGACAACCGTGACGGGAGTAATTGGCGTGGGGCGCGTGTGGAGTTGTGGATGGGTCTATGAATCTTGAAACTTTATTGAAAGTTTCTGCGAATGAAATATTTAAAATGTTTGTGGGGAAAGACTCCAATAGAGATCTCTCTCCCGGCATGTTGTGCTTTGGGATCGAAGTCCACAGAGAGAAAGTTGGAAGTTGTCATGCAGCCGATCTTTGAAAATTCTAGTACTTGATGATAGGTGGCGTTAGAGTGCTACATACTCACAGACGATTTGACTGATGCTTTAAAATTCATAATACATAATAGGTTGAAATAGAAGCAGTCTTCAGACACTATTGCTTGTATCCTTACATTTATTTTAGAACCTCCCATTATCGAAGAGCTGACATAATTATACAGAAACTCCATAGTTACAAATAACTACTAACTTTGGTCCTCCGATTGTTATTTTGTCAATTAATTGGTAACAGAGATAGAAGTCTTTGTCTTTCCCTTCATAGCAGTTAAGTTCCCAAAATAAGTGTTCCTTTTCAAGATTTACAAGGTTTTCCTTGTAACGTGAAGAATGTTAGACAATAAACTAGCGATCGCCCCCCAGGGCGCTTGAGTACAAATCCAATTATTTCCCGTGGCGCGGCGTGGCGGTGTGTAATTGATTTATTTGCTCATTTCTTGCACATACTACCTGCCTCCGGAATACCTCGTGTTTTTCTATAGTTAATAGACGTGTTTTAAAATGTGAAGTGTTTAACAAGATTGTTCAGGGGAAAAGTGCGCGTCATTTCCTTCGCCACAAACAGGGCTCGGAGGTAAGAGTGATAGACGCCCATATAAGTAATAGAAGTATCTTATCGATTGTAGGAAGCACCGGAGTGGACAGCGGAGCGGGCGCGTCGTGTTTTAGAAACGCATTTAGGAGGCTTTACGTCGGACATTGACGAATGGCTCCCCACTTGAGCCTCGGTCGCACGGACCGACGGACACAACTGCCGAATTCACGTTATAAATTGATTCCTAGTAATGCCATCACGCACTGCCATTTTTAATACGGACTTTTTGTCCTGTCCCTTTATTGAATAAGGTCATTGGTCAAAGCACTGACGATCCATTTTAGACTGATCCTTTGTGTGGCAATCGCCCCGCTTTTACGTTCGGTTCGGCTTCCGGAGTTTTAATTTATAAATTTAGAGGCAGATTTCACTTTAAATGATCATTCGAAGTTTTTGATTGATGGTACCGCTCACGATTAACTAGTTTTTGAGTAACTGCTTTCAGTAAGAACGTATGAAATAAGACAGAAGTTAAGTATCACTGGCATTTGTTTCCTCAAATGAGTTCAGCACGAGATCAGTCATGTCCCAAACGCGACAGCCCGCAGGGCCGCGGCACTAAAAAATTAACTTAGTCATTTCCTCCTCCCCGTGGTGGGGGTAGCGAAATACATTTATTCGGGGTGCAAGCCTAACCCACGGTTTGTTATCAGAACGTCTGAAGCGGTGCATAACGAGGCAGCAGAGACAATGTTCCCCCTTTGTATTCCACTCCACATGTACTCGAAATAACAAGGGCTCTATTTTCAATTCCTCCATCGCGTTCTGCGGTTTTATAAGCATAGGGTTGAGTGCGCTACCCTTAAAATGCATAAAGACTTGCATATACGAGCAGTTTTTCCTTTAGCTTTTCCACCGCGTCGGTAATGGGGGCTTAGAGTGGGGATTGGCTGGAATTAGTTAGTGATGCGCTGTGTGGACGACTCTCGACATTCGTTTGACACGGTTAGACTGCACGCTTCTCTTTTGCATCTTATTAGTTAGGTATGAATATACGTTGATGGCATGTAGGAGTTCATTAGAAACACTACGAGATGTGCTATCTATCGGACATCAACCGAACCAGCGGAGATCAACGACGGATACAGGCGTGTGTCGCAGTAGTAATAAAAATAATTGTTTGCTTGCAGTCGTTGTTTCAGGGATTCCTACATCACTTTGAACAAAGTGTTTAATTAACAGAAAGTCCCTTTCTTATTAAATGCAGGCTATATGTATTTTACATAAATTCTAAATAAACTTCTTTACTACCCAGGCTATTCTTCTCCGGAACTCCTTCTCTATCAATCTGAGATGTGCTGAAACACTTCATTAATTTAAAAGATGCTTAAAGAGCACCATCTGTCAAGTTGTTCCTGAACATTAATGATTGTGCATGTATATTTCATCCTAAACTCTACGCTTCTTGTATGCAAAATATACTTATTTCATAGTCTTTTCTCAGTGTTTCCCGACTTGTTGTTTTTATTATATTGTGTTTAACTGTGCAGGGTCGGGATAGAACTGCACCTCTCTATTTCTTCCATAAGAGACGATTGGAAATAGGTTTAGGTATGCTTCAGACGACAGGCTGCCAGCCTGTCACTATAATACATCTTCCATCTGTTCTTAAACTTAAAATTATACTAAAAGTGGCTGCGAGGCGTGAAATCGTCATGGTTTTGTCTATGTCATGTTTTGTGGGCTCTGCCTAACCCATTTCGGAATACAGGTGTGATTGTATGTATGCAATGTGTCTTGATTGTATTGTAAAAACAGCAAAACTTTTCTACAAGACACTGACATACTGCGCAAATCATAATTATGTTTCAAGAATCTAAACTGACATCGCGTACAATCCTTAACTGAACAGTATAATTTAAGAGTACTTAAATCAGCTGAAGATCCCAAAGTTTTCGGAAACAATACAATTCTAGATTCGGCTTAGACATTAGTTACGCCCGGCGGAGTTTGGCTACTCTATTATTTTAGGCGGGCGGTAAATCAGAGCGGGATAAGATAACATTTCTTAGGCGAAGGATAATACACGCTAAAACGTTTGTTTACTATGCTCCCCGAAAATCACCATGAAATACGAGCGCATTTATAACTCGACGAACATCATTCTGGCGAGATGTTGAGATAACTAAGCATCTACCGTAGTTTTGTTAAAATACTTCAATTTCAGTGTCCGGGTGAAGGTTAATCATACATTAGCATCATGATTTCCAAACCGATTAGACAGAACACGCGAAGCTACATAAAACCCAAACTGGTTCATGTGTCATGGACGCGTTTATCTCAGTTGAAGTCTAAAGTTAGTTATAATTATTACAGGTTGCTAGCCTATCTAAAGCTTACCTAATCTCTCGCTCGCTGTCATAACCAACCCGCTTTCAATGGGAAAGTGCATGAGATATACTATACCTGTCACTGTCGAACTAGAGACGTCAGAAAATGACAGGAAGTCCATTTCACATGTGAGTCGTTGCCGTGCTAAGTTGCTGTTTTTTCAGTCGCCTCTTACGACACCCACGGAAAAATCAAATCCGATAACCACACGGAGAAATAAGCAATGTCAAAGATTGGGTTGACAATGCAGCTAGTTATTAAATTCCTATCTAAAACTTGTAATCGCTCTTAAATAAGCCTAAGAGTATAATAATTGTATTAAGAAAGAACATTATCGCCCAGTAGCACTAGAGTTGCTCTTGTTTTCGACGTAAATGGTAATCTCTCGCTCGCTGTCATCACATTTGCTTGACGTGTATGTTTCCTTTTAAAATCTTCAAAAGCACTGTCCTCTACTTTAAATTTTAAATGACTAACGATATAAATCGCCCAAAAAGATTTCAAATTCCGCGAAGGTAAGTACAAGCACAGCCGACGGAACCATTAACGCCTTATTCAGTTAACGCCTCTCGTTACGTCTGAATATTATTTTATGTAAAGATAATGTATAAGCGTTTAGCTAAATCTTTTGACAAATGGCTGGCACCGCTCTCGTAAAACAAAGCGTCAGCGAATCACTCGCTTACAACAATCGTCAACTTAACGAGCGGGGTATAATGCCAACTCCTTAGGGCCTGTTCGCCCAGATCCGACCGCGACGCTTGCGACCCATCGGCAGCAAGACATCACAGCGAAGATATAGGTAGGATTTTACCATGAAGTTTTCCATAAAGTCAAATTACCGTTTTGAAGTTTGACGTAGATGAAAAAAAAAACAAGTAAAACAATGGACGAGGAGACAGCGCGGGCGCCTAAGCTGATTTTGAATGAAGATCGGATTTGCTACTAAGTATTTTGTGTTTGTTGTTAAAACTATGAAAGTAAATATGAAATTGTCATTGACAAACTATAGAATCGAATTTATTGAACAAGAATACTTTTGTTTGTAAATAAATATGGTTCAACTTCAGTTTTGATCCAATTACACTATTTCACGATACCGAAAAAATGTGTGCTTTCGTAATTTGGGTACTAAGTCATCATCATCAACGGCCTCATTCGTCTGTAACAGACGTTTTAAGTAGTGTCTGATAGGCACTTTTTCTCGTGGCTGTATAAGCCGATACTAAGGTACTAAGTAATACTCAACCATTTTAGTGTTTTAGGGATAATGTCAACATGTCACATTACAAAAGTATAAACTTGTTTGTCTACACAACCAAAGAAAGAAGGTACGCAGAATGTTTCGCAGGCGTACCTATTCGAACAGGACTTTACTACCAGCGTTTCGTCACTGACTACTCATTTACTACAGCTATAGAATAACCCTTTTATCCATACTTCCTCACTATAGGGCTATTCAGTTGATAGAATCGCTGAAGTCGTTTGCGACGCTCTCGTCTCGTCGCAGGGTGATAGTCTTTTGTTTTATGGCGGGAGCTACATTTTATTAACAAAGGTGATGTTTTATTCGCGTAAAATGACAAGAATATTTTTATTCGTATACGAATGATAAGTATACTACTCTCTTCTTTTCTATTTACCTCTAAAGGAAAATAGGTTTTATAGTTTTTAAAAAGTTTAGTTTGAGAAAAGAACAGTTAAAAAAGTAAGTAGTAAGGAAGGAAACACTTTATTGTACAGAAAAAGAACACAAAAAAACAACACTTACAAATCGTAATTTTAACCTGACCTGGAATAGAAATAAAATCTACCTATGGCCACATGCATTTTTATTGCTTGATACCAGAGTGAAATGTAAGCTACAAATAGCCTGCCTAATCTCATTATCGTTGAGGCTTCTTCTCTAAAGGATACTCATTCAGAAAACTGACATTTGATCATTAGAAATTTTCCAGGTGTTGAAAAGCTTTTCAACGAGATCGTAATTCAGATCCGAACGTCAATACTTATCCACTTTGATAAGCAAATTAGCTCTGGTACAGCAAACATTTTCTTTTTTAAAATATAGGTTGAGAGGCACATAATTACCGATTCTCCGGCAAATTGGAATTGACCTTCTTGTAATTGAGATAAGTGCGGATTATGCTTCTAACGATGGGGAATTTGTCGGTACGGCCGAATTTTCCGATTTCTGTAATTGGTGCCATTGTGCGTCTGAATCTGGGGCCCTTCGTGCATTCACGGGAAACTTGAAAGTAATAAACTTGTTCTTTCGATGAATTGCCTTATTCCGAAGTTAATCACTAGAGGGAGCGCGTTTGAGGGATGGGAGAAGTCGCACCGATAAATTTGCCTTCGATGCGATCTGAATCTGTTGACAAACTTGCTGATGTTATTTTTATCGGTCCGGTAAATAAGCGGTAACTTCGTCGCCTACTAAGAAAATAAACGTTATGAAATTAGCAGTCCGGCGCGAGCGGTGGCCGCTTTTCTCGGTTATTTCAAGTTAGAAAAATAGAGGGTGAAATCAAAATGGTGATACATATTAAGTGTTTCTTACTTAGCTAATGTTGCAAAATGGAATTGCCTAACTTATTATTTTTATTTAGTCTTCTTAAATTTGACTAAATAACATGTACATTTGATTGAGGTCGAGATTACGTTCCACCTTATTCTAAATTATATCAGGCTATTTTTAACACTTATGCTAGAAGTGGCCACGAAACGTGAAATAGTTATGATTTTGTCTGTGTAACATTTCGTGTGCTCTGCTTAACCCATTTGGGAATACAGGCGTGATATGTTTGTTTACTTCACATCTCGTAGCCGCATTTAGCAGAACACAGATGAAAGAAGCGCAATAGTGACAGGTTGCGAGCCTGTCGCTTAACCTATACCTATTTCTTTAGTCACTTATACGACATCCGCTGAAGAAAAGGAGAGGTGTTATTCTAAACCGACCACCACACGGTTATTTCCTAATGGGGTGGGCAAGCCACGCCCGGGCGTATATTCGAGCGTTTCAACCGTCTCATTCATCTGGACACTTTTTTGCAAAAATGGAAGAAAATTCTGATACCGTGGTTTATAGTCATCTATTAGGGCAGCGGTTCTCAAACTTTTTTTGTTGATGGAACCCTTTTGGAAAGCGAAATACTTGACGGAACCCTACAAAAAAAACTACAGTCCATCCGTCCGTCCGTCCGCTGCGCCAAAACGTTTGACCAGAGAGAGGTGTTTTTTTTTCTAAATTCTTACGGAACCCTTCCAGAGGTGTCGCGGAACCCTGGGGTTCCGCAGAAAACACTTTGAGTATGGCTGTATTAGGGGAACAGGAGCTCTTAACAAATAGCCAAAAACGATATCAAAATCTGCAGCAGATTCATATAAAATCAAGCCAGACGAATGAGGCGGTTGAAACGCTCGAATAATCGCCCGCCCACGGCTCTTTCACGTTTCGTAGCCATTTGTAGCATATTTTTAAGTTAAAAAGTTAGATAAAAGAAGGCGTAATAGTGACAGGTAGCTAGCCTGTCACCTGAAACATACGAGAACTTATTTCCTTAGACCCGTTTAAGAAATCATCGGGGGAAATGAAGTGCCTTTCTAAACCTGCCACTAAACGGGAAAACTAAATAATATTTTCCTACACTAATATTACAAAGATGAAAGATTTTGTTTGTTTGTTTGTTTGATTTAAAATTATTTTTCACTGTTAGAACGCTACACTCTTCCGAATTGTCATAAGCTACATGAATTTTCATGAATGTCAATGAAGTTTCATTTTGAAAAAAAAAAAATCCTTGGTAATCGTCAATAATGTAACCAAGGGTGTAAAAAAATCATATTATTATCGAATATAACGCGAGCGGAGCCGCGGGCAAAAGCTGGTATTTTATATGAAGAAATGCGTCTCATGCGGCCATGATGATTTGCGATCCATACATCCGCAATACCAGATAGATTGCAGACGCGATGCCAACCCAAAACTTACCTCGAATAAGAGTAATTCTACCAGCTCTCTTACTCTCAATTCACTCCAAACTTCAGGTAATTGTAGCACATTCTCACATTCGATTCGTAACGTAAGAACCCGTAATATACGAGCACATTCATAGAAATAGCGCATAAGTCTGTCATAGGATAGGGACCTATCTGTAAACATCGTGCTAGTTCCTGCCTCTGCTTGTTATCTTGATTTGTAGTCCACTCGGAGCTCTCCGTTAAAAAATAACAGACTCTCAACCACAGACTTATATCGAAATAGATGACTCAAGTGTATGTACTTCGCGTGCCAAAAGGGAGCCAAAAGGGGGAGCAATGATCTTCCTTTGAGGCGATTTAATTTAGTTTTGTACCACTTAGATTAGGTTTAATTGCCTAGAAACAGGCAGGACAACTTGAATAAGGCAGCGTAACCTTTAAATCGGGTTCACTCGGACTGTCAATTCCCATCACTAAAGCGCTCATGTGACGTTACAGTAGGTAGAGAAAAAGCGGCTCGCTTGGTTTCCATACAAATGCAGGAGCTCACGGTATCTATTTCGATATAAGTCTGTGCTCTCAACCATATTTGTTACCGCGCGCTGAGCTCCAATGGCTCGCAGAGCTTTATAACGATGCGTAACACTACTAACTACCGATACATCGTTTGGTATAGACTAGTGTTTTTTAAAGTTAGCGGGCGTGAACATTGCCTTAGTACTTTCAACCCTTTTGACGTACATCACGTCTGTAGTTCCAAATGGGGTAGGCAGATCATAGGAAAAGTTACACAAGTTGTCCATGAATTATTTCACGCTTTGTAGCCATTATAAACATAATTTTTAGGAATCAAGTTAGATGAAATATGTAACATAGTGACAGGTTGCTAGCCTATCGCCAAAATATATACCTACTCGTACCTTTAGCTATTTTCCTTAGTCGCCTCTTACGATATCCACGGAAGAAATCTTTGCCCTTTGAGGGCCCGTTTTAATTTAGTAAAAACTATTTGCAATAACATATCTTAGAGATCCATCCCATCCATCTAGTTACCTTGAATTTGCTAAACGTGGCACTGGAATTTTGGATTCCAGTGCTCTGCCTACCCCTTCTGGGAATAAAGGCGTGAGAATATGTATGTATGTATCTTAGAAATACAAGGCATTATTTATTGGTCCCCAAAAACACGAGAAATTAAAAGGCCGATCTCTCCTAGGCAACCTTTAACAGAGAGTTATGTAAAAGAACGAATTACAGCAGATGGTGGTATTTTACAAGAAACTTATACAAATCAGGAATAGCTCAGAAATTACTAAGAGAACACAAGAAATGCTACATAGTTAAAACCACAAGCGTTTCACGCTTCATAGCCAGATAGCCACTTCTAGCATATTTTTAGATTTTAAGTTTTGAGGAATAATAGTCATAGTCTACACTAATATTATAAAGAGGAAAACTTTGTTTGTTTGTTTGGTTGTAATGAATAGGCTCAGTAACTACTGGACCGTTTTTAAAAATTCTTGCACCATTCGAAAGCCACATTATCCACGAGTAACATATTTATTTCGAAAAAAAAGGATTCTGTTAAATATTTGGGTTTAGATATCTACATCTACACTAATATAATGAAGAGGAAAACTTTGTTTGTTTGTAATGAATAGGCTCAGAAACCTACGACCCCAAAATCCGAAATTTACGCGAACGAAGTCGCGGGCGGAAAGCTAGTTTTTTATAAAGCCATAATCGTGGTTTTGTCTATGTCACGTTTCGTGTGCCCTGCCTACCCTATTTGGGAACACAGGCATGATTGTATGTATGAATAGTGACAGGCAGTGGTAGTATAGATATGCGTTAATATTCTCTAATTTAGGTATGCAGTGTCCGTGGCTGCCGTAGAAATTTATTGTTTCGCTTGAATACATAATCACGTGTCTGCAGTAAAGGACTAGAATATGCAAAGCTTAATCCAGTGAATGCGTGTCAGGCTGTAAGGCACTGTGATGGGCGCACTAAATGGACTCTAGGAACTTATGCCTCGACATATTAACTCTAGACCAGCGTTTCTCAAACTTCTTTAGTGACGGAACTCTTTTGGAAAGCGAAACACTTGACGGAACCCTACAAAAAAAACAGCAGTTTTTAAAAGTATTATTTATCCACCCGTCCGTCCATGTATTCGCCGCGTCAAAACTTTCGATCAGAGAATGGCGTTTTTTTTTTCTAAATTCTTGCGGAACCCCATCAGGGACATCACGGAACCCTGGGGTTCCCCGGAACACACTTTGAGAATGGCTGCTCTAGACTGTTCAAAAGTGTTACCAGATCTAGTGATCAAGCTGTAAATTTACCCGATTTTAAAACAATCTATTGATCTACTGGTTTGTTTTTTTAAATCAGGGAAATCGACCTGACTCTTTTTAAAGCCACTATAACTTAACAAGATACTATAACAGCATCCTTGTGTATGTTCGCCAGCTGGCTTGATTGCCTGTATGATAGTGGTTGCTGCACCATATCGGGCGATATAGTACAGGAATGGCTCACGAATTAAATTGTAATTGTAATGAAATTGTAATTTTTACCATTTCAATAATTCGTTTTTTAGAATACTAACATTTATGAGTCATGGTTACTCGATTAAACGATTATTATAACTACATATAATTATTATAATGTGCTATGTACCTATCGCAAAACCCGATAAAGAATATATAAATATATCAATGTCTCTTACTTACTTGATTATCAGGAATGATAGACGGTTTTCAACAAAATTAAGAAAATTATTGCAAAACAGGACATATTCTTCTTCTGACTACAAAATATTTTTTTAATTTAATACAGATTTTTTCCCTAATCTAGTGCTTTTTTGGTTAAATTTCTACTGTTTCTTTCAGATTTCATCAAGCAACACTGCTTCAGTCAGATGCGATGTCGTATAGGCGGCTTGATACTAATAACGTTACAAGGCTTATGTGCGGATTTGCTTCAGCCTTTTGTGTCAATAGCTCGTCGGTTCAATTAACGAGATCAGCGAACGTGAAACAGTGACAGTTTTCAGAACAGACTTAAATACTAAGACATACCTACATGCCTCTATTTTCAAATGGTGTTGGCAGAGCACACAAAAAGTTACATAAGCCCATGGCCACTTTAAGAGTATTTTTTCGGTTTTAAGATGACACAGTAGTGACAGGTTGCTAGCCTGATGCTTAAAACATCACTTAACTTATTTCCGTCGTCGCCTCTTCAGAAATTTACGGAAGAAATGGCGAGGTGTAATTCTAAACCCAATGTCAATTGGACGTAGTTTAGGGAAAAGGATCCAACCCACAAGTCACTCGTAATTAAAGTGACATAAGTCACATACATTTTTGACGCCTATAGATCATTTTACTTCGAAGGGTTATGCAAGTTGGATCCTTTCTGCTAAACTACGTCCAATTACGACTGAAATATCGATCAACAGTCAACTATGACGGTCAGTTTTTTTCGACAATGTTAGTTAACAAAATAAGTTACAAAACAGAGCTGTTAATGTCCAACTACATTATTGGTTGAAATTTACTGAAATTTTTGACATTTCAGGAAATGATTGAATGTTTTTTTTTTTGTATGATGGTTAGGTACGGTACCGCGCTACAAGCTTCGAGGTAAGTTTTTGTTATTTCAATTTCTAAAACAAATTAATTTACTAACACAAATACATCCACATTCATTTTAATAAACAAAAATGATTTCAGTTATTCAACAAGTCTTAGCGATTAGGTACAAACTTTTGTGAATTACTTAATTAGATAAAGATCAAAGACGTACTAAATTCTTCCTATGAGTTTGAAACGTAGAGCAAGTATCGAGTTGACCGAAACGCTTAAAAGATTAGGCTTTACATGAGAACAAAGGCAGGCATTACGCGCAAATGGTCTATAAAAGAAGCCATTAAAGTTTTTGCGGTCGCCGTCGCCGACGACATTGTCGTACGATCGTTTTTACTACTAAAACTCTTTTTTTAGTCCTTGCAAGAACTACACAAGTGATATTTTGTATTTGCGATTAAAAGTTCTAAGCAAAAAGTCGTAGATTTAGACTTAGGTAAATTCTTGTTTTAAAAAGTTAGGACAGTATTTTATTAATAAGACCAGATTACAATAATTTGATTACTAAATTGCTTTTTTTACTTATTTTAAATAACTGTTCTCCTTCAAAGATTTTCTTCAAACGAGTTTGTAGGTATAATTTGTTTATAATAATTGTTATTGAATCATCATTATTCAGCCCATTTTATACGCCTCTCATTGCTAGTCACACGTGTCATAATATTATTATGTCTACAGTTCCCACGCATGCCACACAACATTTAATTGCTAAACTACTAAGCTAGGTAATGAAATAAATTAAGCATCAATCATCCAAATATAATATCATAAAAATATAAATAACACATTACAACAGGATAACGTGGATTACATGAAAATTAAATTCAGAACAAGAGGCAGCAGCTACAAAAAGATAATAAAATAAGATTCCTTTTTCACACTTCCCGTCGGACTACGTGCTAACTTTCTGTCTGCGATTTCATTCCGCGCGGTAAGTAAATGTTATAAAAATCTACGGTTGGAACCATTCCCGGCTGGAAATGCTACAGAAAACTGGGCAAACCGGTATTCCGTGGAACTACTTTTAATTAAATCTAGCGCTCTCACCCTTACCTGCGCTTCGAAACTCTTTAAGTGATTTTGTGATAACTTGACTCAAAAGTTACAATACCACTCCAAGTAACAATACTTAGAGATGGAGTACTCGTAATCTTATTGCTTTGAGTATAAATGATAATTAAGGTACTCTTGATTACGTCTAATCTCGAAAGTTTTGTTACGACTCGGCTTTTGTTGGATGTTTTGTTGCTACGGGGGTCACAAGACGGAATAGTCTGATCTTACAGATCTGATGCTAAAAATATCTCAATTCAGTAGGCAACATTTCTTCTGAGAAGTTCGGCCTTGGTAATCTTTCAATTTTGAACTAGAGTCTAACTGGTATTTCTAATCTGTTAGTACTAAAATTGGTAGAATGAATTTGCCAGTTTCGTATCCATCTCTCAAGGATTAACTAACTTAGATGAATCGGAATTCAGACTTTTGATCTTTAACAAGTTTTAATTACATATACCTAATGCACTTTTAATATCCAATTCGGCAAGTGCCAAAATTTATTGAACAAAATAATACAAAGTACAGACCAACGCACATGATTAAGCCAACCCGTGTAAAATCCTTCAAAAATGGGTCATCCTTAAATCATCGACAAAAGGAGAATCAACCGATAACATCGTGTTTTGTCATATTTTAAGCATCGTTCGCATTTTCAATCGCTCCAAATTTAGTTACGTTTTCCAGTCTGCCCGCCTAAGTAGCCTTTAGCGTTACAGAGGCTGCAAATCGATTACGTACCGAGTCGATATCACGGCAGCTGGCACAATGCAGTTTAATTAGTTGTAAGCCTCGATGAAAGCCCGCTTTGCCTCCACAGGCCACTGTCACTGCTAATAGGTAATTAAACGCCTCGGGACACACCGTGTGCGGGATGGAGTTGCAAAAGCCGACGTGTAATGCCTGTAGGTGCTAGGTGGAGGCTATAGTGCAGATCTATCCGCCACCTTAGCACGACAGTTCGTGAGTAGAGATACGCGCCAGATAGACTATACCTGTCACTGTCTAACTAGAGGCGTCAGAAGATGACAGGTAGACCATCCCGCGAGATGACTAGAGCGTGTTGCCGTACTAAGCCTACTGGCTAATAACACGACACTAGTATGCTTTACTGACGTCCAAACGTACAAAAGTAATCTGAAGCATCCTCACATGCTTTTATGTTGAGTATGTCATAGATTATCAATGAGAGTAGGGGGAATCTTCCCTTCCCTTTATGAGAAAGCTATCTCTGCATCGTTATGTAATAAATAATAAACATTTTCACCATCACTTGTAAGGAGCAGGTCGGGAGAATATTTAACAAAAAATAACAAGTAACAAAAAATATTTGATACTGCAGAAGTGAATACAGCTAAAAGTAGCGTTTCCAAAAGGGATAGGTAGAGCACACGAAATGCTACTGAGACAAAACCATGACTATTTCACGTTTTGTGGCCTCTTCCAGCATATTTTTTAAGTTTTAAGTTGGCAGGTATACAGTGATAGGTTGCTAGTCTAACTCATAAAAAATATACCTACCTTAACCTATTTCCTTAGTCGCCTCTTACCACATCCACGGAAGATATGGAGAGGTCACCTAAAAGTCTGTATAAAAAATTACATTATTCTGTTTTTTTCTAAAGACAAACAATGATTAGTTATGAAAATTTGGAAATAAAAACAGAGCAAATGAGATAAGTGGACAATGAGACAAAGTTAACTTTTGTTAGGTTAGCACTGATAACCTAAGTCACAGCGCAAAACGCCTCAAAACACTTGCTTATGAAAATCAAAATAAATTACAATAACCGGTGGGCCGTATTGGCAGCTAACAAATCCTGTTTCCTTCAAATATGTAGCCAGTAACGCGGTTTGTGATTGATTTCCGGAGGCGCATACGTTTAGGCCACAGCGCACAGATTATAGCTGTAATAACTCTGGCAGAATTTCGAGTCATATACAAATTTCGTTCGAGTCTTTTCTCTGGGTATGAGAGACAACAACCAATTTTATATCAACATTTATGCTCTTACTTGCCTATTGGTTAAAATGTAATCACGCTTGTACTTCTGAGTAGGGTAAGCAAAGCGTTCGAAACGTTACATGACCGAACCATGAGTATTTCACGTTACGTTTGCCAATAATGGCATAATTTTTGGATTGAAAGTTAGATAAAATTTTACTATTGCATAGTTAATAAACTAATCTATTGCTGTAACCGAGTTCATAAGGGTTTGAATCAAAACTGTGGACTGAGATGGTACAGAAAACTATTATCACTATCACTATAATAAATGCGAAATATATAATAAGTGCGTTTATGTGACATATATTATGGCATGCAGGAAGCTGATACCTATGATTAACACATTATAGGCTATTGTTAGTATTTTTGTCGCTTAAAGCTTTCGATGAAAAAGGAAATGAAGACTTACTTCATTGTTAAAAAACGTAAAATATAAAAGAGCATATTGTATTTGAAAACTGTTTACTGTGAAATAACCGACAGGTACTAAGAAAATGTTTCCCGTGCCTAAATAGTTTTATTCTCTGAGAGATTGATCGATTCGCAGAAACACGTACCTAGTTTCTTATTCCTTGAAGTGTAGCCTTGATTTATTGTACATTTCACGTCGAATTCCACGTCGTACACAATAGATGATTTTCATTACGACTCAAGTCACCGAAGATTAAAAGAGTGGGGGGTTTTTGGGGGTGAATTCTAACAATATTGCCTGTTGGTATATTTTTCATCTGTAACTAAGAAGAGAAGCAAAACGTCAGTTTGTGGACTTTAGGCATCATAATCTTAGTACAATAATATCATTTGGGTCATACGAAATGACCACATAACCACTTATTTGCGTAAAATACGATACAAAACTATTCCCATTGCACAGCGCTCGCGTCTTAGCGTTCCATTAAAAATATACACCCATTGAGTAGTTTTCATACTCAAGCACTCATAAATGAAACATAAAAGGCTTTAGAATCGATTTTCTCCGCTTAATATACGAAATTAAGGAGTCGCTTTATGTATTTTTGTTTAAAAGCCCCTTTTTCCGACGATTATTTGAAGGCGATAAAAGCTGGCTGACAAGCGGCGCATAAAACGGCCGAGGTTTGCAATAGCCCATAAAATGCCATTAAACTGCCATGGAACCTTGGTTTACGGCACTAGCGACAATGTTAGTACTAGATATGAGCACTTATGTAGCTAGGAAAGGCTAGCTTTCCTGAAAGGGCGGCGTGGTTTCATGAAAGTATCGATGTAAATACAGAACTCAAATTGACAGTCTTTAACAATGATAAATCTTATTACATTACTTAGTTATGTGTGTTAGAGAGACGCAAACATGGCATTACTATAAAAACATTTTCAGACAGTCGGAATAAAAGATTCCGTCCGGAAAACCGTTCTTTTCTGTCAATATAAGTACTCGTAAGTAGTGAATTTCCTTAATGAAGATTTCCTTGTACTTGTAAAATGTTCAAAAAGTGTCCCAAAGAAATAATAACTATAAAACCTTAATTTTTCCAAAAAAGTTTTAGAGGCATGTCGTTCGACAAATAACAAACTGGTAAACACAAGCGCAAAAGACGAACTGTGACCAAAATCCCGGTAGATATCGACCTGTAAGATTATTCGAAATGGACGACTGACAATCTGTGAGGGTGGGATTAATTGCACACGAACTTGTACGTCGTCTCAGAGAACGATGAACTTGAGGGTTTCTCCGTAACTCTCGTGATTTCATCTTATATTGTCAAATCAAAATTTAGTAAAATCACAATATCAAAACAAACTTATAACCCTGAAATTCCACGTACAGTGCAGGGTTATAACAGCCTTCTTCAAGATCTGGAACACTAAGACAATTATCTCATGTATAACCGCCAAACATGGGCGTATTCGATTACTTGGCAGCAAAATGAAAATCATTATCATATCGTAAAAACAAATGGTTATCCGAATCACTCCGAAGTTTGGTTATAAAATCCACACGACGAATTCCAGCTCAACTTTGTCGTAATCATAACCTGCCACGTACTTGTTCCACTGGCCATTAAACCTCGTCATGCGGTAATACGTGGCTAAGCGGTAATGTAACAAGAATGTAATGTGCAGTAATTTGTTCGAAGCGCCATTGTTCCTTCCCAATCCGAGGCCGAGACGAGCGACTTCGGCCGTCTGTATGATAATGTTATGGGAAATCATCTGGATACCGAACGCCTCCCCATATGCTGCATCCTGTTTTATTAGAAATTAGATTCCTATTAGGTGCGCCGTTTCACGTGTTATCGGATTTTGAGCGGGTATTTTGTTCTGCTATTAACCGGATTAGTGCTGTGTTGCTTTAGGCGGACTATGGCTTTCTGACTCTTAATTAGCATTAATAAGGTTTCATGACTGAAAAAGAGAATGTTTAGACCGTACAAAAATACAATTCGCCTGTAATGTTCTACTCCTCATCTAATTGAAATAATTGTTTTTTAAACGACCTCGATTACCAAAAATCACTAAATTTCGAAAGCCTTTCCAGCGGTCTTAGATTCTAAGATGTGGAAGAAAAGTCTTTGACCAAACTAACACACTTAATTTAACTATAGATTCTACTAATACTGTCACGTACCTACTTCCGTCAACAGGTAGTAACGCGCTTACTCTAATACACATACTGCTATCTAGCATTCAAGAACGTGAAATGAACCCGGAATGAAATACAGACGTAGGTACGTTGGTAGCACGTAACTAAGTCTGCATAAGTTAAGTAGACCCGTGTTCGTTACAAACGCGCGCAAATCTAATTGCCGTAATTAGGTAAGTGTTAGCTTTAGTAAATGCAGTCATGCTAAACTTATGCATGTTATAAAATTTTATAGATAAGACTAATAATGACGCGAAAGAAAAATGTTCGAAGAGATCTGCTTTTCCTAAATGTGACTTTGAAAATGATTCCTAATACAAAAGACACGGCGTCTTCGCCCAATGGGTTATGGCCAATACAATACTAATGCAGTTTTGTGATCCGTGTGGTGCCGCATTTAGAATAACACCTTTTCATTTTTTCTATGGATGTCGTAAGGTGTCGAAAGAGGTTAAGAAACATTTTAGGCGCCTGAAATGTTACACAGGTATACTTGTCAACTCAAAACCTAAAAAACATGCTAGAAATGGCCACCAAACGTGACATAGTCATGATGTTGACTATGTAGTGTTTCGTGTGCTCTGCCTACCCCATTTGGGAACACGGGCATGATGTATGTATGTAATGCAGGTTTCTGTTGCGAGTATGACGGTAATTGCTGACCATCACTTGTTTGCCTTTGCGGTGAAAAATGGCCGCGATAAATGTTGCCTAAGTATTTTCGTGTAACACGCCACGCTCCATTAAAATAGGTCAAGAGCTGGCCTCTCATATGACATGTTTAAGTTGGCCATTTCTTTCCCTCTCTGTATTTACGACGTTAATGCTCGTGGTAGATTTCCGGGGCCGGAGGAAGCTGACGGGGCGCAGCATCCGGGCCGTCAGCTTGTTTGCTACCTCCACAGATTTATATCGAAATAGATGACTTAAGTGTATGTACTTTGCGTGCCGAAATGGAGCCAAAAGGGAGAGCAATGCTCCTCCTTTGACGCGATTTAATTTAGTTCATACCACTTAGATTAGGTTTAACTGCCTAGAGAAAGGATAACTTGAATAGGGTGGAATCTTTGAATGGGTTTCACTCGGACTGTCAATTCTCATCACTAAAGCGCTCATTTGTCGTGACCTACTGTTGAGGTAAAGTGACACGCTTGGTTTTCATACAAATGCAGGAACTCGCGGTATCTATTTCGATATGTCTGTGGCTACCTCCTTATATCTGATGTAAGCCTCGCGTGTTTATTTGCCTTTCTGATCATGCCTGTTTGTACTGCATGAATTTCGAGCGACTCCCTTTGGCTGGAGGCTTAGTCTGTCTTGCTTAACGTGAACTGAATTATTTGGGACAGACGCGGTATTGTTAGCATGTTTAATTAGCTCTTACGTTTGAGTGGCAAAATTTTTGACGTGAATTTTTTGTTTTAATCAGTAAGTTTGGTATAAAGTCGTAAATGATCTTAATTCACAAATTTACCAACAAAAATCGTCATTAAATTTAATTTATGGTTAACTTTTGATAATGAAGGCATAGCACTATTTTATAAGTGCAAAAAACAGGCGACACCCTCGTTTTATTATCTGTGATAAAAAATAGATCATAACAGTGCTAATTGAGCGAACCATTGTGATGCAGTGTTAATCCGGATAACCCTTGTATAGTACAGTTCACAACTACCACACCGAACACCGCCTTGCTTGTACAACGTCCCACTTTCAACGAAATCTTATCGTAATCTTGATTATTTTGAGTAACGGCAACAGGCGAACGAAAATGCTTATCCAAGCCGTTCTCCATTCCCGACGGAACCCTAATTAATGGTAACATGATTTAAATTTTGCGAGGTAGACAGCGCAGTGTTTTGCAACAAAGCGTCGACCGACACGACCTATGCTTTTCAACGGGCTGCGATTTACATAAAATAATGAAACAGGAAGCAGCTGAATAAAGCCGGAGTCGTTAGCTGCTTAGAAAATGAAATAAAGTCATTTACGTCGCGCAGGTGAAAGCACAATGGACGGATCAATCTGATTGTTATTAATACACTTCCGAGTCTAAGACCTCGTTTAAAGCACGTCGACGGAAAACAGTGAAACATCTACCACGTTTTCCTTATCGTTCGTTTCACCGCGATGTTCAATGTTTATTTACAGTCGTAGCGTATTTTTCTTGGTGTCGTCTTTTGTTAGGTCGAGTTCCGTTGAAAATAGCTGAATAAGACGAAGGCTATGAGATACATCAATAACCGCAAAAAGTAGCAAGTAAACCTTCCGCACTTTGCCGGCGCCAATATCGCTAAAGCTAACTTGTGGTGCTCATAACGGGGAGGGTCCCTCTAAGCCACTATCACGTGTTAACCTTAGATTTTTCTCACAGCTTCTTGCCTGTCTCTTTATGTGTACTCTCAGACATGTTAATACCGAGTTATAGGCTCGTGTAAGGACCGCACTCGGCACGTTGCTCCCGAACGTCACGTCCGCACGATAAATTGATTCGGTACCAGATGTGCACCCGACTCGTACACGACACGACCAAATATTTCACTAACACTTTTTCTTGACATTATTATTTTTAGTTCGCATTGTACGAGAAAAAAGATTCGTAGGTATACGTCTGCACGTGGATTTGTGTCGGCGCCTCGCGTGAGTTGTCAGAAATAATGTCAGGCTCGTGATGTTTTCTTTCTATCCTCAAAGTGAGTGCTGAAATGTCTGAAATATAAAGAAATAGCTGAGGCCCGCAATTGTGGCTCGGGGTTTGTTATTCACTTGGAGACGAATTAATTATCTGGGCAGAAAAGTGGCATCATTCTTAGGAAAATACAACCCTACCTTAATAAAATTTCATTTACGCCGCCATGATATTGCAGGTGTCAGAATAGTACAGCAAAATCGTAAATTGTACCGAAATTCCGGCGCTCAGATTGAAGTCCCGCCGTCAGTTTTTGAAGTTTCTAGTTTATCGCATTACGAACTAGTACAGAACTCGGGACCGACGTTATTTATGTTAACAACCATAACTATCCTATAAAATATTCATCAGGCTCCTAAATTAAATGAATAAGGCCTCGAGAACTTAGATAGTTTGAACAGGATGAGTTAGCAGAAGCGTCGCGGGCGATCGAGGCACTCGCAGTGATGGATGACGCGACATCCCTCCTCGGAGCTTAGAACTCATTGAGGGGGAATTACATCGGGACGTTGACGAATTGCCACTCCACACACAGATAACACTATTGAATTTAAAACTTCCACTGACCAGTCTTTACCAATTTGTCCCGCGTCGCTGACAGATCATTAGAGCATCTCAACGAATTGGCTCTTTCCAACAGAGAGGACGACGCTGCGTTTTTACTTCGAATTCTTTTAATGGCTTTCATGTTCTTAAGAGTTGTAAAAACTTTTTTGTGAGATATTCAAGAGTAGAAACGCACAATTAAAACGTCAGACATTTCAGTTTTTTAGTTATTTTTGTTAATTAGAAAAATACCTTTCCATTTGTTCTCTCAATAAAAATAACTGATTTCTAGTTAATCTTAAATCTGATACGTATTCGTCAAATTTATACGTTTAATTATAAAAAAGATTTATTGACGCTTTCGGGCATTTAAGTGAATCGTCTAACAGCAGTTACGCCAAAGTTTCGCGAAAGCATTACGGTTTTAGCGACAGGGCGGCAAGAATTAAATTTCATTTTGGGGTTTATAATTTATATGAATCGGCGTAGTTTTGTAAATGCCGAAACTTTGGACTCGGTCCGACCTAAAGGCGCGGAGTTTGTAACAAAACAAAATTACTATAGAAGGAAGTTTATTGCTCGGTCTTCAGGGAGCGCTCGGGCGCACAGATCGAAATACAAACGATTCACTTTGTGCTGCGCCCAAACCGGGGAGTTAACAAAACCCTACTTTTGCGAGGGCCACACTCACCAGTGAGGGATAAGTTCATTTATTAACAAGTTTATAGACCAAACAACTCATTCAAGACCATTTTGAAATTCTATTTTGGCTTTTCACGTACTTGTCTCTAGGTAGATAGGTATTTTCTACTAAGACTTGTGGATCTAAGAAATGATCGTAACATCGACGGCTCCAATATTTAATCTAAATGTACCTAACTGAATAGAATCCCTCACAGAGGGTACTGATTAGTTGGATTACTGTTTAACTCCCTTGTGATTGGTATTGCTTTCATTTTGACACACCCTAGCCAGTAACGCCTGGTAAAAAGGCCACATAATTTTAGCTCGACATGTTTCGGGCGAATCAGTAGCCCTTCAATTGGGAGCTGCGGCGGCGTGAGTTATCTGTATTTTTCATTATCATTTGCTACTAAGTAGTTTATAAAACTACGAGTAGGTACTTTAATCTGTGCTTTAGGCTTTAATTCCGCATGGTGTCGGTTTAGATTAATACCCCAACCAAAAATAGGTTCACTTTAGGCAACAGGCTAGCAATCTGTCACTTCATACATCTTTCATTTGTTTTTATACCAAAACATAACCTAGTAGTGGCTATGAGACGTGAAATTGTCATGGTTTACCCTGCCTGAAAATAAACGTGATTGTACATATTTTGAGCTGTTAGATATTTGTATAGCGTTATTATGAAATTACTCCGCAAAAACACAGCAAAACGGTTAAGTTTTATTAGAGTCCGCGCCGTAGCGCCTTGCGGGCGACAGTTTATGACGCCATACGCACCGCCGGCGCACTTTGCTCGTAATTGAATCGCAGGCGTTTGTTGTAAACGCGGATTTTCCGCAACTACAAGAAACAGGCAGCTACAATACAAAGTATTAAGGCTAAATCTCTGTTGTTCAACAGTAATGTGATTAAGACTTCTCTTTTTGTAGATCCGGTCTGGGCAACACAATCTTCGTTCCAGTTGAGACTTAAAATCTAGACCTACGTACACCTACCGTTTTATGTTTATGAAGCGTTCCTTTTGTTTTTACAATGCTTCATTATTACTTATATTTTACAATATTGTCACGGACAATGATTTGCGATGAAATCGACATTGGTAAAATGAACAATAGGCTAGATGACTAGAAAAAACTATTTAGTCCGTCGGATAGACTACGAAAAAATATTGTACCCATGTTTTTTCTTTTATTTGACAGACGAAAAATGACGATGATACAGAGCCTAAAAGTTTCGCGTGACGTCACGTTTGAGTAAAAATTGTACTGATTTTTACTCAAACGTAACGTCACGAGCCCCCACTCAGGAAGTTTGATGATTTGTACCTTTGTCGATGTTTAATTATTTGATAAACTAAAAAATATGTATCTCATTTTTTCCATAATCTAAGTTACGGACTACATAATTAGAATGATATATTTTTAACCCTGTCATCATCCCTATTAATATAATACCTATTTTAAAGTTTAATAATTTTTGAAAGCATGCTAGTAGAAACATTAATTTAAGACCTTTTTAAATTTTAACAGTTCAAGTAGTGGTTCTTGAAAAAGTATCACAATTGTTGATTGATGCGCATCTCAAACGGACGGCAACCACACTCGGACTGGTCCTCTGTTCTGAGATATCGAGCCTGTGAGCCGTGTCTTGTGTGATTTACTTAAGAGCACTTTGCATGGCTATTAACATATATACATACATACAATCACGCCTGTATTCCCAAACGGGGTTGGCAGAGCACACAAAACGCTACATAGACAAAACAATGACCATTTCACGTTTTGTGGCGATTAACTCCTGTACCTATTTATTTTTTTACAAGATTCTGTAAATATCGCTTTATCGCGCGCTCTATTTTATTATAATTACTAAGAGAAAACTTTTTATCAATCAGACCGGCTTTTGAAAGATTATTTTCAACAAGTGAGGCGTGAAAAAGCGAGGTTGGAACTGATAATTTTCTGATTAAACTTTCGTTCTTGTCTTACGGGTCTTCAGTGTAATCCGTACCAATATATAAATGTGAAAGTGTGTTTGTTTGTTTGTTTGTTTGTCCGTCTTTCACGGCTAAACGGAGCGATGGATTGACGTGATTTTTTAGGTAGAGATAGTTTAGGGCACGGAGAGTGACATAGGCTACTTTTTATCCCGGAAAAAAGTGATGTTCCCGAGGGAAAACAAAAATATAATTTGCTTGATAGATCGATATCGATCGACGATAGATCGATATCAATCGATAACCGATCGATAGATGATAGATCGATGGCGCCGTGTGTCGTTTGAAACGAGAAGTTTTCTTATAGTTGTGCTTTATACTGCAATATAATCGAGTTCCACGCGAGCGAAGCCGCGGGCGGAAAGCTAGTAGTTAATAATTTCGATTCCCGTCTCGCCTCGTTTGACCTTGTCTCGACGGGGAAAGTACCGTAACGAAGAGTGAATTTAGAAAACCTTTACCCTACTTGTGAAAAGAGATGCAGACTTACTAGCGACTAAATATATAATACCAGGGTAAAATATATAATGTATTCTCAAATAGGGGTAGGTAGACCACATGAATCGCTACGTAGACAAAATAACGACTACTAAACGTTTCGTAGCCAACTTTAGCACAATTTTAGATTTAAACAAAAATTAAAATGGTGTAATAGTGACTAATTACTAGTCTGTTGCCTAAAGGATACTTTAAACCTGAAACCACGCAGTAAAACTGTAATAAGAAATAAAAGAAAACCTTTATCCGTTGGTAATTTACTGTGTAAATAATTTCCAATACTACCGACTATTGGCTCACGTCTGGACATTGGTACGAAATTATTAATATTTCACTGGTTAATGATATTCAAAGGTCAAAAGGAGAGGCCTTTGCCCAGCAGTGGGATACAATTTTTTTTTTTTTTTCTTAGCCTGTAGATGTATCCCACTGCTGGGCAAAGGCCTCCCCTCTTAACCTCCACAACTCTCGGTCTTGTGTAATGTCTGGCCAGTCCTCCGCATACGAGTCCAAGTCGTCCCGCCATCTTCTCGACTTCCTCGACGTCGCTGGCCGTTCTCCGGCACTCCGGCACCCACCAAGTGACTGTGTGCGCCCACCTCTGTGGGTGCATGCGGCAAACGTGTCCCGCCCAGTCCCACTTCAGCCTGGCGGTCTTTTCCCCCACATCAGCGATTCGTGTCCTTGAGCGCAGCGTGGTGTTCCGGATTCTATCTACCCTTTTTACACCCAGTAGGCTGCGCTCCATCGCTCTTTGGCAAACCTTAAGCTTGGACTTTTGATTTTCGGTAAGGGACCATGTCTGTGCACCATAGGTTAGTACAGGCAGGATACACATGTCAACGAGTTTACGCTTGAGTGCTATAGGGAGATTTCCTTTCATGAGATCTTTCATGGACCAGTAGCTCTTCCAGGCGTTAGCCGATGAGGCGGAGATAGAAGATTAACTAATCTTCGTTTCGCTGATGACGTTGTTCTCTTCTCCAAAACAGCCCGGGAACTTGAATTAATGCTACAAGAACTCAGCACGGCAAGCCTTAGGATTGGACTGGCGATGAATAGGACAAAAACTCAACTCATGACCAACAGCACAAAATATAGGATTCAGGTAGACGGGCAGGCAATGCAATATGTCGACGAGTATATATATTTGGGCCAGATAGTCTCTTTCAGTAACAGACAAGACAAAGAGATCGAAAGACGTGTCGAAAACGCCTGGATACAATAATAGGCTAATAAAAAAAAAAAAAAAAAATATATTCAACAGGTTGCTCTAAACGTTTCTGTCCCTGGATTTTTCAATTTTAAGACTGGGAGGTATGGTAGTTATACTGGTATTTCACAGTCATGTTCCGCAAAATTGGCTGCCTCTACTGGACTAGCGCAGTTCGTCCCCACTTTCCTTTTTGGGAGACAAGGTCGACTGACGATTAAGTGGGTCACCTGGGAAGTAAGTGATCACTGCCGCTTTTGGTCGAAACCATGAGGCTTATGGACTTACCATCAGAATGAACTTTTATTACGTCGCCTAGCGATGAAGGACGCAATAATTTAATCAGAATAAGTTTGTGGAACTGCCGTTCTAATTACTGTCGCGGAAAGATATTTGACTCAATAGTCAGTCTACTAATCTTATTTTCTGTGTGATGTCGTGATAGAATAACACTTCTCCATTCTTCCATTTTTTCAGGTTAAGGTATGCTTCAGGCGATAGGTTAGCAACTTGTGACTACTGTACCACCTCTTCCATCTGTTGGCAAACCTGAAATTATGGTGCAAGTAACGGCGAAGCTTGAAATAGTCATAATTAAAGTCTTGGTTTTGTCTATGTCATGTTTCGTGTGCTCTTCCTACCCTATTTGGGAAAATAGGCGTGTATTTGTAAATGTGATCTTATAAAACAGAGTACCGAAGAAATCTCTGCGTAGCCGTATCGTCTTATATCGCAAACTTTACTCCCAACGACCTCATATCGCGTAAAAGATGTTACAGTATAATAAATGTTTGAGGCGAGGCAACGTGCTGGCTCTACGTCACCCCAGCGGGTACTTGCCTATTTGCGGGCTAACGTTAACCGCGACGTTCCCGGTTACAGGTTACCTCACGTTATTTAGCGTCGAGTTATCACGGCCCGCGGGAGTGGACGCTGTCGCGAGGACGCACAATCACGGCACTTAAGTTGTATTAGTCTTAATATGGACTGCGCCTCGGGGGACGCGAGTTTTAAGGGGTTATTTAGGTGTTTAGAGGATTAGATGGTGACTTAATTGGGCAAAAAAGTGTCTGTGAAACGCAAAGGAATTTTAGGAGTACCTATGTTAGGATTTTATAACAATAACGTGTAAGGAAGCATTGTATTTTTTCGCATAATGTCGGTAATGGGAGTTGGTTACTGTATGAAACTAATTTAAGTCGACGTATCTTTCAAGAAAAATTCGCCATTGTTATCTTTTCCAGCCTGGAAAAGTACTTTATCTACTTTAAGGCGAGGTTCTACTAGATTTGTACCCCGCGTCCCTCTCGCGCAAAAGAAGGCGAAGGCGGGGTAGCGGGCGACGCGGCAGGTTGTCAATACGTTGGGCACGCGGTCAAGTTTTAGAATAAATACGAATTTAAAAAATAAACAACATCGATTGAAAACTATAATTTAGCAGATTCTCTGTAGTACTTAAAGATAAATATTTCCATATAAAAATTATGTAGAAATTAAAAAGAATAAAACCAAATAATGGGTTTTAGTTTTTATTTTTGCCTGTTTTCGAGAATTTATATGATCGAGGAAAGTACATCTTATCGTGTAACCAATTAGCACGTTCCTTAGGCAATATCTTTATGTATAACATATATTTTTTTCAAGACTGTCATTTAGCAGAAAGTATGTAAAACATTAGATCGTGCAACCTTCAATTCCGTCTCCCTTGGAATACCTCGCCTTAATAGTTATTATACCAGTGTAATAAAAGCTTGATTAAGTTATCATCGTGTTATTTGTACACAATGCATAACACGAAACCGAATGTCCGCCACAATGATTTCAGCATTGATTTGATGTTGCTATTTCATTAATTTTTGTGTAAACATCGATGTAACATCAAGCTCAGTCCAGCAAAATAGCGAAACCGACAAATAAATGCACCATTTCTACTATCCAGTCACAAACCGATAATTGCTGACCATTTCAGATCTATTTATTGTTGGATAAATGTTTCACCATTCCAAATGAAAACGTCAAAACATTGTGAGCACATTCCTTAATTAATCGGAGAGCAATCTCTTTGTACGCAAAGGCATTCCCGTGACACATGCAGTAGGTATAGTAAAGGTGCTTTCATGTCGTCATCTCGATAAGCCGGCGACCGGCAACCCCAGACAGTTATTGACAAATCTTTAGCGTGCGCGCCCCCTTACCTTTTAATCTAGGCACGTCAAACGGGGGCGTATTAGGGCCGGCACATAACATCCGATAGTGTTCTTTACGCTTACAGAAGAAGCTAATTTTGCCTAAGTGGGCTACTCGGCGAACGGTGTATGCGCCGGGGGCGCCAACCCTGTTCGTTCGCTGAATTAGCTAAAATGACGCATTGCTAGATTCAGCCAACGTTTTATTTTAAGCACTTGTCAAATGTCAGCTTTAAGTTTGCGATTTTTCAAAAGATAATTGCAATGCGAATTGCGAATGCATTAGTTAGTAAGTCGATCCAATTTATGTACTACATTTAGGAATGATAAATGCTTACCTGGGAGTTAACGTTTATTAAACCTAACCTATGTATATGAACGTCGGAAAGAAGTCTAAATCCACTGGGAAATTAAATCACTAAAGCCAAAGGTAAGCCAAGCAAGTTATTGCTTTGCTAATATTCAGTCGAGAATTCATAAGTTTTGCAAGTCAAAGTGAAAATTTCCGAAGAAATTGAATTTTGGACGAGAATTGAAAAAAGTGTTCTCGTAGTTCATATCTTTTACTTACCTTTACCTAGTATTTTATCGTGTTTTACTGAAATATGTAGTGCTAAGCTGACGTCTGGATAATTGCTACAGGGTTTGTTATAATTTTTTTACTACACTTCAGATACGCAAAAAAATTTGCTCTTTTTAAGAACTCATGATATTTTCTGTAACTCTGTCAGTGTGGTAAATATCCGAGCAGCATTTTAGCGCTGCCAACACTTGAGCAGCGAGGCAGGATGGCGTACATTGTTTAGACGTAAGTACGCATGCACCCTTTGTGCGTACGCAATACTTGTGCTATGAATTTCCTAGGGTAGTTTTATTGTTTAGCACGAACGATAACAACTCGTGAGCATTTTCAATGCAAATAAATTTATTTTATATCTAATAATTATAGGTACATAATTATGCACGTGTATCGTTAGGTAAAGAAACGAGCAGTGATGTTTCGATGAATTTTTAGTTAAAAAAAAAACATTATTATAAGTAGTTTTGCCCAAATGTAGATACTAGATGTGATACAGATAATAGATGTGGTATCGGGTTTATAATTAACCTTTACAATCTACATCTCATCTGCGAAGCGTGCAATAGTCATAATCATGGTTTTGTCTACGTCACGTTTCGTGTGCTCTGCCTACCCCCTTTGGGAACATAGGCGCTATTGTATGTATGTATAAATACCAATGGTAACGAGGGTAGTCGAGCGCCTGAATTAGTTTCATCGGGCAGGAGCAGTCGCGCGAACAGAGTGATGGCGTGCAGTCCGTATTTGGCAGCAGCCGCCGCGCCGCAGCTCTTACATGAAGAGCTGCGGCGGACTAGCACGAAATTTATGTCGAGCTAAACTAGATGTAAGTTATCCGCATCTTCGTTATGAGTGAGTCTCATGGTACTTTTATGTTTAAAGAATTGAGCAACAGTTTTAAAGCAACAAAACTATTTAGCGGTAAATTCTCCGCAAACCCATACAGGGTGTCCTTATTAACTGCACAACGTACTCGCACACATTCTCTCTATTTCCGCGCCAGCTTTATAAAAGAAGCAGGCTCCTCACAGTATATTAAAGGCCAGTAAGGAGATATTTTCCGATTAACTAGACAACGCTTACATTACACGAGATAGTAGCACTATTTGAAATTTATTGCTCCGTTATGGTGGCGAGTGCATCCAGCTAACTCGGTACTCGCGTCAAGGTCTGCGCAGTGCACCAGGAAAAATAAGCCGACGTCTTGACATTTTTATTTTGCATGTTTAAAATTTACACAATGTTATTGGATTTTCGTTGTTGAACTGTAGTTGTTCGTGTTTGTTTTCAGTGCACAAATAGAAAGTTTTTACATAGGTAAGAAAGAAAGAAGAAGATAACATCTAAAATTACGAGATACATACCTATCTAATAATGTAATAACCAAGTTAAGCAACAAATTAACGCTCGCAATTTCAAATATTATTGTACTTAGTGATGAACAAAATGAATCGTGTGTCAAGTACCAAATACTCTTTCACATTGAATAAATACTAATGAGTATTAAAAAAAGAGAGCAACATGAAATCTGAATTAGACAATGAGAAGTACTTGATACTGTCAAGCATGTATGACGAGAAGGATAAAAATGTGAATGAAGCGAGAGGAGATTGCCAGAATACGACCGAATAGCTCTTTGTTGCACTATCCTGCAGGAAATAGGTCGTGGTGTATAGTTACGTGTAACTAATATGAAATCATCAAAAACTATCTGCAATTACAACTTGCACAGATACGGGAGATAAAGACGATGAAACGATTCCTCAAAGCTGTCTTAAGCATACCTTCCATACTCAAAACCTTCCTGGATCAATCATTTCCGACGCAACCTCAGAAGCACCGTATAAAACACGATGTAAGTATCGCGAGCCCCAGCCCGGACGGCTGACGTGGAATTGATTCAGAGCGCGACGTGAGCCGACTTGAAAACAGACTCGAATCTGGGATGCCATGGGAGGGGATTCTCGGAGATGTGTGGAAATTTTAAGTGTACAAAAATGTGTCGGGAAACGCGTATGGGGATTACAAATTGATTCGGAAGACATTTTTGATCGGTTGTAATGGAAATGGTGTTTAATGGAAGTGTGGGTACGTTTAACTTCGTATATAACACTGTTCAATAAATTTATTTTTTATGCGTATATCTATCTGTCACTCAAAGTAGAAATAGAAACAAATTTGCTTGAACCAAAGTCGTGACCATATGTTGGAACGGAAGGCAAACACAGCTGATTTACTCAAATGCACAGTCATATTTACACGCTGTTTTGTATTATGCTGCGACACTATTTCTTGCAACACTATTCGAAATTAGTGAACACTGGAATAAAGTTGATGTACCTCTTTACATAAATATACAATAGAGTAGTGAAAAATTATGAACCTAATCTTTTACGAATCAGAAATTAAATTATTTCAGAAATATTACCTAATCAGATTTGCAATAATTTCAGAAGTGATTTCGTACATTTTTCTAGTCTGCTCCACAATTTTACAACATAAGCGGCGAGAATTCCTGCAGTAGGTTGGCAACGTTACGCCGATTCAAACGTAAACCGTCGACAGACGAAAGGGAGCTTTATGCTGACGGCTAACAAATTTAATTAGACACTCTACTTTAATGCCCTCTTCTGCGCTTACGTGCTCCGTAGGCTAAGATTCGTCGATCTAATTGTTGTTGTTTTAAAAAGCCATAGCTTCACGCAAAAGCTATGCTTAAAATAGAATAATTTTAATAAGTATACATAATTAGTTTTGACAGATAACAATTATTTTAGTAGCTTTGAGATTTTTCTATGGATTTTTGATTGCCATTTTAAAGACAATAACAATTATTTGTAGTTTATTTTTGATGTAAAGAGTTTTTTAACACTTATTTTATTGATTAGACAATGTAAACTAACTCTCTAGAGTCATCTGTCATTGAAATAGTAGCCAGATTAAACCTTATACTTATACCTTTACGAGCGACCAACCAAGACCACTCAATTAAAACTCCATTGTAGACACAAATACTGTCAGACCCCGTAGACAAAATAGAACTTCCTGCACTTCAGGTTATATCAACACACAAATAGAGAACACACTTGTTAAACGCGCGGGTCGCCGCCATTGAGGCGACAATAAAGCAATTATTTCACCAAAGGGGAGCGGGCAAGTAACTGACTCGTCACACTGCAAAGTTATATAAACATCATTATCGGAGAAATATTGGAAGGAAGACCATCGTCAGCTTTATATTGTTTTCTAAATCGGAAACAGTAATGCCTTTCGCTTCCGGCAATTCAGCTTGTTTAGCGAGAAAATCTACTTTTTTCTTGTCTCTTTGATTTCTTTGTTACTCCGCCAATGCTCGAATTTAACTTGAAGCAACTAGAGCGCACCACAATTCAAGCTGTGGTTGCAATTTTAGAAAATCATGCTGTAGCAATGGATTTTATTTAGTTTATTTCTAAAACCAAGCTTTGCTATTGTAAATAATGCAAAAGCGCTGTGAAAGTAGCAGCTAAATTAATGGAAAAGGCGCACATTTAAATGTAAATATTCAAAGCACATTTAGAACTACCTCCACCGCGAGCTATTTAGGTACAAGGAAATTAATTAAATAAAGCGCTATTACAATCTAGTTTGCAATTTAATTCACATGAAATTATCCTTTCATAAGCATAAACTTAACAGATCTCACTTGGAGCAGCTTGTTATTTAAAGCTCGCTCAACTACTTGAACTTGGATCTAGTTAGTTGTACTCTTAGGTTGAGTTACTCTTATTAGACTAGCTTTTAATTACCCAACAATTTCATGTAAAAAATAATCTTAGATGCTGTACATTACATTAAATGCAGACCCTATTGTAATTAAAATAATATTTCGTGGAAATTCGTAAACGTCAACAGCGTTACCAGCCTTCCCCTGCAACCGGCCTCGGTTGTTATTCTGAAATAACGCAACCCCATTTATATTACCACTTACGAGAGCCACGATGTATTATGGTGCATTCTATAATGTTATTTTAAAGGCAGACTGGAGGGATGGGGCACTTGTCCCTTGATTGCCGCCGGGGCCCGGTGTGAGTGCCCCACTCGACTGAAATTACACTCTGCCGCTCTATCGGATGTTTTGTGCCCGACCTGCATTACACTGATACTGCGAGTGCAATCTCGAGACGCGAGCGACGCGAAAATAAACTAGGTGCCTCATGCCTCAGTATATCGGGGAACTCGTTTGATGCCTTTCAAAAGGTTGTCTTGCCTCAATGAAGGCAATATTACCGTGCGTTCGTATGCCTTTGAATGGATTTATATACGTCACTTTGTGTGCATACAATTTTAAGCCTTGTGTTGCATGAAACTCTTTAATAAATTTAGAAAAATAAGCGCACGTTTTTCAAGGAAACCTCACCTGTCCCTTTGATTTTCTTCCGAACTTTGTTACTTGATTATACCTATTTTATGTGTCACATAAAAACAGTAAAGGTCTGTACCGGTGAAGAATCAAATTAAATAACCTGTGTAATACAGATTCAGTACTTACATGAAAATTAGAACTTACGAGTACTTCTCTGAATGTGAAATATTATGATCATAAAGATACTGTAGGGATAGTCCGTCCTTATTCCGGTAAATCGATCCATAAGATCAAAATTTGTAAACATCCTTTTAGAATCTATCTAGGTACTACCAGGAGGGGCTTTCAAGGAGAAGGAAAAACACAGTTTGGTACCCAATAAATACACTCACAATACATTTTTATCCTATCGAAGCAATATACTAGCATGCAGCAAAACACAGCGTAGCATAGCGTAGGATCGTTCATAGAAAAATTGCGTGTGAGACTACATAAACTTCTCACACGTATATAGCAAAGTAGTCAATGTTTCAGACGACCCTGTGTGGAAATTTTTACTTCCAAAAGTGATTAGGTACTAGGGGCGCTATTAAATTTCTCTATACAAATCGTTCCGCTGAGATTACGGACACTAAAATCGTGCTAATGATACTTAGCTGTAATAATGTTCAACGAAGGAAAACGTTTCAACATGTGAAATATCCACGTAACTGCAAGTTTTCCGTTGAACTTATAGCCTACTTTAAAATATGATGCATTCTGTAGAAAACTCGAAACAGAAATCGTAGTCTCCGCGTCTAGAAAGGCGATGCAAAATCGCATGAGCGGTGCCGCTTCACGCCCAAAGGCGATACAGAAAATATTTTCCGTTTAACTAACATCGTTCGTGTCACGGGGTACTAACGCGATTTCAAATTTATTTCCTACTCGCCTGCGATGCGGCTGCACCCTTGGCTTGACAGGAATGAGTTCAGTCGGCAAAATGACATGGTTACCTTCATATTTTGCCATTTTAACAGTATTTAAACAGTTTGAAGACATTTAAAAGGCGTGGTGTCGGGCTTAGAAAAACGCCTCTCCATTACTTCCATGGGCTTACCTACTCTTTCTCTAAGGGTCAATTCCCACCAAAAGAGCAGCGCGGCGCGGCGCAGCGCGGCGCAGCGGAGCGACCTGCTCCGTGGAGAATGCGCGCGGATTCCCGCGACTGCTCGAGATGTCGCTGGAATGCGCGGGACATCGCTGGAATTTACATAATTATTGACATATTGTCATATGTATTGACAGCGGCCGTCGCGACTGCTCGAGCATCCTCGGGCATTCCAGCGAAGGCTCGCGCGGTCGCGCGGCTTCGTTTATGGAATGCGTTGTTATTACCATGGATACGCGGGCATGCGCCCGCATCGTTAGAGTTTCTCATGCGATAATAAGTCTTATTGTAATGAAAATAAAGTTGAAATTCTCATTCCACGGAGCGGGTCGCTGCGCTTCGCCGCGCTGCGCTGCTCTTCTGGTGTGAATTGACCCTAACATCACACCAAGTTATTTGGCGAATAGTATGTTTCGTATACATCAATTACATCATCATCATAAACGTCACGCCTTATTTCCTGCGGGGTAGGCAGGGACAACAGAGTGCCATTCGCTCCTATTCAAGCATACTTCTTTCGCTTCACTCACATTCATATACCTACCTAATACAACATATTGATCACTTAGTGACTCCGTGTTTAATGACACTGATATAGGTAGGTACATGTATAGCGGAATCAAATAAAACCTAACTAAGCCTGTCTAAAAATGTATTAAAAACTACAATGTCCGTCATCGATGCTCTCAATTCGATGATGAATTGAGATAGCACAACTACACAGATCACTAAAACAAACAGAACTAACCGGAGGATTGGTTCGCATAAATTCCTCAATTTATTCTAAATCAACTTTCAAAAACTGAATTTCCGACGTCAGCAACGTATACGCGAACCGTTTTAATTGAGCGTTGTTCGAATTTGCGTCCAAAGCAAGTTTTGACGAACACACATAAAAACAAACATTCGGGGTCGACTCTTTTGAGCGGGTTAATTAGTGAGCAGACTGCACTGTTCACTAATTCAAGTAAGGAAGTTAGACTAGAGTTGGTTTAAATATTAAAATGTTTTAGCTTCACTCTTTTGTTTTCTTAAGTTTGACGCAGAGCATTCTGTTGTCGGAGGTTGCTACGAAAACAAGTTTAGTAGAGATGGGTTATTATTAAACATTTTTACAAAATGCCTCTGTTGGGTAACAAGTGGGTACTAAGGGTACAACCAGACATATTCGTTTTGCGCGTCGCATAATTTCAGTTGTGAAAATCCTATCTAGACAAAATATAAACGAAATATATGCTCATAGTATTCAGTAGGAGAATTTTTGGTGACAAAACTATTACAATCACCTGAATTCACATAAAAAGCCTGATTTAGGTACATATCCTAAACTATCGACCCGCCCAGGTTCTAGCTTCACGCGGGCACAATGCTGTTTGTAATATCCTACATTTAGCTATGACATTACATTAGAAACTTCTAAAATTGACAGTATTTTCTACTAAGTCACGCATTTACAGTAAAAAAAACGCATCATAAATCGCTTCACTGTCTTAAAGATCTCATTAAGCACACAAAGGGGCAGACAGCGGGAAGCGACTTTGTTTTATACTATGTAGTGACGCTTCCTTTAGAAAAATGCTTGGGGTCGATGATAAATAAATACTTACCTCTTACCAGTAGTCCAAAGAAAATTTCTAGTATAACGATAAACGCGTCCAACCCTGAGACTAAAAAAGATAGAACCTACAAGTAATGTGCTCTCGACAACGTACCTAATTACCAAGATTACAAACACTATTTGTTAGCTAACATGTTAGTGCGATGCTCCTATCCTGATTGTTTAGGCAGCTACGATGGCCAGTTCCCAGCTCTCTATAGGCTTAGCACAGTTACACGCGCGAGTCATTTCGCGCGCGGGACAGACTACCTGTCACTTTCTGATATCTCTATTTAGACAGTGACAGGTATAGTCTATTCTAGTCGCAACTAGCGTACTGTCCTGCTGAGCCGGTTGAACTGGGAACGAGGCTTCGAGCTTAACGTGGACGTGAGCCCCAACTTAATGAGGGAAGTGCCTGAACAACTTCATCAGTACTTTGGTACATTAGCTACTAATATTACATAGTATACCCGCAACAAGATTCATATCCTTTGAGAAACGTGTGCACAATAAATGGAAAAGTGGTAGAAGAATACATACATACATATTCTCACGCCTGTATTCCCAAGAGGGGTAGGCAGAGCACATGAATTCAAAAATCCAGTGCCACGTTTAGCAATTTCAGGGTAACCAGATGGTTAAATGTGATATTGCAGTGACAGGTTGCTAGCCCATCGCCCACAATACACTAACCCTTTCCCAGAGTCGACTCTTACGACACCCGCGGGAAGAAAGGAGGAGGTGCTATTCTAACCCGGCACCACACGGGGCAGAAGAACTTAAGACAAAAATAGCTACAAAATTATTAGTCCGCAAAGAGATAGGAATATCTGCTTGTATTGACGCCTTCAGTTAGGAATTTTCTAAAGGACCTCGAAAAATGGTGAAAGTTATTATAAGTAATATAGAAAAGTCATAATACACAAGCCAAATTACTCCAAATGTTTGTTTGTTGAACTCAAATCTAGAAGCAAAAGTGTAGCTAAGATTGTCGCCTAATATTACTATGAGTAGGTATTAATTGAAATAATTTAGAAAGTATTTTTTTTTGCCTCAAAGTAATAGTACATAACTAGAGAGGATACAAACAATATGCATAAAATGCAACGTAGGTCACAGTTGGTGCGGTATACGAACATGTATGAATATGTAAGCGCAGCGCGCCCGCAACTTATTTTAAGGATAATTGATAGATGCCATATAAATGGTTAAATTAACGTCGAAACGGGCGCTTTAGTGCAATATCGTGTTCGTAAACACGGCGAAAACTTCAAAAGCAAATTGCACAGGTACGTAACATTTATCTCTACGGTTTGAACGATGAAAGCTTCCATTACTGGCGTCCCGAAATGGATAAATGCACTTAAGGTGGTCGCCGGCTCGTCACCTCCGGCCCCAGTGTCGCTATCGATTCGCTACATTATATCACTTTGAGCAAATAAACCATGTAACAGAACTGGTCATGAGGAACGTTATTCACTATTAGTGTTGAAGTCTCTGCAGCCTGGAAATCCCCACTACTATACTGCAACAGCCAAAGCATATTCTGACATTTATGACATAAGAATTTACATGCCTTGAAGTACTGTACAAATAATTAAAAATCAGTTATTTAGCTTAATAATAATATTACTTATTCCTAACAGGTACCACTCAGACGAGCGATGTTTCAGGAAAGAGCAAAATAAAATTTCTGATCGGTTCAGAGACAAAGTTACACGAAATAGCTAGTGAAAAGCAAATAGATTTGTTTACCGGCTTGAAAGTCAATTCAGTGGAATAAAGCGTTGATAAACATTGTTACTGTCATGTTTCTTTCACTAGTGGTTTGAAAAAACTGACCTAGAGAGCAATTAGAAAAATTGACTTTTCTAAAAACGAAGTTAATATCGCCCTAGTTTTTAAAACCACGGCAGACTATGTGGATTTCCGGGTTAGGTTAGTGATAAAATAGGATTTTATGCATGCGAGAGCGAGGTCTGAATTTAAAAGAGTTTCGTTCATACATTTCAAGCTACCGTAAAGTTAAAAAGCGTTTTGATATAATATTTTAAAAGCGGAACGTTTTACCTGAAAAAGCAGTAATGTTTGCCTTTGTTCAATCAATTTGCGGATATAATAAAATATCTCGGGCTATAAAATTTCCGTTTACAGTGGTAATTTCACGTAGGCTTAAATTATTGGTATTTATGGAAAATACAAGCGTTTTACTTTCTTTTTTTAAATAAAAGAACAGTTTTGGATATAAGTGTTGCTACGAATTAGTTGCTAGGTTTTAGGTGATAATGAGACTTAAATTTAATGAAACATTAATTTCTTTTATTATTTTGGATTAACCCGTTCTAATCCTCAGTAGGCCGAGCACGTCAGTTCAACTGATATCCCAAACATAGAATACTTTTTGCGCCAATTAAGATGATATTTCAATATCAAGTAATGTTTTTCAACCTGACTTCTGAAGACAAACTTCAAAAATTGGAAAAGTAAAAAATAAACTTTTAATTATCATTAGGTGAGAATCAATCAGGTCTCAAAATACCTACAGAGCCTTATGTATGCTTTGAGGATATCGCTAATTTGAAGATTTTTTTGCTAGCGTTATTTTTACATTGTGCCAGTTTAAATGTAATAAATATGAATGTGTTACTTATGTGATGCTGACGTCGCCTCAAAATATGGAACAGGGCTTTGATAGTATATCAAGTAGGTACTTAGCATGCAATAAAATTTACTCGTATTTCTATGCAAACCGTTCTAGCCAACTAGTCGGGAACTAGGAAAACTGCCCCAAGCCTCACGGTGCGGGGTGTTAGTTTTGAAACTTAATTTTCTATCAAGCCAAGTCTACGAACTTTATCAATCTATACATAACTGCCAATATTATAACGCCAGCACCGTAAGTAGTAGACTTTTTGATTTTTAATTGCACTTATGTTATACCTAATTTGTATCATAGACAAGAATAAACCGTAGACTTACAAATGTGACGACAGTTCAATAAAAAAAGTAAAATAACGGATTTACTCACGTTTTTTATACCGAGATTAGCTCGACATCTTTCGGGTCAATCTGTGACCCATCATCTGGAGCTACGCGCCACGGCAGCGGATAGACGCGCACTGAATAATGCGCTTTATGTTTAAAATACTTCAATAAAAACTTGAAAAATCACTTTTGGTTAATGTTTCGGGTTATAACGAGACCTCTCCATTGCTTCCGTGGAAGTCATAAGAGGCGACTAAGGAAATAGGTTTAGGTTAGTAAGTATGCTTTAGGCGACAAGTTAACAACCTGTCACTTTTGTACCTGCCAACTTAAAACCTAAAAAAAAATATGCTAGAAGTGGCTCCGAAACGTGAAACCTTTATGGTTTTGTCTATGTCACTTTTCGTTTGCGCTGCTTAGCCCATTTGGGAACACAGGCAAAATTGTATGTATGTATGTAATTAATGTATCGAGTTATGATAAAACTCATAAAATAAATGATGGTTATGATGATATATCTTGCCGTGCGAGGTTGTTGATGTTTTACAATTAACCCTGCATTGCAGGGGCTGACATAAAAAATAACAAATCACAAAGATAAACCCATTTTGTGTTATCGGCTACCAGCGATGAAGTAAATTAAACAAACCCACAACCTCAATAACATGGCCTCGTAATCAGGTCACAACGTAGGTTGGTACTTTAACTCTCCTCACAGCAAATTGACAATCAAATGAATACAATAATAATTTTAAACAAAAAAAAACCGACTTCAAATCTATACTAATATAATTGTGGAGATCAGACATCCGTCAATGAAAGAATCACTTTTCACTATATACACGATTTATTTACACAGAACTTTACATACAAATATACATTTAAAGCGGAGCGTCAGTTATATGCAGCTTACAACACGAGAGCCAAAGCGAGAGAGAGAGCTCGCCATACGTGGCTCCTGTCCGTTTCCAGTTTCCGCTGTACCGGAAACGGAAACCTACAAAACAACTTACTAATTTACAAAATACAAAAACACATAATAATATTTACAAATTAATACAGTCGCCACATAATAAAGCTGAAGAGTTTGTTTGTTTGCTTGAACGCGCTAATCTCAGGAACTACTGGTGCGAATTGAAAAATATTTTTTGTGT
>BHDV01020701.1:74615-102022 GCA_005406045.1 Adoxophyes honmai
AAAAAAAAAAAAAAAAAAAATTAGGTCGAATTGAGAACCTCCTCCTTTTTGAAGTCGGTTAAAAATACAGAAACCATTTAGTGAAAGGGCCGATTCCATATGAAAACACGGCTACGCTCTTTACACAATTTGGAAGCATTGTTCAAATGTCAGTTTGTTCTTGTCAAAATGCCACACCAAACTAAATATAAAACACTTAACTGTCAAAATATCAGCCTATTAAAAAAGGGGTAGTAATTAAACCGACTTCTTTTTAATAGCATAATCGGCTTCTGAAAAATCTAAGTTGCCTTCTAAATTACTAACTCAGCCGCAATCAACCGTCGTCTGAATTATGTCATTTTAGCCACTAATTATCTTCTATGTAAGCCACTGAAAATGTAACTTGGCATCGTGCTTATTATTTAGCATCTAAATTTGTGACATGCATTCAAGCGGGAAACTTCTAAAATCTTTCATGTGGCACCAAAATAGTAATTGTATTAGCTTCTAATTTCATAAGTCGGTATGTTTAAAATGTAATTCATCTTACTTTTTTTGCAGTAGTGGGTTTTCTGTAGGGGTCGCAGTTCTAACCTAACTAACCTAACCTATTTTTGGTAGTAGTTTGTTTTCTGTAGGGGTCGCAGTTTTAACCTTTTTTTTTATATATTTTTTTTTATCGAAGTGGAAATGCTTTACGCATACCCCGGGCATGGGAGTACCCGAGGTTATGTGGGACTCTTTCCCCCCGACCCCTTCCCGAGTGGAAAATCTAACTCAACCCAACCTATTTTGGTAGCAGTTTGTTTTCTGTAGGGGTCGCAGTTTTAACCTAACCTAACCTACTTTTATAGCAATAGTTTGGTTTCAGTAGGGGTCGCAGTTTTAACCTAACCTAACCTACTTTTTTGGCAGTATTTTCGTTTCTTTAGGGGTAGCAATTTTAACCTAACCTACTTTTTTGGCAAGGTTTCTGTATCTCTGATTGGTGCAAATGGCTAGTTGCTGTCATGGCGCACACTCGCGCCAAATCGTACAGTGGCTATTTTCATGATAAAAGAATATGAAGTATTATTTTACATGTTAACTTAGAATATTTGAAGTTGTCTATTGAAGCTTCAATATATAAATTTTGAGGAGCTTGTATGGAAGCTATAAAATATAAAGTGATAATGAGTTATATTACGAATTTCGTGGCCGAGTTAGTAAATTTGGTGGCAAGTAATAATAATTGTTGGTCTTGACTTGACCCTTTTTTTGTCATTTTTGTTGGCGTTGTAAAGAAGATGAAATAGTATTTTAGAGGCTATGTCATATTCCCGATGCTTAGTTATTAATTTAGAAGTTTGAGTATTGCGGCCAAAAAGAAAAATTGCGGCCAGGTTTATTATTTACCTTAAAAAAGTATTGCCAACAGTTTTATACCTCTAAAGAAACACCCGTTACACCTATTTATTTATATATCTATTCCATATAATTTTTACTACCAGCCATAACTACAAAACACCGCCACCGGTATATACCCTGTACTCCCCGGAGGTTTCATACATTATGCATCACTCGCCGCACACCGCACACACACGGTTGACGCCGGTGGCTGCCACACGTCACAATCGTCGCAGCTCGCTTCTTGTGGCCCGCACCGGCCACTAAACGGCTGTCTGAACTAAACAAGTGGCTGTCGCGCTTCAACTACTTTTGTACCTGCGTCTAGCTCACGTCTAGCTTCTTGTGTGCAGCGACACTAAGGGTTGATTTGACCAAATGAAGAATATAATTTTAAACAAAAAAAAACCGACTTCAAATCTATACTAATATAATAAAGCTGAAGAGTTTGTTTGTTTGAACGCGCTACTCTCAGGAACTACTGTTGCGAATTGAAAAATATTTTTTGTGTTGGATAGACCATTTATCAAGGAAGGCTTTAAGCTATATAACATCACGCTATGACCAATAGGACCGAAGAAACAGTGGAAAATGTAGGAAAAACGGGGGAAATTTGTCACTATTCCACGCGGACGGAGTCGCGGGCGCAGCTAGTTACCAATATTTTGAAAGTATTCTGTTTACTGAATGTAAAATCTTGACTTCATCAACAAATTACCGAAAACGCCGTACATATCCATATAAAATTTGAAGAGTTCCCTCGATTCCTCCAAGATCCCATCATCAGATCCTGGTTTCGTGCCAATGGGACCAATTTCGAGTTATACCCTTTCGATTAAAAAAAAAATTTTGAAAATCGGTCCACGGGTTTTCGAGATATCGAGTAACATACACACAAAAAAAAAATAAAAAAAAAAATAATAATAAAAAAAAAAAAAAATTAGGTCGAATTGAGAACCTCCTCCTTTTTGAAGTCGGTTAAAAAACTCAACCACTCGTACGCTACTATTTACTTATCACAGCTTTATTCGCAGTCGCTTGGTTTAATTGATTTACTTGGTATGTTGGCATGCATGTTGCGTATCGACTCGCGCGCGAGATCCAATCCGTCATTGAGACTGTGTGTTTTTGTGCGCAGATGACAATCTTTTTGTGCGATGGAGTCTGCGGCGCACAAAAAGTCTGCATGGATTCTATTGTGCGCCGGACTTTTTGCGCGTCGTGTGCGCATACTAATACTAATACTACTATGTGTACTGCATATAATTCAATAGGTTCTATTTTCACAGACTAAAAAGTCCGTCGCGGATAGTCTGTCGTCTGCGTAAGGCCTGATAAGTATAGTCTGTATCGCGCTCTGTCATACTAAGCCAGCTGATCGCGTTTAACGGTTAAATAGTCTCTATAGTGAATGAACTAAGACGCTTGATAAGTTCACTGCATAAAGGAAAAAGCCACTATAGAGACAATGCCTGAGAGAGGAGGCCTGTGCCCTGCAGTGGGACGTATATAGGCTGGATGATGATGATGTAGAGACAATGCTGGCCACCCAGTCCCGCAAACCCATAGGTGGTTGGTAACTTATAAAATGTCAACCGTCACTCGGATTCTTGTCGTCGTTAGATTGTTTGGCCCCAAACATGTCGAGCTAATTTCGATATAAAAATGTGAGTAGATCCGTTTATTTCACTGTGAGTGAGTTTCACGGTAGTTTTACGTCAACCGTCAACTGTTACAGAAACTGTACTTGTACTTGTACTTGTACTGTAGTTGTTGCCTCTGTACACGAGATCTTCGGCCGCCCAAAACGCAGCAATCGCCTCGATGGTCGGGCGGTATCGTCGCCGAACAACCAATGTATGAAGCATGAGTTCATAGAACTAGTTCCTTTTTCGAATTCTGAAACTTGTCACGACGGCCACACTTCGTGGCTCGAGACGTTAAGCTTGTTGTGGGGACGGCTGCAATAGAGAGGTCTCTGGGGATCGAAGTCCACAGAGAGAACGTTGGATGTTGTATTTATATTATACTAGTTTTCCGCCCGCGGCTTCGCCCGCGTGGAACTCGGTTATATTGCGGTCTAAAGCACAACTTTAAGAAAACTTCTCGTTTCAAACGACACACAGCGCCTTCGATCTATCATCTATCGAGCGATATCGATCTATTATCGATTGATATCGATCTATCAAGCACACTATATTTTAGTTTTCCTTCGGGAACATCAAATTTTCCGGGATAAAAAGTACCCTATTATTTAATCCGGACTTCTATCTTTATGTCTGCAAAATTTCAAAGCAATCGGTTCAGTAGTTACGGCGTGAAAGCGGAACAAACAAACAAACAAACAAACAAACTCACTTTCTGACTTATAACATTAATTAAAAATAATTAAAATTAAAATTAATTAATTAATAAGGATTAATAAGGATTGACAGTTAATTATGTAGATAACGTTTGTAGAAGAAGTTCAACTACTCGACGATAGGTAGTGTTAGGTAGGGGTACGTACATTTATGCATTTGAGTCAATTACAATACCAACACAACCCATCCGTAATAAACTAAAGCAATTAGAATTTCGATATTCTCTAAGCTAATCTACACCCCATGTTCAACATCAACATAAACTTGTTGCTTATGTAAACGAAGTAAAGTATATCCATGTTGATGTTTATTGTTCATGTTTGAGTAACTGAAGAAACCTGCAGGGAAATCAATTTTCAAAAGCAGTTTCGCTGGCAACTAGCGCGGCATTAAGATTTCCTGAGATCCAGTACTTTTAGTCTTGTGTTTTAATGTGCGGGAAAGAATGTGATAGGTCCAGTAAAAGGATCAATTGCCTGAGGCGGTGGATTATAATAATTTAATCTTATTCTTTGTAGCGAGTGAATCTCTTTACTTATAACGGGGTCAACGTCCTAGTCAATAAATTATAATTTCTCTCCATGCTTAGACACGCAATAAACAAATGAGCTACATTAAAACATGTGTCTTTGATAGCATTATAATGTTTATATTATAAAACCGATATGTCAAATTTGAACATCTGATGGAACATAAAACGGATGATGACTGAAAGAACAAAAAAAAATTAGGAACAAGCGGTTGGTGCGTTGGCGGAGCGAGTCTTTGACGGCGATGCGCTTTTGTTTCGCGATGTGGTTTTGCTGCAATATTAGCCGTTCTTTATCATTTTATAATAATAAAATCTTGTCAAAGGTGTGTTAATTTTGAGAATCATTATATTAATTTAACGCAACCACTCACTCACTCACTGTGAGTGAAACTTACGTTTTTTGTTTGAAGTTTGCGATACGGTTTATTTCATAAACAACACATCCATGACACACATACTTGAGTATTTTATTTAGGAATTTTAGACTATTCACTGGCGATATTTTATAAGAGTCAACTATAACCCAACTAGATTAAAGTTTTTACTTACACACACTCAATGAAAACCATTCGTTTACTCGTGATTCGTCTGACCTCATTGCTAGTTTTAGATTTTACTCGTAGTTTGAATATGAAGCTGCGTAAATTATGTGTCTCGAAAGTTTTATCTGACTTTGGTAGAATTTTAAGGCTCCTCGTGTCTCAGGATTCGGGTTAAGAAGTTCATGACTTCATACAACATTAAAACCTTTGAAAGTTTCGGAATATGTTTGAAAAGTAGTACCTATATTCAGTTTAATTTCAACTCTCAGTAAACAGTGTGTTTTACAATTATACTGTGTATCTTGAGAGTGTTTTACAGATTCCCAAGTGCAAGAAAGAGCGTTGCTCTTAATTAAAACTTCCACTGGACTAGAAGCGAGCGCTTTGTTCAAAGAGAGACGAACAGAAGGCGCTATATTAAAATGTGCCAGTCAACGTTACAATATCTGCACGGGATTAGCACCCTGATGCCATAAATTTGTAAATGATGTCATAATCCTGGCTATAATTCAATGATTTATTGGTTTGAATATTTTAATTTCACTTACTCTCAGCATGATTATACAGTTCCATACAGTATTATTTAAATTAATATTCACCAGTAATATTTTGGTTACAGTTTAAATTTAAACTAGAGAGGACGATGTGATGTATTATTTAACGTAAAACTATTTGAGAGATAATTTAATTTGAAAAGCAAACGTACGCTTGACATCTGTAATTATTTCTCTTTTTGTAAACTAAGTATTCGGGTATGCTTTGACTAGTTTCATTCATTAATTACTTTTCAGTCTGTTTGTGTTTTAATTTAAAGTTGTTTAAGTTTGGAAAATGTATTCAAACATAGTTTTGTACTGTGAAATGAATTTCAAAAATTAATTGGCAAAAATACTAGTTGCTTGCTATCGTGAAAAAATATTTTACAGGGTGTCTATTTACAAACACAGTAGACAAGCATTTGAATCTCTAATGGCCAGTCCCAATATTCACTATCGACGGTTAGCCCTAGTAGAGATGGGAAAGAGACAGATATTGTAAGGGTGACAATGTAATTTTCCTATAATCGAACGGTTCTAATTTCAACGATGACTAAATACGAAAATATGTTTCGCGCAATCACTACGAGTAAGGTAAACGTCCCAGTGTTGGAAGCTGTTCTAGTATTCGTTATTGAGTTGATATTATTAAGGTAAAAATTACATTACTGTCATTAACAACCTCATTTTTGCGACAGCAAATAACTAGGTACACGCAGCTTGTATATTTTACATTCTAATAAAAAAGAACTTGCTAGCAAAATCATTTGACATAAAGCAATTATGCAATAAGACTAACTAACATTAAACACTAATTTCGAGATGTTTTTACATTATTATCATAATAATATGAAATACTTTAAAATATATAAAGTACTAAAAACAAAACAGGGCCCACCATGTACCTATTTGCCCCGTAATTTATAAGCATGGAAGTTAGGTTTTTACGTTTAGTCAATGTTAAATTAGGATATTACTCATTATTTAAACACCAAGTAACATTTAAATTGCTTAGTTTGAACACATTATTTAGGAGAAATTAGCACTGACGAAGTTGAGGTGGGCTATTTTGTTTTGAGTGGTTTACAATCGATTATTGTGCAGATGTATAAATAAACCAAACATACCTAGGTAATACGACACAAATTAAGGTGTTAAGCACTCGGACTTACTTTATTATCCTTTTCTCCTGCAATTATCGTCAATAGAACAACACAAATCTATGCACATAGAAATCGTCATTTCTTAGCCGCTTCAATTTAGTACTCAATAATTTATCGAATTCGCTATTTCTATGCCTTGCCTTTAGTAATGCGGGGTCAAATGATGTGTATCCGAGAAAGCATTCCGAAGTAATTTACCTCAGACATTAACATGTCAATGTTACACCTGTAAAATAGATTTAATGGAAACTTGGAAACGATCACCATTATCGTGGCAACTGACATTAAAAGCGGCGCTTAGTTTAGCTAAACTCCGGCTACCATACAAATACTTTTTGAGTTATACTTACTTCTAGACGTAAGGAAAGAAACGACTATAACTGTTCATATACACGTCGCTTTTTTTTTAAATTAATTTTAAGAGTCTCTACGTGTATTTTAAGAATACGGTTGATATTTTTTTCGGATAAACTACCCCTTTACATTTTTTATTTGAATTCTCAACATATTTGTTGCTTGCTTAAAACAATGCCAAAGTTGTTAACATGGAGCAATATCTATAAAAAATACTAACAAAAGCATTACACTATTTTATTCGCCTATTGTCATCATAAAATAGCTACATAATTATGCAAATGCCACGTCTGATTTCTCAAACGAAGCAGGCAGAGCATACAAAACGCTATATAAAAGAATACCATGAAAAGTTCCTGTAGAAGCCACTTTTTGCGTAATTTTTAGCTTGAAGTTAAATAAAAGACACAATTTGCGATAAGTTAGCCTATGATAATAGGATAGTGGATAGTATTGCCAGCGGGTAATTATTTTGTATGGCAACCGTGCCACGATCAACATTCAACTCCTCTCTTTGTCTCTTACTGCCCATAAAGTGACGTCTCGCAGATACCGTACGTACGTAATGACGCCTGCAAAGCAAACGCTGATGATAATGCAAATTTCTACACAATTCACATTTATTAGTGGGTGTAATGTGCTCGGCTTTAAGAGGTTTAGATGTGGAAAATGCCTTTAATCTTCGCTATGTTAATTTAATGATGGCGAACAATATGAGACACAGGAAAATAATATTCGCTATTTATGCAAGGTTGTGTCTCTATCTTAAAACAAAAATGAGGCAGACGAGAAAAAATCTGCTCTTAAGCGATCATCAACGCTCATTTAGAGCAGCCGCTAGCGAAACTGGCTAGACCTCGCCGACTGTAATATTACACGAAGCACTTGGTGCCACTTTTGACCCTTCGATAATAGACACCCACAAGTAAATACCAGATGTGTTGCCAACCCAGACACCTAAGGTACCAGTTAACTTATATTCTACGTAGAAAATCATTAAGTGCTAGCACTGGTGCTATGCTGCAGGGTTTGTAGGTAGGGGTTCAAATGGCCTGACAGAGGAAGCGGGGCAGTGCAGCCCAGTGGCGTCGCGATATGGATTGTCCAGTGGTCGGCAGTAAATTTGGCAAGATTTTAAGAGGTGGGGGTAAGTTTTTGTATTGCTTATTCCAGATCAAGGGTCAAGAGTTCGTCAAGTTTATTGCCGACTACTATACATTCGAAATCAAACGAAGGAACGCACATCGCATTAACCAGGAAATAAGCGTTTCGTTTGAATTATCATGCCACAGCGCGCTTTATTAACATTGTAAATATTAGCTTGTTTTTTTGTTCAGACTCATTTTGTGAACATCTTGCTAATGTACGTTTAACCATGTTTAACGCAGCCTATCTTTTTTTACTCCCTAACTCTCAAAGTCTGGCTGTACTTAAGAGATATCTTAAGGGATAAGTCCGCCTTTTTGCTTCACCATTTCGTTTATATACTCGTACATTTTGTGTGTTGTTTTTTCTTTTTGTGCAATAAAGTTACTTACTTACTTACTTAAAATCGGTTATCCGTTGTCTCAAATACGCCTCCTTTAAAAAAAACTACCCATTCACGCAGTATTTTCATCAAGAATCCATAGATATCGCTCAATCTCTACACATCACAACTAGCGACTACCTGCATTTAATTTCCAAACAAAGCTACGCCGTAATATCAGCTGGAAGCGTTTCACGGGAATGGGTCGGAGCATCCCATTTACGAGGCCATAGCGGATCAAATGCCCTGGAAGTGATATCCGTGATCGCTCAGCTCTTTACTGCCTCTCTACGTACCGATTGTATGGAGGATTGTATAGGAATACTCTTTATACGCCTTATTTATCAAATCTATCTTGTGCCCCTTGAGAAAGACGTTTGTCCTTTAGTCGTTAACGTGATACATCACAGACTTGATTAGCTCAAGCATTTCTTAGCAGTCTGCGGGCATAAAAAAGGATTTGTCCGTATGATATATGTACGTACTTTATCTGTTTCTTTGTTGAAATTGTAGTCCGTTTAATATTATTAAGGTGATGGGTTAAAATGGGAATAATGACTGTGTGGATGTGTGTATAACCATGGTACATTTTCACACAAAGTTACTGGATGGTATTTAATAAAACAGTAATTTACTCGTAGCGTAAACATTAGAATAACACAGGTCCATTCAAATACTAATCCTGCGCACTAACCGAGAAGTTAGTTAATTATAATGAGATAGATTATTCAGGTATATCTTGTTGTTAACTCAAAGGGATTTTATTTGTGAGGCTATGGAAGATAATTATTTCCAAGAACATCACTATATTTATATCGACTTTAAAACTACCGTCTCGTCCATTTATACGTCGGCAAAAGACGTGAGTGTATCCGTTTTATTTCACTAGTAAATTTCTGTGTATTTGCCGAAATCTCTAATCAGCTAAACACAATCGTCATCATATTACATGAATGATTGCCAATAGACATAAAACGTTAACGTACTGATCGTGATTCATTTGTACACAACAATCTTTCTGTTTGCAGTTCACTAATAAAACTATATTAAAATCCTTTCGACAGTTTTTGAGTTTATCGTGTTTACTGGGATGCGCTAATTTTTTTTTATACCTGGTAGCTATAACATTGCAGTAAAGATACCTACATAAAAATACCTAAAGAAAACAAATAAGTCGATTAGTTTCATTGATTACATTTGTCAGCAACACGCAAACGATATTTGTGGTCAATACCCACAAGCGCTAACTCTGAATGACGAGCGAAAATCTATCTTATTCATCATCCTTTATCAGTTTATGTTAGACAGTTAGTATGGAGCTGAATGGTAAATGCATTGTCATAGACAATGCACCATAAATCTGTTCTGTATCTCGCTAAATTTACAAGTAGAACAAGTTAAGACTTAATTCAGTTCTAAAGTATTTGTAGAAGAAGTAGGAACCGTTTGATTTTCTAATCTAATTGTGTAGAAAAGAAAAAAAAAATAGAATGCAATATGTAGCTTTGCTGGCTCGTGCTTGTGATGTTATTATGAACTTTATCACATAGAAAACATCTTGAGGAAGGCTACTAAATCCAGCAGCCCTGCAATGCAGTTTATAAGGCTATGTAAAGTTTTTAATCCACAATGAGTCCGTAATGAGAATCCAAACTAAGTTCTCTACCTTTAGTAAGCCAAACCGTCGATAGATTGAATATTGGGACCAGCCATTAATGGGTCCCCAGCATCTAACGTAGCAAGGATCGGCAGATTGCAAAATTATTTTTAGGTCTTTTTATTAGTAAAGTGCTGTGCGGACGTACCTGCACTACTCCAAAACCTTGCCAAATTACATACCGTAGACCAGCCACGTGAGAGTCGGGCTTCGCACGAAGGGTTCCGTACCATTGACTAGGTAAACAAGTGCTTACCTGTTACCATTTATTGCTATTGAGCCAATAATGGGGTGTTTTGTATGGGAACCTTTCATTTATTGTTAATATTAAAAAAAACACGACTGAACATTTTGTGAATGTTTCAAGTGTACCATAATTGATATAGAGCAAAAAAATGGCAAAACTTTGTTTCTAGTTTTTGTTGCTATAACGGCAACAGAAATACGTTCTATTTTTAAAGATACGCCCTGGTCTTAGTAAGTGTCCCGTTTTTACTCTTTGGCTACGGAATTTTAAAACATCTCCGCGTTAATCCAAGTATAGACAGATAAGAGAATTATTCGTCAGATGCGTGGTAGCCGGCCGCAATTCGTACACCACTAACACGGGCCAGTTCAATATTGACACTCGTTCGTAGCCTCCCTCGTACGATCCATGAAGGAGGTGGTCCAAATGGCAACATTAGAGCTATAAAATTATATTACTTTACGTTGGTTAATCGAAACAATTCAGCCTTAACACGTTCCACTACTGAGCACAGGTTTCTCTCTCGGTATGAGAGGTTTTTGGTTGTAGTTACCACGCAGGCCCAGTGTGGATCCCAATCCACACTGTTCCCGAACTTCACATGTATCTAACATTGAGTTACTTCAAATTGAGTTACTAAAAAACAAATAATAGGCAAGTTTACGTACGTAGCTGAGAAAAGGATTCCAAAAAATGACTGATACAAAGCGACATTGTCTTAAAGGTGTATTTTATGGCCTGCCCTAATATTGCATCTATATTTGTAAACAGGATAGGAGATAAAAAAGTGACATGACGTGCTTACATACATGTTTGGGAATAACTAAGTTGAACATATTTTACGCCTCATAATACATAGCAAATGCGTATCAGTTACGACTAAAGACAGATTCAAAAATGCTTTCAAAATCGGACAAATTGATTGGTGCGAGCGTCCGCCGGCCGCGTCCTCAAATGGGCGCCATCGGTCACAGTCAACGTTAATCCTCCCTTAATGAGTTCAAAAGCGGCAATTGTTAGGCGCGGCTTACGCCAGCCAGGCTAACCCTTGCTATAAAACAGAAACGTACAGAAGTTAGGGTCAATTCACACCAGAAGAGCAGCGCAGCGCGGGCGCGGCGTAGCGCAGCGACCCGCTCCGTGGAGTATGCGCGAGGATTCCTGCGACTGTTCGAGAAGCCGCTGGAATGCGTAGGAAGTCGCTGGAATTTACACAATTATTGACATATTGACATATGTATTGACAGCGCCCGTCGCGACTACTCGAGCATCCTCGGACATTCCTTCGACAGCTCGCGCAGTCGCACGGCTTTGTTTATGGAATGCGCTGTAATTACCATGGATACGCGGGCATGCGCGCGCATCGTTAGAGTTTCTCATGCGATAATAAGTCTTATTGTAATGAAAATAAAGTTGAAATTCTCATGACACTGAAACTGCGCTCCGCTACGCCGCGCTGCGCTGCTCTTCTGGTGTGAATTGACCCTTAATCTCCATACAAAGTGCGCTCAAGCAACGCACGCAGACGCGTCTCAGGAACACGATATCTCGGAACAGTTGGGACCAGTCCGAGCGCGATTGCCGTCCGCTTGAGACGCGTGTTTGTGACGATTCTGCAACTTTTTCAAAAGTAACTACCGGAACGGGGAAATTGTAACAAGTACCTTAAATGAAATGTCTCGAAAATGTTTTTCATTATTAGCTTTCTGTAAAAAAAAATACGTGGGAATGGGACTTTATTAAACTTTAAAATGTAATAATCAAGCGTTTCGCCAACGTGACTTAAGTAGCAATGACAATAAATTAAAAATGTATCTATGTATAATAATTCAAGCAACTAGACACAAGTGCTACTACCTCGTAGAACGTATATCGACCAGATCGGCGATGTACTAAATAAAGCTCAAATTAGGAGTACCTGAAACCGTCGAGCGTGTATGACGAGAGTGATGAATGTGAGTGAAGCGTTAGAAGTATGTTAGAATAGAAGCGAATGGCGCTCTGTTGTCTCTGCCTACCCCGCAGGGAATAAGGCGTGACGGTTATGTATGTATGTACCTTGATAGTTTTATGTGCATACGCCTTAATTGACATCTCTAAGGCGACAACCGAGTGTAGGTATGAAAAGTGAAACACCCCAGCAAACATTTCGAGGTCGAGTAGACGTTTTGGTCTCAACTTTAAGTTGTTTAGTATAGTCGTATAAAGGTCGTAAGGACGTTTACTCGACGCAAAAAGGGCCCATTTTATTCAACTTTAAGTCGTATAAGTTTCGTGTAAGCGTCGTATAAGTACCTTTTTAGTCGCATAATCGTCATATAGTGGTCGGCGGTTTGGCTGCAAGTCACATAAAAATAGCGCTTGCGACGTTTATTCGACATTTTGTAGAGTAGTGGTGCCTAATATGATTTTTATATAATGTAATGGTTGTGTTATTGTCGCGTAAAGATGATGTGATGTGACTCCTGATAAGTATAGAATTTTCGTTCGATGTTGACTTGACTTAATTTGATTTGGAAATATTTGCAGCCGCCATGTTTTAATACAAGTAATATATATGGACATTTGAGATGAAACAACCATATTCACCAACTAGAAACTACTGTGCACTTAAGTTTACTGATGAATGTGAAGTAATTTTGTATCAAAATTTTTAAGCGCTTTTAATTTTCTTAAGTATTAATATATTTTTATTAAAAATTTATTACGTTTACGCGTTATATGACCACTATATGACTTCCCGACCTATAAACTGTGTGTTCAAAATGGAAATGGTCGCCATGATAGTCGGTTTAGGGTTCAACAATGAAATAATTAAACGTCTGCACGCGTATTTTCTCTCTTGCACTCATATTCAAAAAGCAGTGTTTTCTGTTGATCGCAATAACTGATAACATAAGTGTTGGTTCAGACAGTTCATACCAATACAAATCCAAAATAATATTTTTGTTTTTAGATGAACCGTAAAACGATCTACAATTATGCGGCTATTGATTAGTCATACTATTTAAAAGCGTCCTTGAATCTAAAAGGAAGCAATCCAAGATATGCAAGACATTATTTTTTTAGAGTGCCGTACTGTACCGAAAGGGTGAAAGACTTCAGTCTGTCTGTCCGTCTGTCACCAGGCGGTATCTCAAGAACGGTAAAAGATAGGCAATTGAAAATTTCAGAGATTATGTATTTTTGTTGCCAGTACAACAACAAATACTAAAATTAAAATAATAATAATTAAGTTGGGCTCCCATACAAAAAAACACTAAATTTTGGGCGTTTTTAATGGTCACCATCCTGCGAGCTGTATCTTAATAACCGTGATAGCTAGGCAGTTGAAATTTTTACGTGTTTGTATTGTCACTACAACAACAAATACTAAAAACAAAATAATAATAATTAAGCTTCCATGAAAAAAAGTGTTTTTTTTACTGTTTTGGTACGGAACTTATCGTGCGCGAGTCCAACTCGCACTTGGCCGATTTCTAATGCTGCATGCATGTGGCAAAATCAATAGCCTACTTTTTAAAATCATCTCTGCAGTCATAAATTTCGGTTAAAGTGCTTTCGTTGCAACAATTAACATTATATTCACTTTTGGACTGTGAATTACTATCAAATTCGAAAAATGAGAAAGAGTCCTAAAAAGCAAATAAACTGCAGGGCACAGCCGCGAAAGCACTGCGCGGTTCACATAAAGGACTTACTAAATATGTGTAGCATTTGCATTTAATTGTGATACGGAACCAATTTCATTTTTGTCCCTGTCAGCTTGACCTCTCGATTTATCATCGTTTTTAACTTTCAAAAGGGTGGAAGTCACATAAATGTAGAATTTAAGACCTTAACCGGAGTATTAATGAAATAGTGGTCGTATTATCGTGTTTGTGTTACTTAAGGACGTATACACGTTGCACTCGTAACATTTAATCAATATTTATATAACGGTCAAAAGTACGACGTTTATACAATTGTTGTTCGAGTAACAGTTGTATAAAAGAGAATTTCATTACGAAATTGACACTTACTCGACATTTATACGACGGAAACGTTTACACGACGAAAACGTCATATAAGTATGTTTATAGACGTCATCGTAGACACCATTATACGACGGTCGTATAAAAAGTCGAAAGAACGTCTATACGACGTTATTATACGACAAAAAGTGTATATGACTATTCGGACGTATAATGCACTATTACTTGACGAAGAGTTAGAAAAGGTACTGTAATACAACTTCTATTTAACTAGAGGTCTTATAAACGTTTCATTATACGACCAAAATGTTTGCTGGGACTTGATTGGCTTCTGTATGTATTTGTTTTGTGCCGTAACTGTAATCGCTCCCGCCATTCACTTGATATAAGCGCAGCGAACGAAAGCATACCTCTAATTTCACGGATGCTTACATACCTAAGCGTATGCCGAAATATCTGACTTTTTCAGGTGTAAAATTATCGTTTGCGATTCCCACAGCATGCGCTGGGTTTCCAAGTTTTTGGTACTGTCTTCTGTTTTTAACTTTTTCGCTAGTTTGGTTCGCGTGTGAGGTGTGTTTTATAGCGCTTTTGTGAGGTCGTTAGCGTGCACAGAAGGTGTTAAAATGTATGTAAATTATTTTTACCTATTTTACTGTTAGGTCAACTTTTACCGTAATCCATGTGTCTCTCGCTTGATAGGCTATTATATACATAATTAGATATTATAAAGTACATAATTACGAAAAGTCAACTGTACCAACTCAGCAGCTACGAATATTATACTGTATCCATTTTGTTGATCCCTAAATTACGGCTCCTCTGTTACTCGAAGGTTGGTTGGCAGAGATCTATTTTGGTCTACCTCTGTACTTTGTACTTCTAAGTGTGTCCTATATGTATTTTATGGTGCAGTAAAGAGTTTTTTTACTTACTTGAATTTGCAAGAGACATTCATGGACTCCGTAGATGAATCTAAATCTAGAATCTCTATAATTCAACCTAAATATGTTCCACTGGGTATATGCCTCCTCACAGTATAAGAGGGCTTAGGATAAGATCCCATGTGAGCTCAATGCCGGTTGGAAACTTCACACACAACGTTTAATTACATTGCTCGGTAAATAATTCAGATTTTTTCTCAAATGTTCATCGCTGTCATCTCCACAAATTTACAGTCAATTCAAATTTAACAAAACACCTTAAAACACATCAGAACTTAGCAACAACTCCGAACATGTCAGATTGCGCGCCGTGCCGAGGGTGTCACTTAGAAACAAACGCGGGCCGTGTCGGCGACACGCGAAAACTGCATTAATCATACAGACGGAAGGACAAAAGCGGCTTTTTATCGGGAATCTCTGTCCCAAAGGGATTCGTTTGCATTACTCCTTCTCACATTTGTCACATTTCGCCCTCATAGTTTCCTGTTTTTTGGAGGGTGGGTATTTAGAGCGTGGCCCTTTAGGGCTATCGTACTTTACTTTTACGTAAGTTTATTTAGAATTGACATTTGTGAAGGCGTTCTATTTCTACAAGTGTAAAGCATAACCAAAAGTCCGTATCAAGTTACTCAAAACTTACTATTGGTTGAGTTCTACAGTGTTACTCAACTAGGAATACTCAACTAAAGTAAAGTACTCAACTAGGAATTAGGTCATCGTAGATATATATTGGATTCCGTGGATGTCGTAAGAGACGACTAAGAATATAGGCTAAGGGCAGGCGACTAGCTAGCTATTCTTGTTACAATAGTACGTCTTTTATCTATTTTAAAATCTAAAGTAATGTGACATTAAACATTCAAGACTAAAGTAATGTGGCTACGAAACGTGAAATAGTCATATTTTTGACTACGTAACATATTGTACTCTGTACCTACCTCATTTTAGAATACAATTGTCAATATCGAAGACAATAAACCGGCAAGTTTTTACTATTTGCTACAGATTGCTAAAACAGTCTCCGAAACGCAAATCATGGATTTCATTTCTGTGTAAAGATTCAGTGCTCAATCTTCTCTTTTTGGAAATATGGACTTATTAGTTTACTTAGTGAATGTAAATGTCAATAGTGACTTTTTTCTTTAATAGTAAATCTCTTCGTGAAATGTCCTTAATAACTTAAAGGACGATGAAATGTAACTGATGGGAATGCCCTCGAGAGCGCAGCTAGCGTACCAAAGGCACCAGATGAAGGCATAAAAAATGCACGTCCAGTTTGGTATCGGCTATGATTTTACCAGAACACAGAGATCCGAAGAGCAAATATTATTGTTATAAATTATTGGCAGAAAATGGATGGTGACCCTTACGACCCTAAAAAGGTTTTTATCATTGAATTTATCCGGTAAACTAAACGGCGTCCCCGGTGACGCGGTGGAATCGGCACATCGATCATCGTCATTTTTATTGAAACCAGCATTACGAGGAATCTTGGACGTTAGATTAAAGAGAAATCTTTGTTTTTGCATTTGCTACTGAAGTTTCAGATTGACAGTTAATAAGATTAAAAAAAATCATTTCTGATGATCGAATACGTTCTGATTTTATCTAATATCCGTTTGATACAAATCACAGTTTAACAGTGGAATTAATTGAAATCCACTGCGCAGTCAATCTTTATAATTTAATATGAAAACTCGGTAAGTTAACCACGCAGAAAGCGAGAGTTAAACCGGCTGTAAAATTATTTCATCATACGAACCCTTCAGAAACGCAATGGTAATCACCATTCGATTAACTTTTCCGCTGTCGAACACCTCGTGAACCAAACATAGCTAAATCATCCACGTCTGGTTAATAATTCCGAAACCACACTTTTTACTGCTTGAATGGGGAGAGCAAAAGTTTCGCAGTAAAGTGCCTCCTGCTACTTGTCGAATCGGCGACTACTCAGCTGAGTTCTATTACTTTTCCGATTCGAACATTCTCATGAAACTGTATTTCGGAGCGCATAAAATTTACTGCGTCGCGAACAAAAATAGATGTCTCCTGATTTTGAATTCATGAGTGATTCAACAGCGGTAGACGTCCCTGCTTCGGTTATTGTTTTTTGGGTGCATTGTTAAAGTGCTGTTAAATAAATTAAGTTTTATTGCGCGGATTTTATTTGAGCGCTTTAAATTATCTTGTGTTCGCTGTAAGGCTGATATTCATATAACTGTACCTAGTTTTGCATTTGCATCGGCGAAGACGATTGTTAACAAAATTTACATCGTAACCGGTATCTAAGAGTTATTATAATGTTACTGCGTTTTAGGTGACAGACTAGCAAACTATCACTATTAGGCACATTTTTTTATCTTACTTTAAATTTAAAAAATATGGTAAAGTGACTAAGAAATGTAAAATACATGGTTTAGTCCATTTGGGAATACAGGCGCACCATTTAGCGGTACATGTTTCGTTATGTTATTATGTAGGCACCCTATCCATTCTCCAAATAATCTCGGTATAAATGGATAACGTTATAGATAGTAATGAGGGTGTAGATTTCTTTTGTGTTGTCGATAACGCTATGATCGCCGTTGAGAGGGATTATCGTGGAGGAAGATCGTAATTAATACCGGAGCGGTCCATGGATTTACAATATATTTCGTAAATAGCAGTAGCTATGTATGTTGTTAATTATTGAACTGGTGCAGATAGCTACATGAGTCGGTTTATGCTTTCTGTTTATGAAAATTAAAAATGGCGGAAAATCAGCGTGTGGAATACTTATTATAACATTTTCTACAATTATTTATTCATAAGTATCAACTGTGGTTTCTTTGACTGTCTACATTCAAAGGATGAAGTAGGTACTCATCTGGTAAGTACTGTTTTCGTACTTTTTTTTAACCCCTGACACAAAATGAGGAATGTTAAAAGACTGAACGCGCTCTGTATGTTTGTATTTCTATGTGTGTCTGTCTGTGGCACCGTCGTTCTAAAAGATTTTCATTCAAAAGCTGCTTTTCAGCAATACTTAGTTCTCAGCTGGGTTTGAACAAAATCTAATGAATATTTTTTAATTTGGTTAAGTTATTAAGCTCAACGCGACTGTATTATTCTGGAGTGATATTTCACTAAACATACAACAATAGCAAATTAGCAAATGCCACAATACATAATGAGTTTACTCTGAAATGATCAAGACACTGAATTGTCAAAATGAAACGCCTGAACATAACGTTTGGCGAGGAATATCAGCACGTCCCTTCCTACTTAATTGTTTATCAGCGCGATGGCTCCGCTAGGCAAACGTGTAATTGGAAGGAGGCCTAAGACAACACGGCCCGCTCCACAGGTACGCCGTCGCAATGGTTTCTGCCGAGATTTTCCTCTTTTTCTTTCAACTGTCCCTCGAGACTCGAGATAAACAATGTACAGAAATCCCTCACAAAGCCAACTTCGCGATATACTGACTTATTTTGTCTTTTACTACAACTTTAATGCGAAAGGGTGGCGTTTATTTTATTCGCAACGCGTAGGTTTATTTGCGTAGGGTCAGACTTTCTCGCTCGTGTGAGCTTTCTGTTGTTTTCGCTTATAATTCGCTTTTAATGAGTCCCGTCCAGGCTATGAAGGAATAATATTTTTAAAGCCCTGCTCTTATTAAAGATATTTTCATGTTTTCGTTGTTCGTACCACTCGGCTTGCCAGGATTATGATATTTCTACACCTACCTACGTAATGAAAGTTAAGGGGCATGGGCATACCGAAGTTAACTTTTTAAAAGAAGTAACCTAAATAAAACAGGGACAACAACCGCCCGGTAAGTTACACAAGCGCGTCAGACGCTCTTAAGGAAAAAAAATATATTTCAGTCAACTCTATCCATACTTTTAGTAAGAAAATCCATTAAATCCTACTAATATTATAAATGTGAAAGTTTGTGAGTATGTTTGGATGTTTGGGTGTTTGGATGTTTGTATTCGTTTGTAATGTAGCTTAAACATCAGAATAGCGCATAGGCTACAATTTATAAAGATTTTGTTTGAATTTTCCAAAACATGACGATAGGAAAAATAGTAGGATTCCGCAATTTTCAACGTAAAAAGCTATAAATTGGCATGCGTGCTGTGACTAACAAGATCTCTTCTGTGTTACTCCCAATTTAACGCGAGCGTAGCCGCGGGCAAAAGCTACTACCGCTGTATAACCGAATTCCACGCGGGCGAAGCCGCGGGCGGATAGCTAGTCATTTACATAACTAGGTCAGTAAGCTAATATGTAAGGAGACCCAGTGCCTTATTAGGCTCTCACCTGTCAGTCACCACAGCAAGGAGACTGTGACGTTTGGCGCCTTAAAAAACCTTAAGCGCCATTATTAGATAAACATTTTCTGAATAACCTACGATTAGTAGGTACTCCTCAAGTTAATTAATTCGGACTACATTAAGATGATGTACACTGGTTCGAATTGTATACATTTCATAATCAATGTCTATAAATATGTGCAACATATATGAGTAAAGTTTGATTTTTTTTTCGATCCAACTACATTAATAAATTATGTTTAACAGACAACATAGTAAGGAAAGTCGTAAAGAAAAGCCGATGGATTTCCCTCATACATGACACTCCCCCTTAACGTATAAAATAACGAGTTATTTTCTACTTACTGTTAGGCATAGTCTGCCTACAAGTATCAGTACCTAATAATGCCATTCTCACAAGTTACTTGATGTAAATAATTGAAAACTGCACAAATCTTTGAACAGGATTGCGCTATTGCTATGGTGAAAATTTATTGGTATGATCCTTTGTACGCAACCTTTCCTTCCAATCTATGACGAAATTTTCTGCACTTGATACGTGAATATCAACCGTGTCACATACGAAGTGCCCGTAGAGGGCACAGGCGCCTTATACGCTGCCGAATTATTTGCACTGCAGTGTATCTCGCTGAACAATATTGGTTCTAAGAATACAACTGTATATTTTCCCACCAAACGCTACAAAAGTTACGATAGGAATCGAAATCCTTTGTTCGGTTGTGCAGAACGTTTCAATGGCGTTATTGTGTTGTGTAACTCAAATTGTTTCTGCGGAGTTTAATAAAGTAAATATACCTACAGGAGTTGATGAAACACCTGTGACATTGCTTAACAATATTGCATTTCAATCAGATTATTAACGTTCGCAGTTCGCGTTTGAAGTGCTGCCGTCTGAGTTACGAGGAACAGAACGATACAATTTTACATTTAGATTAACAAACTTCTGTGTATCCCTTTCCAGCACCTCTTATTAAGACGCTGAGAGTGAAACTTCCGAAGTCAGCAATTTCCCTCGAGGGTATGGAGCAAAATGCCGAGTAAACAAAACAGAAATAAGGTCGATCGTTTTAAAATCCAGCCCGAAATGACACCGGGGACAGCACGACAAAGGCTCTCCTCAAAACAGTCTGCGAAGTACACTTCGCCATCGAGATGTGGGTTCCGCGCACTTGAAGATGCTGATCAAAAAAATCTACAATTAAAAGTTTTACGACTGAGCCGCTATAACAGTATCATTAGTCGGTTACTTTGAAGTAAAATTAGCATCTGTATTTTCAGCGACACGCTGGGATAATATTATTTTATCACAAAGTAGATAAATGTGCCGTATTTGTCGGGTTTAGAATAACAGGTCTCCTTTTTTCACGCTGATTTCATAAGAGGCGACTAGGGATATAGTTTAACGTTGCAGGCGAAAGGCTAGTAACCCGTCACTACTGTACCTCTTAATTTAAAACCTGAAAATGTGGCTACGAAGCGTGGAGTGGTTTGGGCTTTGACAGTGAAGCATTTCGTGTGCTCTGCCCACTCTATTTGGGAATCCTATCGTGATGTATATGTGTAGTAATATTGAGAAAATGTTCAAACGAAACTCAGATTTCAAACTAATGATCTCACGCTATAAACATGAACATGAATTATTAACAACTGTGACAATGACATGATTTGTGCGAAACCTTAAATTAGCAAACCTAAACAGCAGTTTAAACGCGACGTAACCCCGAAAGCCGATGTTACGGAAAACTCGCGGCCGTACAAAAGTTTTTACGAGAAAATTTTACACATAAATTACGTCACATACGTTCTTATCCGCCATTATTTGGTCTCAGTGAAGTTTCCGGCTGCGTACACTTTTTACAATGTTTGTGAAAGCGCTATAATTTGTCTTTAGGGTATCTGGATACAATTTGGCGCGCTGTAAATTCCCTTTCTTCAACATCTTTCTTTTGAGCGACGAACACCTTTATTTTCTTGCATGCCGAGAAATATCGTCGTCGTTCTCGTATTTCATCTTTCCATTCTTTGCGCTTTAGTACACTTAGTAGTGTAGTATTTATACGATTTATTTTCTGATTTTGCCCGTGTGGTGTCGTAAGAGGTGAGAAATGAGTTTTAGGGTTTGAGTATGTTCTCGGCGACAGGCTAGCAACCAGTCTCTATTATACTACTTAACTGACCTAACCTAACCTAAAATTGTGCTATAAGTGGTTACGATTGACTATGTAACGTTTCACGTGTCCTGCTTACCCCATTTGGGAATACAGGTGTGACGTAAGTATGTATGTGTGCATGTGTTTACTGATTTACATATTATTGCATACAAATTATTATGACATACATACATACATACATACAAACATCGCGTCTGCCTCTATAAAAAACTTGACAATGTCACGTTTCTTGGCCACTTCAAGAATATTTTTTTGGTTTTAAATTGGCGGGTAATAATGACTGTTGCCTAAGATATAGATACCTCAGTCGGCTCTTAGAACATCCACGGAAGAAAGTACAGGTGTTATTCTAAATCCAAAACCAAATAGGTAAATTATTATAACTAATCAATATTTAAGCGTTAGGTAGTCACAATTTATTGGTTATCTGCGCGTATTTCAACATGAAAAGAACGAAAACAAATAAATAACGTCTCCACTCTGTCCATCACTCCCGGTCTGAATTAAACACAAAGGAACTTTCCGAATTGCCGGTTCACTTCGGTAAAATATAAGGCGTGTGTATTTTATAGACAATTTGAGACCCTGAGGGTTTTGTAGGGCAAAACTAAGCACTTAGAGCGATTCGGGCCCTTCCGACTGCCCATCGATAACCCTTAGAGCTACTGTAGCGCTCACGACTTTTGGATTGAGAAGGTTGGCGCGACTTGTATCAAGTTTGACCTCTTGATTTTTCTTAAAAGAATCGAAGGTAGCGATGGCCCTTTGATGTGAACTTGATAGTTTATGACTTTTAAAGCTAGTGCTGGCAGCGCTGATTTTTTGAATTCAGTTCAAGGCCTTATTTTTGTTTTCATGGACTTAGTATGCGAGATTTATCGTACATATTCCTGGTTAGAGTGGGATTTTTTTATAACGTCTATTGAAAATAGTGTTTCTACTGCAGGAATGCATTGTACGTGTTTTGGAGCCATGAGCCGTTTTAACTGCCTCGTTATTCTTTATGAATTAGCTGCAGGTTTTGATGCAGTTTTTGATTATTTGGCAGAGTTCCTGTCTATTTCATAATACAGTAGAACCCGTTTAAGACGATCACGTTTAATACGATTTCTCGCTTAATACGCCACTTTACGCCAGTCCCTGCAACTTGAGACATATTTTCATACATTTCTTAACGCTTAATACGATTCGTCATCCCGTTTAATACGCCGGAGCCCGAGCCGAGATGCTTGTATTGTCAGTCTCGAGAGATGCTGTTCGAGGCATTTTGCACCCTTCAGCGGGGTCTTCCCGCTCCCGAGTGGGTCCTCAGGTCGCGTTGGTCGTCTTCTGTGCTACTTCAGACTTCTGGTCCTCCATTCAGTGACGTCGCAACCCGGTTTTAAAAGGCGTAAGGCCGGCGGTGTTCCAGTGGGCCGTCCTGAGCCGGCTAGACACTCCAGGCGTGCAGAGTGGCTAGCCGTTGCAAGAGAAATGCCACTGGGTTTTGGCCGGTTTGGATCTCCTGAATGAACAGGATCAGCTCCTGTGACGGCACTCTGTCGCCTTCTGAAGTGTCCGAGCTTCGCTCCGTCTTCTACTTTCCGGGGGCGGGCGGAGACCGCTTGGCTCGGCCCGGCTGTAGGTGCGGGCTGACCTCGGTGGACGCTGCCATCTTGGCTTTTTTCCTCCGCGCTTACGCTTTCTATATTGACAGGAACAGCTCCCATCGTTGGTTTGACATGAGGAGTATAAATATCGAAATTAAAACATGTAGTATGTTTTATTTTCCCTTTCCCGCATAATACGCTTTCACGCTTAAGACGCGTTTTTGTTAGGGTCCCTGAGAAATCGTCTTAAGCGGGTTCTACTGTAGTAGTTTAATGTTCAGAGTTTTACTATACCTACCTATGGTGTTATAATTCGGTACTATATTTCAACGCTCCTTTACTAAGTATACTGACTATACAGAGTAGGTACACACAATCATTTTCTTGAAAATAGTACACCGAAAAAAAAAGCTTAAAAAAAATTCTTAGTCGATCTCATATTTTTTGTCATTCTTTTGCTTAATTTCTTGATTTAGTGGCTTTTGGCTTTTTTTCAATACGTCTACTAGTATTTCTCTACACAATTATATTATTTGAATACGCTTTAGTGGTAAAAAAACACAGAGTTTTTATTATAAGTAGTGAAGAATGCAGTAATCGACAAAATTGAGATTGTGACTTTTTTCAAAAAATGAGATCTGTGAATCAATAATATCTTAATACGTATATTTTTTCGTAATTTTTTAAATGCACCGAACATAGATATTTAGTAAGCAAAAATGCAGCATTTGATCATAATATTAAAAAAAAAACTAATTTAAAATGCAGCGTTAAATTTGGTCGATTACTGCATTCTTCACTACGAGGGCAGTATAAGAGACTGTAGATAGTAATTTAATCTGAAATTTCAGCCATTTCTACAAAAAAGTGTCAAAAAATTATACTGTCTAACTTCTAGAATAGTAGCCCAAAAAGAAACGTGCGTCAAACCCTTGCATAGAGGTTTATTGCTTTAGCTTTGTACGGTTAGCAGCCTAATTTCAACGCCATCTATCAAGGCACAGTCAGCACAAAACGCATTGTTTACTCCTTACCTCCAGTTTGTCTTCACAATAAAAGTCTCGTGCACAGACACACCTCAGGGCACGAAGTTTTAACGAGGAAATAGTGGCAGTAAATCAGGGAAATTCGTTCTTATTGAATTTCCCTTTGTCGGCGAGCGGAAGCGACGCCCGGTTTTTGTTCCGAGCGGACGCCTCAAGTTATGTTCCGTTTTTTGACCCCATCTTTAATATGAGTTAGTCATGTTGGTCGGATTTCCTCAGTGCTAATAAGCTGACGAGTGCGGTTTTTTTTAATTTGATATTATAAAAACTCATTGTTTAATTGAGTTCGGAATTTTATACAAAAGAAATCATAAATTCCGTTTGGAACTTAGGTAACGGATTACATTTTTTTTGAAAATTAATTGATAATTGATCATCGGTGTTTTTTTCCTTAAGACTAGACCTAGCTAAGCAGAAACATCTTGTTTAACTTTATCAGTTTCTTCGCGAACACTTGGTTGCAATACTTGCAATCAAATTACGTTTCTCACTACTATACTAACTTTAGTATACGACTTCGGCTACGACGCGTGCGCTAGGGCGTAGCGCTCGTAGCATTTTCGTATCCGTACCTGGTAAAGAAAACCTGCGTCGCAAAAAGTTTAATCATCACTATTAATAGAATACACTCAATAAATCTTAACATTAATATAAGAATGTTTTATGCAATCTATTAGAAAAATCCAAGCACTGCTTAGGACGTACTTAAATTATAACTACGTTAGTACGAACGTGCCTACGTGTAGACATTTCGTACTTTTTTCTTAACTTGATGAACTCCAATGGTTTCACGGTAAACTTATTACCGTGTTACAGGTCTTCAGGAAAGTAACAAACCGGACAAAAACACCGACCTCGCAAAAGTTATCACGGTTATGAAAATTTCCAACTATTTCACAAGTCCAAAACTTGTCTATTTTGCAAGTTTTCCTCCCGACCCAGTCTTTTCAGGAGTTTTAATAATTGCCAGTCATTGCGAAAGGGGATAAAAGCCGAATTTCCTTCGATCAAAGGAATTGCGTAATTGTGATTTGTAACCGACCGGAAAAATCGGAGATGCTTTGTTTGATTCGCTGCATTACTTTTTTTTACATTTAATTTTTCCAATTTTACACATAAAAATAATGGCTGCGAAGCGTAAAATAATCATAATCAAGGTTTTGTCAATGTCACGTTTCGTGTGCTCTGTCTACTTCATATGGGAACATAGGTGTGATTGTATGTACCCTTGTATAAACATCATTTATAAGTAAGTTTAGACAGCCACTGAAACAAAAATGAGGAAAACTAGTATTTATGAATAGGTATAAAACATTTAAACAGCGTTTTTTCATATCTACGTACCAATTTAAATCAATCTGCTAAGTCCACCCTGTTGCCTATAAAACAGTGAAATCATTTACTACGTGTAACTTTCTTTAACTTTTTAATGTTAAGCAGCACTGGCAGTCTAAAGTCATAAATAACATCGAGATTAAAAATCTAGGCTTGCAAAGTAAAATTCATTTCATAACGCGGCCTATGCGTGGGTTCTAATTGCAAGAGCGGCGGAACCGTTTACATTCGTTTTAAAAATATTACTCTTGCATTTAATAACATTTATTTGGAGGGAAACGGAGTTGGCGCGAAATAATGAGGTGACACGTGGACAGGGAAGTTGACGCGATTCTTCATGTATTAAAAAATGTTGTATGCAAGTAGGTCAGCTGCAGTTAGATATATGAGAACTTTCTATTTAATTAATTACTAAACTTATTAATACGAAGCTCGCTACCTACCGGAGAGGTTTACGTTGACGAACGCAATATAAATTCATTTATATTAGTCTGGGCTAAAATCCGTGAGTACACGCGAATTTTCCGTAGATAGGTTAAATATTTAAACCGTTTTATTTTTGTTTTTATTAAGTTTTGTTATAGCTGTTGGTTGGTAAATAAAAATTTCAGTAGCTCGCTATAATTAAAATATTATGTTTCTTTCAAGTTTGGATTTTTCATCAATACTTGTGGGGTTTTAAACAAAAATTTATTAGGTTAACAGGAACTTCACAAAGAATGCGTATTTTTCTTTCTTTAAAGTTATTGGACAAAAATAGGAATGCTCAAAACTTTACGCCAAATACTACAATAATACAAATCAATTAAAATATCCAGTCTGTACACTTTTTCACTTTGTTTATTAAACTCAAAACCTCAAGATTGCTTGCAAGCTTGCCTACGTAACCCATTTGGGAATGCAGGACATACATATCCTCACGCCTGTATTCCCGAGAGGAGTAGGCAGAGCACATGAATTCAAAAATCCAGTGCCTCGTTTAGCGATTTCAGAGCAACCAGATGATCAAACGTGATACTGCAGTGACAGGTTGCTAGCCCATCGCCCACAATACACTAACCCTTTCCCAGAGCCGACTCTTACGACACCCACGGGAAGAAAGGGGGAGGTGCTATTCTAACCCGGCACCACACGGGGAATGCAGGAGTGATATAATAAATTATATGGGTAGAAAAAATATCTTTAAAATGAATTCACAGTAAGTCAACCGCCTTGTTAGGCGATAGCCAGACGTCCAAGTCGCGCCAAAAGTGGATCTGCGTTTAAAGAAGGCTTTTGAGGTCGCTCGGCCTCAAATGTTGCCATGCCGTTGCCTAAGTGTCGGCGAGCTCGTAAATATCATAAATTAAAGTAAAAATGTGAATATTTCGATGATCTTTAGACCGTTAGGTACTTTAAGCATGTTTACACAATTTTTTTTATATTTACTTACTTATCTGTGTAATAATTGACTCAGTGAATTTCGTGCCGCATTAGAATGTTTTTCTTTTCAAACTATACTATTACTAAAACAGCTCCCGATTTCTTTCGTGATATCATATAAGATACCACTAAGTTTAGGAGGAAAATAGAGAAGGTTTAGAAATACTTTGGATGACAGGCTAGCCACCAGTCACAATACTTCTTTTGTCTATTTTTAAACATTAGATTATACCAAACTAGCTTCTGCCCGCGGCTTCGCACGCGTTAAATTCGGGCTAACACAGAAGAGATTTCGGAATTATTATTAGGAAGCGCCC
>BHDV01020701.1:104293-174172 GCA_005406045.1 Adoxophyes honmai
AATTTTTTATCTTTAATTTTAGTTTTAGATTTAATTTTAGTTCTTAGTTAAGTTTGTTTTTAGTGTAAGATATTTATAAGTTTTAAGCTTCCTTTGTACAAATATGTTTTTAAAGTTTTTTTGGCTCAATTACCGCCATTTTTAAAGACGTGGAAATAGCCTCATTGTCATTTTGAGGTTATTTCTATCTCTATAAAAATGGCGATAATCTTACATTCACAAACACGGTGATGGGCTGTTTAAGTGGTTTCTAAGGGAAATAAAAAAAAAAAACTTTAGTCCCTAGAGATTAAAAAGGAGTTTTAGACCTGTTATGTAGAGACGAAAGAAACACTTTGAGCATGAGAAGTGAAAAGAATATAATAAACAATATTAATCAATGGAAAAGCAGTTCTTAATCAGCAAAGCGTTATCACCCGGACGGAGCGCCGGCAGTAAATCCGCGCTATCTGCGCGACACATTTGGCAGCCGGCCGCCGTGACAACGCCTATCTGATCGCGTATGTGACGACGCCGTGTTTCTGGCTCGTGTGCGCCAGAACTTACAAGAAAGTTGCGGTTACGTAAGTAATTGATACATTTTAACACTTTTCACACATATTAAGCGTGTCACACACTAAGCAGATACGGTACGATATCTGTTACTGAACATATGTCTGTCAATTTCGCTCCCTATACAATTCAATGAGCTAACACACACAGCGCAGATTTACCGTCAGGTATCTGTTGGCCGCCATACGGAAAGATGACATTTATACGCAGATATAATATTAGCGTACATGCGTAGTCTGTGACGAGCTTTAGATTGGGCCTGTACTTTCAAAATGAGGTAGGCATAATCTGATCTAGCTTTTTTACACAATTGGAGTACTTCATTATGTTGTAGCATTAACTGAACAAGAAGCACTAATGTATCACCAAATTGATTTCCGTATGTACCTGTACCTATGTTAAGATTAAACATTTCTTTATGTTTAATTTTAGATTTCTTTTAAGTAGGTACATCTACAATAAAGAATTATAAAATACATACATACTTCAATCCCTTCTCGTCCAGCCGATTTCCTTTCTGTTTTCCAGCACCAAAGCACACATTTAACTGTCACGCTGTCAACGTAAAATAGCAAAATGACTAATAATTTAAGCCACAAAAACATCGACTCAAAGAGGCAACTCGATAGACCGGAACACCTTTTTTGCACAATTAGCGACGCTATCAGACGCAAAAAAATCTTTTTCGGAACGGTAACGTACCGGATTTAATTAAATTTAGCTAAGTACTGAAGTTTTTTTCCCTTTGCCTGGAATCGAACTTGAAACTCGTATTTTAGGAAGGAAATTGATTTTTGCATTTTAATCGTTACGATAATTTGCTTAAGTGAATTTCGACTGGATATCGTATTCTGTAGTAGAACTACATACATAAATACATACATATTCTCACGCCTGTATTCCCAAGAGGGGTAGGTAGAGCACATGAATTCAAAAATCCAGTGCCACGTTTAGCAATTTCAGGGTAACCAGATAGTTAAATGTGATATTGCAGTGACAGGTTGCTAGCCCATCGCCCACAATACACTAACCCTTTCCCAGAGTCGACTCTTACGACACCCACAGGAAGAAAGGGGGTGGTGCTATTCTAACCCGGCACCACACGGAGGTTCTGTAGTAGAACTGTTCTAAAATAAAAGTTTTAAATACTTATAGTTAATAACACGCAGAACAGGGTTACGAATATCAAGTAAAAACTTAGTGGCAACATTATAGTATACTTAATCTTTTTATTGAACACAAAAAAAAATAGTCAAGGGTTTCTTTATGTTACGTTTTGTGTGCTCTGCCTTCTGCCTGCTCCGCTAGGGAACACTGACATATTATTGTATGCCACTAATAACCCACTCTACTTTTTTATTTTACTTACCTATTTTGTAATCGTTAGTAAAGCACACGTCCCACAGTTATCAGAAATATGTTGTTCTTTACGATGAACTTAGTTGCACCTACTTGAAGTAATGTCGAAACAAATTATTTCTCAAAGCAGACTTTGAATGCAACGTCCACGTCGTGACTACCCATCTTATTTCAAAACGCGCATTTTACAATATGATCAACTAGCATTCGAAGAAACAGTGTTCCCAGTCACGAAAAGAATTAATATTGTGAGCTCGGCAGTGTATTTTATTTAATATTTATGTTCAGCGATCGTTCATTTCGTCTGGTGAAGTAGATATGTCTGTAGATTTTACCGCCGAGCACAAAACTATCAGAGTGCCGCACGCAAACTGGCAATCATCGCCATTCAACTTATGAATCCAACAAATCGAATGGGTAGCTCGGGAAATACTGCCTAATGTGAACACGCAGCGGTACCCAACCTTTTCACGCCGGTCCTATTTTTTAAACGTTACAAATAAGAAATAGTTTTTTATGTGATTGTTTAATAATAAAAAATATAAAATTATTTTGGTATTCGCCATATTATACGAGTGTACAGAGGCAAATTTGATAAAGAATCAGGAGTGTTTCAACGCCTAATTATGTAACAATCGACTTTATCAATACCTATTCATTATAATAATTTTGAAAAATATTGAAAGCATTTGTGCGAAGTTCGGTCCAGAATGGCGGCAACCTCGAATTCTACATATAAACAATTGCACATCAGCAGCTCAGAATCACGGCACCAGCCGCGCCACCCGCGTGTTCCAAAGAAATAATTAGGTTTTTTTCAATCGTCACCTATTTCATAATGTATGTACCTATATCCATTTGATAAAGCAAACATTGGAATGCGAAGTACCATAGGATATAGGTTGGTTATTGCACCTGAACGTATAGTAGGAACATTATGATGTGTTCGTGGATGAAAATGGATTAAGCTAATGTCAAACTAAGTCAACCAACTAAAGAGAAATAAGCCGCCACCAATGAATAAATTAAACTCAGCAGAAATGAATTATAAACAGTGTGCCTCTAAATACTTAAACAAAACAACTCGGCCTGTTTAACTTTTCGTCCTTCGTGAAATGATTTAGGATGGTAAATCCCATAATTTGTACCTAGAACACAATACACAAGGTCAAGCCAAAGTTCCCCTATTCACCCGCTTGTTTATTAAAACCGCAAGTGAGACTGGAGTTCGGCAAGCACGACATTTCCGTTTATTTGCAATTTCGCTTAGTAGCTTCTTTATGTCTTGTTTACAATTCCTTGTCTATCATAACTTGACGAAGTCGAGTTAAGGAAGACAGAAAGTAATTTGGCCTGGCCTCGGGCATGTTAACGAAATCGGCTGGCACCAATCACTAAGGAATTTGTTTTGTTTATGTAAAACGGGTGACGAAATTTTGGCGTCATTTTCTTTTTATCAAGTTTTATGCTTCGAACAATGTTTCGCGCTTAATAAATTACAACTGCATTGAAAATGAGCATTTTTTACAGCAATGGACTTTCAAGAAGTGCATGACAGTGACATTATTATGTAATTATTAATATTAAGTGAATTTTAAAGTAATATGCATGAGTTTAGTATTTAACAGTAATAATTTAAAATTACTTATTCAGCGCTAAGTGAGACTCAGTATACATATAAATAAAACTTAAAAATCTTATGGGACAATTCATGCAAATCAACCCAATCGCTAACTAAGCATACCAGACAATGGATGCCCTTCTATATATCGACAAATACATTTTTGTATACATACATATATTAATTATCAAAAATATATTCATATGGTCATCACACTGACCAAGAATCGAAACTAGGACCTCAAGTTTCATAGTTTGGGTTCCTAACCACTATCCTGTAGTTTTGATTATCGGGACGACTTTATTAGGTACCTATAGCAAAACGGTTTGCGATGAGTGCTTTCAAGAGTTTAATGGATTGTCAGAATTGTAAGTACAAAACAAAACAATAGCAATTATCTAGCTAAAATAGGTTCCACTCAGTAGTGGGACAGGCCTCCTCTCAGGGTGAGAGGGCTTCGGTATGGATTAAGAGCTTCACACACAAGGGTTTTCTTTCAACGAATAGCTACAAAATAACAGTAAAAGATATAGCTCAGTATCTTCACACTGGACTTTTTAGAACGATCTAGAAACAAAACAACACCGGCACAAAACACACTAAGTTAGAATCAACCATCAAAACTACTTATAACACTCGTGTATATCAAACCGAAACACGAGTCAAAGACCCGCTAGGTAAGTACTTAAATATTTAGGTAGATATGGCTGCAATAAAGCAATTTAGCTGACGCCGCTGAAGACTGAGTGGTGGCGTTGAGTTGCGCCGTGAATATCAAAAAGGAAAGTCATTGGGGCCTTTTATGGAAAATCCTTCTTGATATTGCATTGTGCATCGACGGCGATAAAAACTATAGGTCTTTGTTGAAAGGAATCTGCTGTTGTAAACAAATCGTTGCTCGGTGTAAAAGTCAATAGGAGAAATGTCATTGAATTGTTTTATTGTGCTCAATTTTAAAGAATGCTATTATTGTTTCAAGTATTTTAGAGCGCCTCATGTGCCTTAGATAGTGTGTTAAAAAGGTTTGGCTTTGTAGTTTTGATATTGAGTAAAAGTTTAAGCATGTTGTATGGGGTTTTGGTAAATTTTAGCCTACAGGCTAGCCACCCTGTCTCTTACTACAATATCTTTATTATCTAAAGCGGAACATAAAAAACGTACTAAAAGTAATTATTGGACGTAAAATAGTCATGTCATGATCATTGTATTATAGGACTATTTACAACAATCGCATATCCTAAATTAAGCAATTTAATGCCTATGCTACAGTTATTAGACAACGTAAATAAACATCCAAAATTCGAGAGCAAACATTCGTAATCATCACACAAACTACTGTCCCGAGCGGGAATCGAACCCGAGACCTCTAAGCTTCACAGTCAGGTTGTCTAACCACTGGGCTACCCGGACGTCAAATACTTTATGTCTATGTCTATATATGGTTACGCCTATGTAATGTTTCATGTATTACGCCTAATCGTTCCCTATTTGGGAATACTGACGTCTTGAATGTATGTGACTTTTAGTACCTTTTAAAAGTTCATTTGAAAAAGCATGGGATCCGTTCAGCTACTGTATTTCAAGAAAACAAATTACGCAAACAACTTTACCTTAAACGAACCTAAAGTCCTAATGGTTCATAAAAAGCAGAAATATGTAGCTAAATCACACCTAGCACGGGTCGCTTGCACCATTAAAATTCCCAGAACATTTAGCTTCAGTTGTAAAAACTTTCATTTTCTTGGCTGGCGGCACGGGCGGCGGATTGCGCTTTGGTTCGTTATCGAAGCGCGGCACGCGAGCCTACCATCACGGCAGCGAATGCATCAAAACTACATTTTAGCACTTCAATAATACAATTATCCGGCTTCCGTCTTTTACAGCTCTTACTTAATGCAATGGTAAATCGATTCCGGCCGTTTGTCATGGAAATTCACGTCTCGTTACCTAACGAAATTGCTAGTAGGCAGAGTTGCGCAATTACTTGCATATTCGTTAGCGATATAACACACTGACAGCGTAAGCAGAGCGTGCTGAAAGAAACGCCTTTTTACCTCCCGTGGCTTTATGCGTCCTATTTCGTATAATTTCGAATATTACAATCGATACGCCACCGCGCCGCGCCGCTTCGCTTTCGCTGTCAGTAGGCTTAGCACGGCAACACGCTCTAGTCGCGTCGCGCGCGAGATAGTCTGCCTGTCACTTTCTGACGTCTCTAGTTAGACAGTGACAGGTATAGTCTATGTCGCGCGTTTCTCTACTCGCGCCCTGTCGTGCTAATGGGACAGTGCGGTTGGAACTTTAGGAGGTCGCTGGGAAACGGCGTCTTGCCACTCGAAGGGCTAATAAATCTCGAGAACAAGTAAAAAATTCAATAAAACTGTACTTCATTCTGAAAACAAACGAACATCTAAAATAAACTGGTTGCCAGTGCAATTCAAATTCATAGCTCCACCGATTAAAACTCAAAACAAACTATTAGGAGTTGCCTTGACAAACGGCAAAAAGTATGCGAAATAAGAGACGGCAACGGGCTGACGGCTCACGTGGGAACGGTATGCTAATCGCGCCGTTTCGGCAGCGGCGAGCGGGCGTCGGCTGGCGTACTTACGTCAAATGAAGACAGCAAATGAAAACTTTTTGGCTTCTATGGTATAGGTAGTTCCACGGGAGTTGAAGTGAATGATTACACACACAATAACTCGAAGAACTGATTGTATAAAAGGGAAATGAACGAATTGAACGAGTGAATGTCAAAACCCCGCTGTCATTACATGACATGATGTCCTTGTGTGCATGACCTCAACTCTAGTGGAACTAGCTGTATTTGAGAATTTCAGGAACTAATTTTCACTTTTTTTTGTAGACATTGGGATATACAGTACTAGCCTCTATCTTAAACATAAAACTATCCAGAGACTCACTTAAAGTGAAATAAAACGGATACAATCGCGTCTTTATATCTAGTTTATATCGACATTACGGCCAATTGGTGACCCATCATAACAAGCAACGCGCCACGGCGGCTGCGGTTAGTTGCAGTCCGGTTGCGTCGAGCATGGGTCACGAATTGGCCGGAAACCTATCATGCTAATCTCGATATAGCAACGTGAGTGTATCGATATTATTTCTATCCACTCACTGTACCTATATCTTAAGACGTTAGAAAATGAAAAGTACCAAGCTAATCTAAAACGCGCGTAAGTTTAAGACAGGAACAAGATCATCTAGAATGAAAAAGAAGGTAGAGTCTTAGATAAATCTAGTATCTTAATAAAAAAGCCAACACTTGAAGAGGTGCGTGTAAAAACCACCCCCTTGGTTCCAAAATCTGACTCGTCAGTCTCTAAGCTTTCAAATTAATATAATAGCGGTGCTAATGGCAGTAAGTAGATAATAAATTATTAAAACTGTTGGCATTCTCAGATTCATTTTTTATTCACGGATAAAAAGCTTTTACGATGGAAGAACACTTTCATCATTGGCTAACGAAATAATGATAATGAGGAATATAATGATTGACTTTGTTAACCTTTCATAATCTTCAGCTTTCGTGTAGCTGATCTTCACTGCAGCGATAGAAAAAAATATGGAACAACCTTTTTCATTCAAGAGTCATTTTACAATAAATAGCTAAAGAAAATTTGCGTTTTATTTGCACAATCTGAAAACATAAAATATTATACTCATGTATCACATAATTATAATTACATTTTGATGCGAAAAATTTATTGAAAAAATTTTTTCATATCAGGTTAAGGCATATTTCAGGCGACATGCTAAGTAAGCAACCTGTCACTAAGTATTAATCATATTTAAACCTAAAAATTTAGTTAAAATTGGCTATTAATCGTTAAGTAGTTTTAGTTTTCTCTATGTAACATTTCGTATACTCTGCCCTCCCCATTTGAGAATACAAACGTGTTTTATGTATGTAGTTCATTGTAGCCGCTTTACTTAATGGTAATATTTACTAATGTTAACTTTATTTTATTTTCGCCTACATATACAACAAAACCACTTACTAAAATAGAATTCGTTCACTTGAATACATAAGTAATACATACATAGAAGTACCCCGTCTCTATCTCTTAAATTAATAATTTCAACTTACACCTAAACTCCTACATTGATGCACTTACAAAATCAAGATACATTTGCATACAGTTGTGAACTTTGCAGTAATAATTATCTCCATAATCTCATTGTCTCATTTTAAGCCTAATTGCTTTTATGTAATTATCGACAGTAAAACGGGTTATAAAAGTACACTTACGATCCCAAAAAATAAGAAACATGCTTTGATATTGTAAAGAGTGCAAAGATAAAAACTCATCAAGCTCTAGCTTTGGAGTACCTATGCATACAAACAACGCCTTTATTCCTAAATGGGGTATCTATTTAAATACACAAGACTATGGCTATTTCACGTATGAAGTACGTTTTTGGATAAGGCTGTATCTCAAGAACTGCCGTTCTTAGACAGTTTCCACTCTAAATATTTTCGAATTTTAGGTTAGTTAAAAAAACGGGTACCAGCACTAATAACAGTAACTGATTACTATCCTGTGTAGGCTAAAACATACCTTAATCTATGTATTTCCTTAGTCATCTTTGTCATCGACGGAAGAAATGGAGTGATGTCATTTTTAACCCGACACCGTCTGGCAATAACTGAATACTTTTTCATTACAATTCAACTGCTTAGGAGGCGTGGTAAAAATACGTCTTAGGTACTTTGAAGTAGCAGTATTTAATTAATTAGGCTAAAATGTCGCCATAACCTTTGGAATTTAACATTACCAAGTTTAATGATGACAATTCACACCTTCAACTTTACTCCACACCATAAACTGAATAAAATCCGTCTTCCCAGACCTTTTAGCCGCTAATTAGGAAGTCCTTTTTAAATTAAAGCCGACCATAAATTTTTATATCGCTTTTACGAAAAGAGAGGGGTAATTTTTTTTTTTATTTGGTGTTTGACTCTACATTTATTAAGTAATTTTATTATTTATTACATAGTTTTGGAATCTTCTAACTGGTGCTAATATTTCAATCTAAGTAACCATGTCGCATAACAATTACCTACACTCGCAAAAGTTCTCATTTTAACCTAAGCACAGGCGTATAGTGCATAGGAAACTATATTCTGCACTGAATGCATAAGTGTAGCTGGCCTTTAAGACTAAAAATATCCGAGTAAACTGTAAAATATCCAAAAAAAAATGAATTCGACTCGATTCCCAAAACAACAATTCAAAAGTGCACGTTTTGACAACTTGACAAATGTCCCAAAGTTATTGGACAGCTTAAACTTAATGCAGCAACTTCGTAAGTAAGCTTCGAAGAAGCCACGAGGAAGCCGACACGAAAAGGTTATTAAACAGCGGCTTCGATTTAGCCCAATAAGTTATGTAAAGTGCGGATGCATCGCGTTACACTACAACCCCTACTGGGGGTTGGGCGCATGCGCCGTGCACGGCATATGCGGAATATTAAAGGAGGAAAGAGAAAAAAATTAACTTGTGAAGCCATTTTCGTCTCTCGGCGGCCCCCTCGCCCGCCACAGGGTTTCTCGTCTCGCGCCGGCAGACTGCCCCGCGCGGCCACGGCGGACGAACGCCGCTCGCCCCGCTCGCTCGCGCCTCGCTCGCGCTCGCGCCAACCGGTCCAGCCGGTCCCACTCATTACACGTTATGCGACCAATAATAACCGTGTTGTGTTACTAGCTAAGACTTGGAAGCTTTTTCAGCCCACGGAACCTACCTGTAAAAGCGACTGAGTTTGCTAAGTGCCATTCAATTGACACTTTTGTGTGATGTGTACCCAAGTTTGTTTTTAACTCCGCCCCAGTGATAAAGTTATGAAGTGACATAAAGTATCGTGATTACGTGCCGCGTTTCCGTAATTTTCGGTTTGTTGACAAGTTAATTACGTTCAGCAAACAATTTGTTGTGTCAGTCAGAAAGTTGAAACTTTGGTCTCCTGCTTTGTGAAACGGAGCTACGGTTAATAAGACTGTTTATGACAACAATTTCGAAAGGTATTGTAATGTTGATGAGTTACTATTTACTTAGTTCTATTTCTATTTATTTTGTGTATGCCGAGCGACATTGGTTTGGTTTTGGCTAGCCCAGCGACGCTTTTACTATTTTTCATTATTCCATCTCGATGCCAACAGGTCGCTCTACTTTGTTTGAGCTGACATCCAAACAATGAAACAGCTCTACTACTTAAGTACCTACATGTTTAACTGTGATCACTTAAAAACTTTTAAAAATACTTAAGTACCTATCGATTTTTATTTTGGTTTCTTAGTACTTACCTATTTCGTTTTGTCTCATCTATATTTAGTTTAGCTTTAGTTGAGTTAGTAAAATTTTATTGGTTACATGAAAATTAACAGATGTGAATGTGAAAGTTACACCGTTAGTTTTTTTTACATCATTCACAGTATTATTATCATTCTAAACACAAGTTTTGTCGTCAGTCATAGGTGAACATAACATTAACATCAAAAAGACCGGTCCGTATTTTTACTACTCGCCTCCCCTATAAAGCTTCACCTAGCAGTTGTCATAATAAAGAAAAAACCTCTTAATGCTCTCAAAAACTTAAATTGCTTTTTGAAGGATATCGTAAATCAAAACTTATTATTTATCGTTGTACTCTAACAACCTTATGACAGAATGCACTTTAAAATAGACAACCGTAATAAAAAATCGTTTCATACTTATTCCAATAAATTATCGGGAGACGTTCTTTTTATTGGAGTAACGAATGGTAAGATGAGAAATGGCGCAACTTTTACCGATAAATCATTGGTTCACTGACTGAAATGCGCTTCCAACGGAGGGTAGGTATTTGGCAAGAGTTTCCCTTGCTAGTTAGGTTTTGTCGGATAGGTGCGCTTATCTAATGGCTGCAGCCAATGACGTAAAAAAAAGAGAAAAACATGCAATTAACTCGGCCAGGGAACTGTTTGATCAAGCAATATGTTTGTCTTCGGTGGACAGACTGAGTAAAACAATCAAAGAGTCTAGCAAACGGTTTTAAATGAGTTCTCAGTAAAACAGATAATAGGAAGAAGAAACAAAAAGGCTAAATCTGGAGCTAAATCATTTTAGATTGAGCACAGTAGTAATCCTCTCGTTTGTTTCTACCCGAGTAAATTCAATGTCTGGCAGAAGTGATGTAATTACTGTAACTCTACATACGTAACGCATTGGGGGAGACTAATAAGCCATGGTAAAATGAAACGCGTAATTGAAGAACATCGGCTTTGGCCCGGCGTCTCGTCAAGGAAATAGAAGTGCTAAATAGACCAACGGCCGATGGGCCGTGAAATGATGTGTCGGTTCACGATACCATTTGATGAACTATTGTTAAGGAAAGTATGTTGGGTGTCGGAGCTGATTTTACGCGTTCTCGAATTTTCTGAGGTCTGTTAGTGAATTGTAGCTTTGTTACTATTTGCTGCTTTTGTGTTTTATCTGTTTTGGTCAGCTTTCATCCTGAATTTCGTTCTCTTATTCATGTCATTGTTATGCCTTGTATTTGAGTTTTGTAATGTCATCACGTTACATTACACCATTAAAATTAATTGTACCTACTCTTAAAATCAACAAATTCAAATTCTCTGCAAAAAAGATTTAGGTACATAAATTGATGACAATACGCGGTCTTATTTATCATAACAATGAAGTCATCCAAAGATTTATTTTACCATATTCACATGCTAGAATGGGTTAATTGTTCATTTATTGTTTTATTTGCTGAATACGTGTTTACATAATAAGTGTTAAAACGTAATTGTTCTGTGGGATCGCACTTCAACGGTGCTTGCCACCCAAGAAAATTTTACTGGCTGGTGTTCATAAACTGGCTAATCATGATTAAAAGCCATAAACGCAGCGTATTTCTGTCGATAATGGCAGCGGACCTTCCTTGCAATTATGGCTGAGTACTCTTTATGGCGGATAATGGTTAAGATCCGAATATCGAATAACAGTAAGCAGAGAAATTATCGATACCAATAAAAAGGCGTTCCCACGTTGCCGGAAACTGGCACTGATCGCCACGCTCTGGTACTTATGCTCTTTCACCATTGTCCCTTTGTCCCTACTTAGCTTCGTCAGGGCTTCAAAAGAGCGGCTCTTTATACCACGGATCTAGTTTGCCGCACTCCGTTTGTATTGCATCATCGGTTCCATTGCGTTTTTTGCCTTCTTTGAACCACTTCGATTGCTTGATCGGTATCCTGCCGTATCTTTAGATACAAGTGTCAGAGAATTTGTCGAATCATCATTTTATGATCTGCTTTGAGTAACAATACGATTTTTACTACAATTCAGTACGATAGCCGAGTTACAGTTAGGCAAAAAAATGCTGGCACCTATAAATAAAGCATGCGGCTGAATGAAACCGTGAAACGCGATTTGTTAATTCACTTGATTTATTGCATACCATAAAGCAATTTCTTAGTCCATTTTAACGGTGTACATCCTGGGCGTCCTGCTAATTGCCAGGGTTCAACAACACGTGACCAGAAACACTGGTGAAATTTGCATTCCTGTTTCGCTTCCACAACATTGTCTAGGACCACCCGCGTAGCCTTCCTCTTCAAATCAATACCAACTTTATTGCAACGCGCCAGCTATCAGAACACGATGCCACGCGACTCCGTCGTATCGCTTGCAATAAGATGCTCTACAATTCACTTGCGAATTTCAATATGTGTATCGAAAGATAGCTATTGGATTTCGGGGAGCTTGCCGGCAACTCCAGACATGTCGAAATGTATGTAATCAGCTTGCCTGGTAAGCGATTGAAAAATTTTTTGTACTTCAAAGACACAAAGAAAGTTGTTTGGAAAACTGAGTGGTAACTCCTTTAGATTTTAATCAACGCCAGAAATCTCAAATAATACAGCTGCAACATTCGAATCTCATTAGCAAGCAAAACAAGAGAAAAAACTTGGAGCAATAAATTTTAGCGAGGCTCAAGTCCAAACGTTTACGGTTCCTTTTAATTTGGTTGCCATTGTCGAGGCGTCCCGCTGAGCGCCGCCCGTCGGATTTCTTGCGGGAATTCCAGCTGCTTTAAACATTACTTCTTATTAGTCGATTATGAACGGAAATTAAAACGATTCATTCATTAATTAAATGTAATGTGTAATAAAATGTGTAATATATAATGTGTAGATTTTGAACGTCTTCAAGTATATCCCGCTCGGGTCCAGGCTCGGGAAATATGAGATGGATGACGCTGCACTTTCTTTCCGCCCCGCCGCGACGCAGCGTGTGTGAGCCGTGGGCCGGAGCTATCCTCTGATAAAATTGATAGCACAGAAACTATCGATTACTGTGATAAACATACTCCAGTGTAATGTTAGTTCCATCAATCATCCGTCAGTAACCTAATGAAAGGTACAAGCTGGTGTTCTGGTGAAACAATGGGTAACTGATCTAAACCAGACGGCCAAATGTTGCACTTTGTGCGTTTTCTGAGAATACTTTGGAATTCTTTGTGTTAAGTATTCGCTATTATAAATTTTATGACCTAAAGAGACACGTGTTTCGCTAACTTAAGCATCCGAACCAACTGTGGACCATCTGTGCAGCAGAACGTGCCGTTTTGGCCCCATATTAAAATTCCCACACATAAAATTTAATGTAAAAAAGATTCAATAGGTACCCGCCGACGGCCCCTTTTCTCCGCACAACAAACAAGCAGGTAAGGGAATGTCCCTCACGAAATGCTAAAGGAATTTACGTCTTATTTGTGATACTTAAGAGCAAGTTCATCTATATAGTAGAATGTCAACTGCTTACTCGCATCTTCTGGTAAGAATAGCCGAAGGAGACTTTGTTTTCTTTGCTGTTAGCAAATAAAATTACGTCTCTAGTCCTAAGAATTCCGCAGAGGCAAGCTCCAATTTAACTTTGACACAACTCAACTGCTCGGTATCGGCCGGCGCTAACTATATACAGCCGGAATATATCGTTTACCCCATTTTCTTTGAGCTCGTTTATTGCTTTAGTACTGGTGTGTTAGGATCACTACTTTTATTTATTATGTTGATTGCGTTATGGCGTCCCTAATGAAAATGTATGAGTATCCGTTTTATTATAATTCGAGTTAACGATAGCGGGGAATAGTTCTGACAGTAATAATTCTGAGGAATTAATTTACAGGGGATTATGTTATGGTTTCTGTAACCTCTGAGTTTAATAAAGTAATAAATTTTCGGTTTGATTTCGTCATCCATCTAAATTTTAAAAGTTATCCGTCAAAGATACTCTTCCTAATAACAAAGTTGTACATTAGTGTACAAGATCTTATTCTATATGTGGACTCGACATCACGAATGTTGAAACTTGCATGCACACTAATAGACTCGACGAACCGCATTCAATTTCGGGCCGATCTCTGTCAATAACTGTGTGTTCGTGACTGGATTTCGGCTAATCATTGGAAGGATTTAAACCGGCTATGACAGCGTACATTCCAGCGCCCGCCTTATGTCCCCGGTCAAATAGACCCGCGCGGCGGCAATCAAAACAGAGCGGAGTGGGAAAGTGTCATTTTATGTTGGCATGACAAACATTAGGCTGGGAGTGTGAGCATGTGATATTATCAACGTTCAACTCCGCCGACGCTAGCGGAGCTTTTCATTTGTGTTAGTAATTCCAGGTTCGAGTTTTGTAGCGCGGGAAAACTAACATATTAAAGTATCCGGTGTTATTGCACTCGCTTTTCTTAGAAGCCCGTAAATTGCGACAAAGAGGCTGACGGAGCGTTTGCAGTGTCTGGTTTCCTTTCTTGAAGAATAACAGGCCGTATCTGCAGGGGTTTTATTTAAATTGTGCCCTTTGTTTCTCGAACGTGGTGTAGTTTATTCTAAACGTTCTGAAATCAAAAATTATTCATGACGTATTACTTTTTGGTCGTGTTTTGACGACATATCGTCCGCGTGCGGTTAATAAAAAAAATATTTCTTAAACTTTAGGAATCTTGTCATTTTTTTGTATAGAAACAAGTATTTATTCAATAAGTATGACATCAAAAATGCAAGCCAAATCCATTACATGGTCATAGACGCATGTCAATGTGATAATCCTAGAAATTTCAATGTAGATTTTTAGAGGCCCGAAAGGTAAACTAAACGTAGTTGTAAATTTGCTTATTGCGTTTCGTGTGCTCGTTTATCGTATTGAGAATACAGGCAATGATATTTACGTTCATATTAGTTTTATAAAAAAGTAGCTTTCAAAAAAAAATTATCATAAATTCAGTTTTAGAATCTTGTTTTGTAGTTACATAAACTCACCGCCTTATTCTGAGAGAAGCGAAGCTAAGGTTACAAGGGAAGTATCGTCCAGCGGACGGACTATCAAAACACCACTGTTATGATAGGAGACCACGGCCGGTGTTTATTTTAAACATTCGCCGACAGCCGTTAGATAATCTTCCTCTACCCAACTGCTCTTTTGTTTAGAATTACGGCTTTATTTTTACCTCAGTGCCAATGTTAGCCTCTTCAACTGTTTGGACAATTCGCAAATCTCGTTGAACGATCTTTTTTCGCGGCAAAAGTCAATGTTTAATTAAAACGCAAACGAATCCGTCTTTTAAGGCTAAATCAGGTTTTTAAAAGATGTTCTTGGTATCTGTAATTTAACATTTAGTTAGAACATGCTTGCTTCTCATACGATTACACCATCACACCAATTTTCCAGCATACATTTACACAGAAAACAAACATGTCTATTTCAAGCTACGCAACCGATTCCAGCATAATTTCAGGTTTAAATACCAAAAAAACCATAGGTTTAGGTATGGTTTGTGTGGTGTCGGAGTAGAATAACACCTCTCCACTTCCGTAAAAGGCGATTTAAGAATGCTATACTTATAACTTTCCAATAAAATGAATAGCTTTTGTATAAGATACTCTGCATGACGACGACAGTCGTTAAGGAAGAGAATATTTTTGTAGACACGATAAATTCATTTAACATTTAGACGAGTATGGAAGGCTTCTAACTCATTAAACGAAATCGAATACCAATATATCACAAAATATTATGAAACTTCATCGACAGCAAGTTACTTAAGTTAATTTGAAACGATAAGCTGTGCAGACGCGTTTCTAATAATTTTGAGCAACGAACAGTGATAGCTGTAAGTAATCTTCTTATTGACCAAATGGTTCCCCAACTGGTTTTAAATTACTCTCGACATGTTACTTCTGACGGCATACGGTCTAGCAATTTATATTGATTAGTAAAAAATGCTATCTGTAGGTATTTTAATTCTAGATATTACCTATTTTATTAGTACAATGTTGTTAAGTTCAGAAATAGGCGTGTTAGGTCATTCACAAGAAGCAAAAGTGGGGGATCCCCTTGGAATGCATAATTTTATTTAGACTATTATTGTTTCGCATAATTGATTTGGCATAATTAATTTTGGCATAACAGTACTTTCGCATAATAATACTTTGGCCTAATACTTTTTTGGCATACAACGCTAATAGCATAATTTCGTTTGGACTAATTTGTATTGGTCGAATACACATTACGCATACTATTATTTGGGCTAATAATTATTTGGCATAAATGTCACTATGCATAATTTAAAAACTCAGTTTCGTTGTTACCATGTATTTACTATTAATTAGGTTAGGTTAGGTTAGTATGAAATCCAGGCGCGAAGCGCCAAAACATCGCGGAATAGTTCGCGGACCACCATCGACATCGATTTAGTTCCTAAATAATACATAAGTATGTATAGCATTGCTATGAATAGCAATAAATACTAGGAGCCATTAGTACAAAACTTTACTATTTTTTGGCATAATACTGTTATGCATATTGATATGATGCCATTTGATTATTGTGCCTATTTATGCTTATGCTTATAGACATTAGTCTTGATGTCAATTATGCTTCCTGTATTTATGCTTTTTAATTTTATGCGTTAAAAAATATGCGTAATGATGATTATGCAAAAAACAATTTCGGCGAAAAGTGTTATGCGAAACAATATTAGTCTAAAAAACTTTATGCCTTCCAATAGAGAACCCAAAAGTGGTCTCTCCTGTCGACATAAAATTCATGACTTAAAAAGGGAGATCTTAGCATAATACCGCGGGTGATACCTCTAGTAAAACCTAAAAATTAGGCTAAAAGTGGCAGTGAAACGTGAATTCGTTTTGACCATGCTTCGTGTGCTTTGCCTACCCCAATTAAGAATACAGGCGTGATGTCTGAATCTTGAAAAACACAAAAATACAAAACTTATCACACAACTCGAGCTCAACGGCCCATCTCGTATATCTTTACATAAAAATGCGATTTACTACCATTCTTCTAAACTTTTATTTTATTTATAGCTTCTCAACGACCATTGAACATACATAAATGTAACAATAAATTCCTCAGAATAAAATCATTGTATCGGCTGTAACACAAGTATTTCAGCCTTTTTATCACTAGCGATCTTCATTTTTAAGCAATAATATATTTACTATGTAATTCAAAACCAAATAAACAAAATAAAAGTTTGGTTTCATGAGCTGCAGGCTGCGGCGGCGCCGTTGACTTCCGAGCCTCGACGTGCGAGCGGATCGAACTTTACTGCCTATAAACTCTTTATTGCCCATTGTCGACGATTATTACTTAACCCTCATGACTTATGAAGTAATAAATTCGATCTTTTCATACCGGTCATGCTACGGTTTTCGACCATTAGCGTCGCTCCTTCCATCACGCACACACCTTTCAGTCGTAACGATAAACGATTGCAAAAATATTGCACCAAATTTGTTTGATGCTTTCGCAGGTATATTGCTTTATCGTGTTCCCGTTACAGACCGACGTTGCACTCTGATCCTCTCACAAAGTGCAATCGGTGATATTGCAAAAAAATAAACAACCGCCGGACTGGTCAGATGCATACGCAAACATTCGCTCAGATAAGCCCGATTGGTACGAGCACCTGCACAAGGAGTCACGCAGATAGCTTGGTGTCAGGAGTTAATCAATTTAACTTTATCGCGCTTGTCGCATTCAAAAGGATAATTCTACACCCTAATGACACCTGATCTGTGAGAATGGATCAAGGGAATGTAAATCTTTTCAAGTGTTAGTGCAAAACGTACCGCATTCGCTCCCAAATACGGGTATCAATTGAACGAAACAAGACTCTTTAGAACCAAATGCATAAAGCGGAGTGAATCAATAGATTAAAGATGGCGATAAGCTTAAAATATCTACCAATAGGCGGGCTGTAAATAACTTATTTGTAATTGCGGTGCAGCGATTGTCTGATGGTAAAAGGCTGATGCTGATGCTATCGGCGCTGTGCCAGGCTCCCTTTTGGAACATATTGCGTGCTTCGCTCAACTGTTTGCGTGGTTTCGCTTCTTTGTGATGTCAGTGCTCACATATTTCAAGTTAAACTAGCTGACTCACCGGGATTTCCCGACTAAAAATGCTTAAATTAAAATTCAGTGTATTTTCACTTCATTTAAACCATACCGTGTCTAGTTAGAAGCATAATATAAAAAATAATCAACATTTTTTGGCTTAAAAAAAGGATTCAAACCCCTTTGAATAGACTGAACAGATTTATTTTACAAATGAGCGGTCGCATATCATTATGAGTACGTTTGCGCAAAGATTGTGAACGTAAAAGTATATCCTAAAGGGACCATTGGCTTTATTGAAAGCTGTGCTTGCTTTATACTATTTCGGCTCTCCGAAGCATAAAGTTATTTTCACAACAAAGCATGCGGGGATCCTGAGCTCCTTATATTGGACCTCTCTTGAGCCGACCCATTGTGATCTTAATGCCGTATTATATTAATGCGATAAACATCTCCAAGATGAGATCTTTTCTCCAGATTTTTTTCACTACTAATATTAGCAAAAGAAACCAAACGCTGGTTTCTTTAGTTAGTGGTAACTAGAATCTAAACGTATCAAATTCTCTCGGAGAAATCATATTCCATTGTCGATTGTCATGAATTACTTTCGACCGCTATTGTGCTTAATGGTTAAGACATGTTCATGCTCCAAATAGTTTTAATAATAGAATGCATATTATAGTGTGCGATGTCAAAACGTGCTTATAAAATATAATAACCATATTAAAACACTCCCAGTCGGATGACAAGGCATGAAAATCCAAATTTAGTGAGCATTCTGTGGAACGGCCGGCGCAGCGCACCACGCACAATGAAACCTTGCCTTCCCTGAATAATTGCCGTATTTAACTCCAGAGATTTACCGGACGGGATTGCATCACAATAGAGTATTTAGTCCGTGAATGAAACTAAAAAACTATTGTTATGCTTGAGACAAATAAACTCGTATGGAAGTCCTCCAGACAATGTGTGATACTGAGATTAAAGCTCCGTTGTGTGAGTTAATTCAATAAGAACCAGGAACCAGATAATACCGTAATCTAATCGACCAAGTTAAACCGTATAATGGTTTAGTAAACGAACTAATGCCCCGAATGCCAGTATCATAGATGATGCGTAACCGACATAAAATTAATTATCGTCTTTCAACGAAACGAAGCAGCTTGAGCATGTTTTACGACCTGCGCACGATCATAACCGCTCTCCAAAAAAAAAGTTAACAAAGGAAGAAATTGTATGAAAGAATCTATTCACAGGCAAACACGAAAAACACACATGCATACAGAATGAGCCTTTTTGAAGTCAGTCATAAATAACTTTGATGACTTTTTGTTTCATTGACGATTTATCTCAATCGCCGTAATGCGCTCTAAGTGCTTGGGTGTAAACTTTTTGTAAATGATAAAAGTTGCGGTTGCGGGTAGGGTATTGGTGTCGCAGGGAGAGCATGCAGACGAGCGTGGTCGGTGGATGGCGACGACGGAGCGAGCAGCGCCGAGTTGTGTCGCTTTGTGTGCTGAGTAATCGCCGCGAGTTTGCTCCTCGGATTTATGTGCCGTTTCTACACCCGGCCACAATGGAATATTTAGGGCGAATAAAACTTTGCACCGCACGCCTATATTTTATTCCCAACGTGACATGTGAATACTTTGCTTTTTACTAAAGCATCATGCAGTCGGCGTCGAGAGCATTCCACGGGCAAAGCAGACTTTTGCGGCGTTCGGAAATGTCACGTCACCAGAATGTTTAATTTGATACGGAACGAAACATAATTCTCGTACTATACAATGGACGTGATTTTAAATGCAGGTACCATTTTATTTACCAATCCGAATTTTGATTGTGTCAGAATCAAATTGGAGTAATACACAGCCTATAACATATAATTAAAATATCGGTAAATAACACATGTATATCGCATAATGTAACAAAATTACTAAAAGACAAGTAACCTAAGTGAAATTCGTACTCAAAAACAAACTAATATTTGAGTTTTTATGAGCAACTTTTATCTTAAAACTTAATCATAAAACAGACAACCCCCAAGTCCGTCGATTAGCAACAGGTGTCGTAAAATAAAACACGATTTTTTCAAATCGATCAATAACCGACATTAGCTTAAGTAGGTATATCTTTCTTAAATCTTGTCGATTGAAATGAGAAGGTAGCGCAAATGGCACTCGTTAAAACTACGTGCCAGTATATCCGTTTTAAAATCGTTTTGAACTGATATAATTGCTGAGATTGCTAACATGTAATTGATTACAATTCTTTACACATTTTAATGTAAATTCTTATAAATGAACTATACGTGTTTTGCGAAATAAAGTATAAAAATGCTTTAGACTAGCAAAAAAATATTGTCAATGGAGTTTCAGTTGCGGTACAAACTCGTAAGATATTAAAATATAACAAGTACATAATTAAATTTATATGGTTACACGTTTTGACGAGTGCTGCAGCGTGCCGGCGTGAGTGGAACACGTTTAAAATGCGCAGCCATTTTGTTCAAAGTAACTGACGTCGCTTCATTGTTGTCACATCAAAATGCCGTTTCTACCGCATGGTGTAGGTAAATTACAAGAGTTAAACGTGCGCTAAATATAATTCTTAGTGCACGTCTCAATTTTCAATCTATCGACGGTTTAGCTTACGAAAGATAGGGATATGGCGAAACCCCCTTTACTTATTTTCTTAATTTTATATCTCTACCTACTATAGAATATTGGGATAGGCCGTTAGCCGTCAGCGTAAATCGATAGCTGATCATTTTTTACATGTGTTATATTGACATGTCTTAAGGAAGTGACATATTAGTAACTACTTAAATAATAGTGATTATGCGATTTCTAAAGTAACACCCGTTGAACAATCGCCGAACTTCCGCGTAAGTATTTCAATTAAATAATAAAATATTAGTAGTATTGTAGGTTGGTACATACGTTTTGCTATCAGACATCACAAAAAGATGTTTTAATAAAGATTCTGTGCGCGTTATATTTAAATTGATAGTAAAAAAATGTGATACAAAAAAGGTTTAGCCAAAAGCGACACCTGACCGCAACATAAAATTAAATATTTTCATTACCATGGAAGGTTTATTGCAAAACAAAAACAAACTTGTTATTAGGTTGTTTTTAGGTACTTTATCGTTTTTGAAAAAACATTGGGGAATACTGAATACTACGAAAGTGTTATAACTTGAAGGGCCGTATGATTAATTGACACACGCGTCTTCTTACTGTTTAACTGGTTTATTATATTTTTAAAAGGATTAACAAATATATACACATGCTCCGACCGCACGCCCGAAGGACAAGAGAAGGTAGACGGGAAAAATGTTGCCATACTGCACACTGTCTCTAACAGAAAGCTCCTTTTAACTTTAACTTATTTATAAATGCGAATTTGTGTACTCTTACGCCACAAAAGTTAGAGTGAATCAAAGCGGGTTTCCCAAAAAATATCTTAGTTTAAAAATGACACATAAAATGTTTCGTAAGAGCCGATGAAGGAGATAGAATAATTTGTCATTGTGGTATATGGTAGTTGAAAGACTAGCAACCAATCTCTATAATTGGTACCTACAACTCCTAATATTAATCTGACTTATAATTTAATTATGAATTTAATAAAACTGTTTCTGAAACGTAAATCCCGTATAACGTTTCAGGCTCTATACTATAGGCTCTATCACTCTATCTACCCTTTTGAGAATACATGATGTTCATATATTTATTAGAGTCACAAAATACCTACAACCTAAAGAAATGAAATTAAAGGAGCCAAAGTTTTTAAACACATTAAACAAACACTCTTGAAAATAATTGATGTGAGATACACTTTTACTACGAGTATGCTAGAGGGTAGTAAATTTTATTACCAGTGATAACTTTGGCCATTAACCAGTGGTTGTATCTACGGTTTAGAGTAATTTAATTTTAATACTAGAATTCCAAATGAAGATGAAGGCTAGTAAAATTACTGTATAAGGATTTGATTGAAGTATGTTCTCAAACAGACGATAAAACGAATAACGACAAATGGCCCAATGAGATTATTACATTACATTACATACATACATACATACATCAGGTCTATATAGACAAAACAATGACTATTTCACGTTTTGTAGCCACTTTAGTATACTTTTAGGCTTAAACATTGATGAAGGAATAGTGACAGGTTGCTAGCCTGTCGCCTGAAGTAGGTATATGTTAGGCCATTACCTTAGTTGCCTCTTACGACATTTATGAAAGATTTTAATGAAATTAAGTTAATAGTCTGTACAGAATAAGTTATATGACCATAATTTTTAAGGGTTGTAACGTTTTCAGTAATTTATTTAATTATTGTCGTGAAACAGTCTTGATTTATACTTTCATTCGTTGTACAAAGTGAAACCATGCATCTACAATGTATACATACATAAGCTATTCACGCATGAAGCTTACATAGTAATCGCAACATGGTTTTCTTCAGCTTTTCAAAATATGACGTACACGTGGTAACAGTGTAGCTCCTGTAGAGATCTCAAAGGGAAAACTTGTGAAAGAATTTAAATAAGTTAACTTGCAAATGAGGTCGCTTGTATTTATAGTATTAACCATGGGCCCGGGCAAATTGCACCGGAGGCATTAAAGTTGCACCTGGGAGCTTGAGAAAGACGTACGTAGGTGTAATACATTATGTAGTCAGTAGATGCTGAACTCGGAATGAATCGCTGCCAGTTTAGCATCAATGTTTTGAATGAGATGTTCGGATGGCGGACTGTGACTGATTTTAAATGTTAATCCCACATTGACATTGGTTTTAATCCCGATTATTTGTGATATGTAATCCTAACAAATATCTGACAGCTAGGTATTTGAGGTTGAATAGCGTTTCGATGAATGAAATACAAAATGTTTGTAATTGAACCAGTTATGAGATTGAATTCAAAATTTTAAATAAAAGAGAATGTATGTTAAAGAGTATTAACTCTTGATCTTCACAACTACAGCTTATACGAAGGCTCGTTTGGAGGCCCAAATTACACCTGATGGTGAAAACTAAAGTCTTTGTTGAGAATATACTATTATATAGAAACATATTACATAGGTATGATGAGAGTTACAAATATTAATGCCACAATAACAGCATACTTAATATGGTATTTGTCTTAAATGTGTATTTGTCTTTCGAGACCTATATTTAGCTACTCGCTCTGAGCATCGATGTAACTAATGGCTCTTTTGTTCCTCCCTACTCTGCAGGTAGTAAAACGTGACGTAAAATGATGTATTCTTCTCAATTGTGTAACAGCATAATACCAAATTAACAAACACCCAAAGACTTAGTTCTTCCTATTGCATCAATTAGACTTAGAGGAACGCGCAAATAACCACAATCACATCAAGTCGGGGAATAAAAGGACATTAAAACGTACCGTAAAATCTGCACAGCTTCTATTCGAAGCCAGTGCGGGCTGCGAAGCCGTTTAATTGGCACGGCGCGGCGCCGGCGTGTACGCCGCGCAGATAACGTAAGTGCTGCGGCAGCGTTACCTTCGCCCTGGTGCACCTTATCGCAACGCCTTTACGAATTACATTTAAACACCTTCCCTGCCCCACAATGCATTACATTATCACTGGGGAACCTTACATTCGATAATTGACGCCTTTTTTAATGACGACATTTCACTCGACGACACGGAGATCTTAAGTGCTGAAGCAGGGCACCTAAAAATATTTTCCGATGGACGGCAAGATTAAATATTCTAAAGGCGGTTTTACTTAGTCTGAAAATGGAATAGTAACAAATTTTAGTTGAATGATTTGCGAGAAATAAGCACTAGACAGTTGCTTTGGAACTGCATAATTGCAATTTGCATAAGTTTGGATAAAGCTACTTCTATTCAGCGATGGTTCGCGCAGCTTCATTCACGGGCTCGGAATAGCGGTGATGAGAGCTGAAATGGTCGATCGGGACCGAGCTTCGCAGTGCGGTTTGTTTGCTTTGACACCGGTTTTAGATTTTCCGTCGATAATGCCGTCTGGAGACTGCTTGCGGGCTCTGGGCCGCGACCGTGCTTAGTAATTCAGCAGCAGACCTGCATAGTTAAACATCTCGAAATATCGCCAACGCGACTCGCGGAGTAGCAAGCGGAGTACGAATCGGCGACAGAATTATAAACGCGACGAAACTTGGCTTTAAAGAAAGACGTTAGAGACAAACCAAGGAACAACGTGAGTGGCATGTCTGGTCGCGTGCGGAGCGAAGATCCATTTAATGTAGTCTGCCGTGTGCTGCCGCCAACAAACAAATTACGGATGCAAACACGTCGCAACACGCGAGCCAGCCTTGAAAGCCTTTTGCTTGCTTTGTCAATTTTGTTCCTCCCTCGGCGTATCGCTTCGAAGTCGCTCGGCCGAGTAATTTGATAAATGTTATTGTTATTGGCAAAGCTAACAGAGGTAATTGTTTAACAGTTTGTTCATGCTAATGCAAAGAGGGCAATGTTGTTTGCAACAATTTGGCTGGAACGATAAGAACGTAATTTTAAATGAGACATTGATAAGTTGCCTACGCACAAAATTTAAAAATAACTCCCAGACAAAAAATGGTCGTTGATTTGCTCTGTCAAATTTAATTAACGGCATGACCAGACAAATGATATTAAACTACAAACATATGAAAGAATGACAAGACATTTTTTATGACCGAGAGCGTGCGATTCGCTGAATTAATGCCAGTGAAGTTGAAGTTATGATTTAAATAAAGTTTGTGTTTAAATTGCTGACGTAGACATCGCCACCACGAGACTTTAGTGAAGTGTCATACTGTCATAATGGAAACTTCACAGAGGAATACTGACTTTTATTTCACAGAGTTAAATTTAACCTCCGAAGCTAGAACTAACATACCTACAGGTGACGATACACGTAACTACTATTTAACGCATCATAGTTCGTTCTTTTAATTACGACCTACCAATTTCAGAAAAATACTTCTAGCTTTCTAGGTCTCGCCAAGCATGAAAATACCAACAATCTTCTGTAGAACAATGTACCTTTTGTCTCCGGTCATAAGCACCGTTTCCTTGCTGCCATTTGTAATCGAGTGGGCGATTCGGGGGGAACAAAGGGAGAAAGGGGTGTTACATGGCTTTACTAATTTCCTAGTCTCACGGGTTCAACTTGCAGCCGCTCACTTGCTACTACAATTTCCTATTACTGAACATAATTCAGACGATAATCAACAGAACACGTGAAGTTAAATTGAGGTTAAAATGATGGGGTTCATTGGCTAGTATCAAGGTAAATGACATAGGCATAGGCATACCTATATCATTGTCTAGTTTTGTTCAGACGTTGAGAAAATTAATGCATAGAGTAGGTATTTATTTTCAATCGCGATTCCGCTGTTGGTGCTAAAAATACGTTTCCGATCGATACTCCGTGGTGCATTACACCCGTTGGTTCGTCTTCGACATGTGTTGTGACTAAACTAGGGTAAACGTAAGCCACTAATTAAATTAGAACTGGCCGAGAGCCTTCGGGACAATCGGCCATTACTATCATTCCGACCTCTTAGTGGCCAGGATCAACACTGATTGCCCAATAAAGTCCATTCGCCGAAATAGAGGAAAACTCTGCACTGTAAGGTGACTTGGTCCTTTTAGTTTGGTATTTATTTAAGCATCAAATGGCGTCAAAAGTGATAAGTACGATAAAAATTTCACGTAAAAAGTTATTGGTATCGTTTAAATCTACATTTCCGTGTGGCGCTGGGTTAATAATATCACTTCTCCATTTCTTACGTGGATGTAATAAGAGGCGACTAAGGAACTAGGTTGAGGTATATTTTAGGCAATAGGCCAGTAACCTGTCACTATTTTACCTACCGTCTCTATTTGCATACACATAGTTTTCTCATGAGACAACTCGTGCAGTTTTTAACATAAATTAAATAAAGTGTTTTAGTATCATTTTCTTCATCACAAGTTAATGGCCTAGTTTGAATAGGTTTTAAAACAATTTCATTGACATCGTGTGAGACTTTGTCGTGTTTATCCTACAGAATTGACACTATTTTTAGCATTATCGTTCGTAGTGAACTTGGAATGCAGATTGTGAAACACCGAAAGATTTTATATGCAAAAAAATGTCTTATAAAACTTAAGCCACCAAAGTTAAGATTGAAATTCATGAAGCGACATCATCTTAAGGAACTTCGCGTCACTTTGTTGATTTAAAAAAATATCTAGTGGTCAACATTAAGACGGGTTGCAAGCTGTAGTGGCAACACTGGCGTGTCGGGCAAGCGAGCGTGTAGCTGTCAATTAGCCGCGTTCGGTGCAGGCGTGCCGTGAGCGACATCGCCTCGACTGTCGCCGACGTATTTACACGGGGTTCTAGTTAGTCAGTGACTGTGTTTGGTTTTTGGTTGTGCAGCAAACAGGTCTCGGTGAAGCGGGAACATCCAGCGGCTTTGAGACGTAAAATTGAAATTGAATGCACTTAAAGTTGTAGGAAAGACGTGTTTTAAGGTTCAGGAGTAGCCTCATTAAATGAATAGAAACATAGATTTAACATACATGAACAGTTGAACACGTCAAACCTGCACTTCCAAATGGGAATACAGGCTACATATGCATACCTATATATAAAACCATGATTATTTCACGTTTCTTAGCCACTTCTAACATGTTTTTTTAGGTTTTATATTAAGAGGTACAATAGTATCAGATTCTTAACCTGTTGCCTAAACACCTTAACCTATTTCCTAATTCACCTCCTACGACATCCAGAATTAAACGACACTAAAAACTATTTACGTATAAATTAAATCGGACTAAGCACTTTTTAGTCTACGATGTGTGAAATTGAATACATTATGTATTAGTAGTATTTTTTATTATTTTAGCCTGGATTTGTGTCCCACTGCTGGGCAAAGGCCTCCCCCCATGATCTCCATTCCTCTCGGTCTCTCGAAACCTCCCACCAATCACTCAAGAACACGTCAAGGTCGTCCCGCCATCTCCGCCTGGGCCTGCCTCGCCGCCGCCATCCGTTTTGTGGCTTCCACTCTGTGGCGTTTCTGGCCCACCTGTGTGGATGCATGCGACTGACGTGGCCAGCCCAGTCCCATTTCAGCCTGGCGGTTTTTGCACCGATATCAGCAATGCGCGTTTTGGAACGCAGCGTAGTGTTCCGGATCCGGTCAACCCGTTTCACCCCAAGCATGCTGCGCTCCATTGCTCTCTGGCAAACCTTCAATTTGGTCTTCTGCAACTCTGTGAGTGACCAAGTCTGTGCACCGTAAGTTAGGACAGGCAGTATGCATACGTCGAAGAGTCTCCTCTTCAGGCTCAGAGGAAGATCGCCCTTAAAAATATCTTTTAATGACCAATAGCTCTTCCAGGCATTTTGGATACGTCTTTCAACCTCTTTATCCTGTCTATGACTGAAAGAGACTAATTGGCCAAGATAGATGTACTCGTCGACGTATTGCAAATACTGCCCGTCTACCTCTACCTTACGTTTCGTGCTGTTAGTCATCACCTGAGTTTTCGACCTGTTCATTTTTAGACCAACTTGAAGGCTTGCAGAGCTCAGCTGTTGTAGCATTAACTGGAGCTCCGATGCAGAGGAGGAGAAAAGGACAATGTCGTCGGCGAATCTGAGATTGGTTAATCTTGAGTCGCCGACAACGATACCCTTATTCTCCCAAGCGGCCGCCAAGCTTCTGAACACCTGCTCTAACGTACTCGTAAAGAGTTTGGGGGATAGCGGGTCTCCCTGTTTGACTCCTCTTTCGATTGTAAAAGGCTGTCCGGATGTTTGTAGTTTGATATTTGCTGTACTATTGTTGTATATGGATTTGATCAAGTTGATGTAAGTGGATTCTATTTCATGATGGCAGAGTGCTTCAATTATAGATGAATGAGATATACTGTCGAATGCTTTGGAGTAATCGACAAAGGCCAGATATAACTGTTGGTTGAATTCGTGACATTTTTCTACAATTTGGTTGAGTGTATGAAGATGGTCAGTGGTAGAGAAACCGGGGCGGAAACCGGCTTGCTCTGGGGGTTGGTGTTTATCTAATTGAACTGCTATGCGGGATTCTAATATTTTAAGGAAGGTTTTGTATAGATGGGAGACCAGACTAATAGGGCGGTAGTTGTCTAAATTGCTCTTGTCACCTTTTTTGTGGAGCAGAATAACGCTAGAATGGAGCATAAGTTTTGGAAATTTACCGGTTTTTAAGATAGTGTTAAAAAGTTTTACTATGTGTGGTAACAAAGTCCGTTTCCCAAGAATCAAGCACTCCGTACTGATACCGTCCGCTCCAGGGCATTTGCCGAACTTCATATTCCGAAGGGCACGATTCACTTCGTCCTCGGTGATATCACGAATGGTTTCAGAACAGAAATGCTCTTCGGTGGTGGATGTTTTAGATGGGTCAGAATATAGTGTTTTGTAATAATCTGAGCAAATGTTTATTATTACATCTCTGCTGTATTGTTTTTTACCTTCTTTGTCTATTAAACTATTAATCCACGGTTTTGCTCCACGATGAATGCCTTGTTTTGCTGTTCTGAGAGAAGTATTCTTGATGAGTGCGGTTTTAACTGCATTTGTATTGTAATGACGAATATCCTGCCTTATGCTGCGTTTTACTTCTCTGTCAAGCCTGCTGTAATTTTGTGAAGATCTAGATATTGTACGTCTATGTTGGATCAAGGCCAAAGTGTCGACGGATAGTTTTTTATTTCTTTGCTGGTTCGATTTAATTTTGTTGCTTGCATAAGTAATACTATGAACAATTTTCTTATATTGATCTTCTACGTCTTCAACGTCCAAACTCAAACTATCAAATTGGTTTTCTAAATCCAGATTAAATTGATCGTAATTGTTTATCATTGCAGGCCTATCTAGTGTTTTGAATCGAGTTGAAAAAGTTCTTTTGCGTTGTATCCTAAAATCAAAAGTCAAAGTCACGCGTAGAGGTCTGTGATCTGAGTTATAGTCTATTGTATTTATAACGCTTACGTTTTTTATTATATTTAATTTAGGTGTCAGGACGTAGTCAATCTCGTTTTTGTACTTCCCGTCTGGCGAAATCCAAGTCCAGCGTCTTTGCTTCTTTTTATAGAAGTAGCTGTTACAGACTTTCAATCCCTGTCCAAAAGCAAACTGAATTAGACGATTCCCACGCGTATTCCTACTTCCTAGACCATGAGGTCCAAGGATTTGGTCCTCGCCTAATCCCTCCCTGATACCTGTTTTGGCGTTAAAGTCACCAAGGACTATGTTCCAGGTAGACCGCTGTTCGTCGCAGGCTTTATTGAGCAGGTCGTAAAAATCTTCTGTTTCCTCGTCATCGTGGGAAGTTGTCGGAGCGTAGACTTGAATCACTGTTAGAGTGTGATGTTTATTTAATCTGAACTTTAAGACAGCAATCCTCTCCGAATAACCCCGGAACTCTATAATGTTGTCTTTCCATTTCTTTGCCACCATGAAGCCCACTCCGTATTGACCACTAGTAGATCCGTAATGGTAGAATATATGGTTGTCTCTCTCTACGGTCTCCTCACCTAGCCTTCTAACTTCTGAAAGACCCACCACATCCCATTTAATGTTTTTCAAAGCGTTTTCTAGTTCCAATAGCCGTTCGTCCTTTAAAAGTGTGCGTACGTTATATGTTATAACATTAAGATTATCATTGTCCTTAATACGTGCCAAGTTCGTGTAACGGGGGATTGTTGAAGCTTTCGCCCGGGGATTCTTAGCACCCCTGACTCCCAGAGATCTTTGGCTACCGTCATCACCAAGATTCCGGGAGCCGCCGGGAACTCGGGGCCTAGACGGGGAGGACATTTCATAGGAGGGAGATGGACCATAAGCCCACCACGCTGGTCCAGTGCGGGTTGGTGGGTGGTTCGTCAGAGCCTCGTTCGTTAGCTAGCAGGGTGTACCACGTGCAGGTGAGGATGACTTGAGGCCCTAGAGATATTGGATGAGCCCCTTTACACCCCATTAGTAGTATGCGTTACAAAAATATTTTACCGCCTACACGATGGACCGTTCGTTGCACGAAAACTGTTAAGTATCAGCATATTTTATTTCACATGTTCGATGCTAATCATTCGACAAAGAGGCTATGTGTTTTGATAATACTTGACATCGGATGCTAGAGACCTGTGATTCAAGAACCCATTGCTTAAGCACTTAGAGGCCTGTCTCAGATGAGTAGGTAGCACGAATATAAGTGAAGGCAGTATGGGTTTTGAATAGGTTGCGGAACTCCAACATGGCCCACAAAGTTTGTATCACAGAACTGGCTCTGTGACAAGCGAGAACTTAACGGTTGCCTCAGCATAATAGAATAGATTTGTGTTACATGCAATTAATATGGCTGTTTTATGCAAATGTTAGCTCGTTTTGAAAACAAATCACTGCAACACGATTTTCCCACGAGTAAAATGCTTTCGGTAGTGTAAGCCAAAATTTATGACGTGTCTTTTTTACTACGTATACTTTTTCCTAAACAAATTAACATCTTAAAAAAATAGTTTGGAATACTTTAAGTAAAGCCGTCTATAATATCCTTTGCCTGTATATTTCACAATCTCACTGTCATATTGTACTAGTTTGTGACGTAAACATCACATCTTTATTCCCAAATGGGGCAGGCACAGCTCGCGAAACGTTTCAAAGACAAAATCAGCTCGCTTAACTTAGCAAGGCGCGAGTAGAAAATGCGCGCGAGATATATTATACCTGTCACTGTCTAATTAGAGCCGTCAGAAAATGACAAGTAGTCTATGCCGCGCGCGTCTCGTCTCGCGGGTGTTGCTGTGCTAAACTTATATCTCTGTTTCACAAAAGTGCATGGTTTCGTGTTACGTAGTGACTTTCAACATAGTTTTAGGTTCAAAGTTAATACTGATAGGTCGCTAGTCTTCTACCTTAAACTATTTCCTTAGTGGAATCTTAGAACAGTGTTACAACACAGAAGAGATAAAGAGGTGTATTTTTAAATCTGGCAACACACAGATGGTGTTCAAAGATGTTTGGAACACTTGTGTTGCACTTAACTATTGTATGTAGACCCATACAATCCAACGTTGTTAGAATTATCCATCACACTTGTGGTCCAACTAAGTAAAACTACATTTGCACAACACGAGGGGATAGCTACAGCTGCCGTTGTAACTATGCTCATCCCTGTCTAACCAGTGCAGTAGGAACGAGACAGACTAAGCGATAAGTGTGAAAACGCCAGACGTATAGGTCGTCTTGTAATGGAAGTGACATAAGTGGCCAGCCAAGTGACACTCGTGAAGAATTGAAAAGTTACGCTGACGACGGCTCTCGCAAAGAAAAACCCTCGACAAAAGATTAAAAGTTAAATATAGAAGCGCTTACGAAATGTATGCTGGTTTTAAAGCATGGTAATGCAATATCTGCAGTGCACAACTCGCTGCTCGAAACAAATTAAACCTTACATGAAATGGCACACAGCTTTTAACTAGCTAGATCATTTCAAACTTCTGACGAATGTATGTAACTTAATTTAGTATATTCGTATTAATAATACTTCCATAAGTACATATAATCAGATCTGTGTTCCCAAATGGGATAGGCAGAGCACGCGATACGTGATATAGTCAAGACCATGACCGTTTAACATAGCCACTTCTAGCATAATTTTGGAATGAAAAGCTCATCAGCTATTCCGTCGTGATTCTTTTTTCAGCTTTTGGTACGGAATCCTTCGAGCGCGAGTCCGACTCGCACTTTAGGCCGGTTTTTTTCGTCGTGCCAACCCACAATGTTTAACATAATTTGCTAATTCATCCTTCAACCTATCAGTGGTTAATATACCTGACAGGAATACTAAGGTATGACGAACACTGTGACTAACAGAAATACTTGGCACGCTCATCAGTTTAAGCTCCGACACGCCTCAAAACATTTCTTACGTTCCGTTCAGGGATGGTCTTTATGGTGTCAGCTCTACGTTCACGGCTGTCGCAGCGATGAAGTGTCAAATTTTAGCTGTAATTTCCACCATATTGTCAGGTTAGTAAACAATGACATTGCTTAACGCCAATGCTACCGCGTGTCCAGACCATTGCTTTCGTATGTAACAAAAAAATAGTATCACACTCTAGATTACTGACTGTACTCCACCGAGTACGTCAAAAAAGGCGACATAAAGAAATCCCTTGCAATCCACTCACGTAAGTTTGAAACGGACTGCCGGACAGACGCGTCACGTGCGGCGAGCACTCTTTACTCTCAACTTCAATTTAGTTAAAAGTAGTAGAGCTAAAGTAGAGAGTGCAGTACAGGCGTGATCTCGCTGCGGTCGGTATTCGGTCTCGCTTTTTGAAACCCCGCAACTTTGTACTTGAGATGCTGGTTTTAGAAGTTCTAAATAATAAAATAACGTGGTATTTTAGGGTTGAAATGTGGCGGTCTGGCGCTGCTAGAAACCTTAAGTTAATATAACTTCTTGGTATAAGGTTAATTTATTGTAGTTTGTGAATAGCCGAACAAATACAATTCGAATTGGTACGATTAGAACTCGCTAGAAATAATAGTCATATAAGAACAGTACAATTTGTTCTCTATAAACCGATGTAGAGCTGAAATAGCGTAAAGATCTTGCGTGGTTGTGGTTATAGTTGGGTTTGTGTGATATTTGTGTTTTGTTACACATATATTCGCTTTGGTGAGCTAAGGAATTATTTGCTATTACCTTCGCAAAGTCGCACCTGATTCAATAAATTCCTGGGAATTCACTTAAACTGCTTTCAGCTGCCAGAGAGATCGGATTACCCCTTGTAATTCAATTGTTCGCAAACCTTACAATAATAAATAATTATAATAATTAATTAGTAGGTACAATCTTGCCAACTGGCGATTTATTTTTGTTGTACACCTTGAAAAACATATTTTGGAATTAAACCGGTAGTTACCTAGTTGGAGCAATTAAATATCAAACGTCACAGATGAAACTTTATGTTGAACTAGTACCTACGTAAAAATGCGCCGTTTCCTAAGTCGGCGTCGGGTTTTGCGGCTTCAAATGTATGCGGCGGTCCCTAAATCCAAATTTAAACCGCTAAATTCGTACCCATGCCAAAAGAAAAACCTAAGCTCACCCTAATTTCACTTTGTGGAGTGAACGTACGGTAAAGTAACTTTTTCCACAGTGTAAATCAAAATGTCTTTTGCTAAAGCCAGCTTAGTGCGGGCGACTTACCGCTTTCGATTAAATTAACTTTGTCTTCAAAATCGCCTTAAAATATCTCTGCTGTGTTTAGGAAATGTTCGAGCGGAAATTTTAAACGAAATTGTAAACATCATTATTAATACCCGCAATACATCAACGTCATATTTATTAAACATTCATATTTAAGCTTTGTACTTGCAACACTTAAACCGCAGGCGCAATATGGCCGCTTTTTCCGGTTAATAATCCTGCAAATGGTATTCCGAACTGGCAGCGTTGAATTTTACATAAAAAATGAATTAAATTAAGCGTCAACAAACACGATCACGGGTAGATGTTATCGGGAACGCATTCTTCTAGCTTGTCGCTTTTTTCAACAATAGTTGCACCAACGACATGTGTTTCGTCAGCCATCCGGGACCGCCCCACGAAATTAACATACAGTTACCGGCCGTCCAAAAAACCTTTTTAAAATTGTGACATGACAATGATGCGTTAACATTATGACAATGGCCCGTTAAAGGTAAATGGGAAGTGAAGTCCGTTTAGTACAATTCACGATTCACGCTTTGAAGTTGTTTACGCGGTCTCTCTGTTCTCTGAGTACTTAAGTCCACTATTAGTTTGGCCGGGGCGTCACTTTGAGGTAACTTCTCTCTGTTTATTGTTTCCATTGTAATGTTTAAATTAAGCAAGACTGACATTGTTTCACAATGATTAATCCGGTAGAAAGTGGTTCAGAAGAAACAGACACTTATATTTCACTAAGTATGTTTATTGTAACCTCACTTTTTGCCAGTCTCAATAATTAAGTTTTCTCTCTGTTTCTCAAAAGTCGATTGTAAAGGATACTATAAAAGATAAGTTCGCCTTTCACCAGCTTCATCGTCTTATTTGTTTTTTTTTGTGCTTCGTGTTTTTTGTCTAATAAAATGTTTACATAATTAGATATTGACTAAAATAGAACTAGGTTTAAAAACTTTTCAATCGCTCGCATCCGTTTTGCATTTAGCATTACGCACTAGACAAGAGCAATCAAATATAATTTGATGCTTGCGGCGCTTATGGCTGTTATATTTTTAGGTATCTCCAATTCATATTGGCCGAGCATATGTCCCGGAAAACCAGTTGAATAGTTATGCAAGCCATCATTCCGTTATAGATGCAAGTATTCCTGTTCTACTCGACTATCATGCCAGTATTGCCAGTTCAAGTTCCTTGCTTTCTCAGCGTTTATTTTGTAGTGTTGCAACACTGGAGAAGCAGGAGACATTTGTTACCTTTCTTTTACGTATGCTTTTTGTGTTTCGTACCACTTAAAAAAGAAGTAATATTTATGTCGATTTAGTTTGTGAAAGGCTTTATCTATTACGCAATGTGACATTTCATTACTGAAGTGAAGTGAAGTGTAGGTGGTAATGGAAAATAATCATCATAAAGGGTTTCGATTGTGAGAACAATCGATAGCAATTCTATTAAAATAAGTACTTATCTATTGTGCTATACGATTATAACAATAATTACTGATAAAAAAAAATGTTGTTCCTAGAAAATAAAGTTCGCTAGGTAAATTGTAGTAAAAAAAATCCAATTGAAGTATAACAAAATAACACTGAAAACACCACAACAGCTAATCAGCTCACTCTAGATAATAATAGACAAGACCAGCCCCCCATTATAGAGCCCGTAATTAACTAAGTGAAAATGCACTCGCAGATAAAGAATCACTAAGCTCAAAAGGCTCGGAGCGCCGCCGCCGTAATATATGAGGTACTATACCAATTCCTTTTCCGAGAAACACCTACCTACGCTCATGGGCTATTTTAGACCAGCATGTAACTTATAATAGGTATGTAATTTAATGCGCAGTCAGCCCATTAAAAAGCATTCAGTCCCGCCGCGGCTACATCGCAGTGCATTAAGTATGGACTCAGCACAGGAACAAGAAAGCGTGGCTGCGTTTGCTTTATTTATGCGTTATGAAGTTTACTTTACAAGACGAGGTATTGGAGTGACATTGGAGCTAAAATGTTTAATTGAAATTGTTAAATCGGTTGCAGTTTTAACCGTGTCACGTTTGCATCTGTGGCAAAGACTCCAATAGAGAGATCTCTATCCGGGCAGATGTATGCCTGGGGACCGAAGTCCACTGAGAAAATTTGGAAGTTATATTTATGCAACCGATCATCGAAATTTCGTTAGCGCGATGTAGAACGCAGGAGAGCTACACATCAAAATCTTACTTGTCAAAACGAAAAACTTTAATTATTTATTGTAACTTATATACGGATGTGTACCAATTCCAATTAACTTAAAGTCTGTGGATAATAGAATCTTTCTCCGCACCTTCGTCTACGTATTTATATCGACGACATTGTTTCAAGTATAACGAACCTTGCTTATCCTGCCACTTTCTTACATCTTGCATGTGTTTAGTTCAAACGCGAACGACTTGCACTTAAACGGATTTTTAATGGGAAATACAGATTTTCTCTGCGGTATAAGGCGTAAGTTATCTCGATCACAAGTGGTCGCGGAACAAGGTGTTGCCGCTAGTCCCGCCTCGATCAAGATATCGACAGCGAATACCTTACGCTAAAGCTGTTCCTAGGCCCCTCTGGAATCTAACTCGACGTAGTTTACTTCCAATCGATATCTCCCCACTGTTCTTGCCGTACCTTGTACGTATTATCCAACCTATTTATTTTATACGTTATCTAAAGCACGCTGCAGTGTAACAAATTATGCACCCTCTTTCGTTTGACCGCGATTAAACTAACAAAACAAAAGCTCACTGAAAAACAAACGAAAATGTTTTACGTAACTAGCTCACAGATTGTGTTTTGCAATTCCCAAGTATGAGAATGAGTTGAGATAAAGTAGCTCAAAGTTGACGTTCAAATTGTTTGCCACATTTTTGTTTTCTTTTTAAACCTGTGGCTCAGTTTACGACCAAAAGCTCGTGTTGCATTAGAGTTTAACAACAAACTTTTAAGTTAATTATCTTAACGCGTCTCTGCCATGGGTAGGAGGGAGATAACAGGCCGAGTTTGCTGAGCGCCCATCGGGCATTTAAATACCACCTGTAGCTCCGTGGTCCCCAATAATTACGGAATGGTTGACTCTAATGGCCGACTATCGTTACAATTTATCGTTAAAATTCTTTATTTGAATTTCAATGGGAACGTTACCGATCTAAACGAGTTTCAAGACGCTTCTAAATTGATTTCAACAACGAGTTTGTTTATTTAAAATAATGATATTAACATTTTTAAATAAAATATCCGACAATAATGAAGTTAGGTGAATAAAATTACCTTAAATATTGTTTTAGTGAGAATGGAGTCGATTGGTAGTGATAAAGTTTAAATCAGGCGCCAAGTCTAACAAAACTTAACACATTAACATAACACGCGGTTATAAATAAATAATAATGTAAACATTTAATACCCGCTGGCACTTTCGACTTAAGTGAACTAAATAGTTATAATTTTACACGTATGTACACCACAAAACAAACAAATCTCATGACTCGCAAATTACACGTTCGCAATGAATATGCGAAATTGTTCAACTTAAGTGCAACTTAAAAGTAATAAGCGTTTGTCAGTTCACTTCTGCTGGAAATTAATACTAAGTGCATGGGCGTGGTTCGTAATTACGGCCAAGTAGCGATTACAGCAACGTACAGAACCCGAGGCATGTAAAAATGAGATGAATTTATACTAGTAATGAAAACTGTATAATTCATGCCTTAAATCAAGTTTAACACGCCTATCAATAACGTTCGTGCGTACGGAGCGGTGGCTCTTAGATTAAGGTTACTAGATCGAAACATGTCGAGGTGAACTCGATTTAAGATGGGAGTTATCCAGACATTTCAGTATCAGCGAGTCTCACGATAGTTTCGAGTTCAATTTTTTTTTCCTTAAGACTCGCAAAGTATGTACTTTGATGAAAGCTGTTTTAGTTTATATTTAAATTATTTGCACCAATTTTGGGTTCTACTCCGTTTGTATAGATTAATTGAGTGGTTTACACTTCAACAGTTTATAGTTTTTATTTTAGGGTACATATATTGGATTAAAAACCATGTGATAACTTGTTTGAATATGCCACGTTAAGAAAAGTTCCCAAATAGGTAAGACTTGAATTATTTATATGGCTACTACATTAAGTTTCAAAATTCCTACAAGTAGTACAGGTTGTTAGTTCCTCTATAGTATATTCTTTATCCTTTGTCGCCTATTACGACATTCTAAACTATCTAAACCCGACACCATATGGGGATACCTTCCAAACAAGAAAACACAATAACTATTACACAGCATAAACTTTTGATTTATCCCGACGTTTCGGTCGTATTGCAAAGCTCGAGCAAATAGACGACTGAAGAGGCGGGTGTCACGGCTGTAGCGTCGCACTATATCTCTGAACTACCCACACTATGTTAACTTGTTTATTCAGTCTGTCGATGACAACTATGTCTATATACTAGGTGCGTTAGCTATTGCTATTGCTTTCATAAAATAACCTAGGTTCTTGGTTAGGATTCAAACTATTGTCATTCCAAATTTCGTCAAAATCGCTAAATAAGTTGAAGCGTGACTAGCCAAATAACATAGTTACAGTAAAATATCCGTTCGATGTGCGCTACATTTATGAAATTATGTATACCTAACTTATATTTATTTTTACTTAAATTGTCTCATGAAGTTTTTAATGTCTAAAATATACCTAAGCAACTAAGCACCTAAAAAATAATTCGGGATCGGGTAAACATGGACTGACTCTCTTCCTTTGACGTAAGAAACATTGTAGATAATGAATCCGAATGAAAACAGCGTGCACACTATGGTACAGCTACCCTGAACAATCCTGTAGCTGTTGACAAAACATTTTCCGTACTGCATTCTTAGCTAGCACAATTTTCGAGTCGTCATCAAAACGCAATTCATTCTTTTAATCTTGCTCCCAAACTCGAGGAACGCGGGCCTCACGAGTCTTAATAAGTGCCCTCTATAAAGGGCCTTTGACTTCAACAAAAGAGAAATTGCTGCTTAAAAATTTGAACCCGTTTTTATTCGTTGGTTAATTGTATGAGCTTTATTTAGCGGTGTTTTGTTTCATGGCCGCTTTGGCACGAGATGCCACGCCCCGTGCGCTTGCTCCGCTGATTGGTTCAGGACACTCTTTGTCTCACGCGCAGGCTTTGTTAATGCCACCATTCAAATTAGCGGTTATGAGCGCAGTTCGAAACTCGAAACTACGCCAATTTCCATATACTTACGTGTAGGTATAGTTCGGCATTATAACTTGGCAAGATTTTATGTAGTGGGGGGATAAGTTGTAAATTACCACTACTACAAAAAAAATGCTATGTGTGATGTCGAGGATTATACCTTAATTTTTATTAGGTAAAACGTTTTGCATAGCTTTCAAATAATTTGTATGCGGACGTTTGTCATAAGAGCCGCCCGTAATTTGTAGCATACCTACTTTATATGGATAATGTGGTAAGTACTGCAGTAATTAAAAGTAATTATGTGAAGTCAATATTTTTAAAAATTGTTCCTGATAATTATAGAAATAAAGGAATATATTATACATGAATCTCTCGATTTACAATTTCTAGCCATAAAGTTAGTATTCAATTTGAAATGTAGACACCCATGTCCACACTTAAGTAAACCCATTTCGCGATTATTTGTCTGAGCAGCGGCGGCGGGGCATCCTGCCCTACCGCAATCGTATTTTTATTATCATTTTATTGGGTGATAACATCTTAAGTTTATGATCATTAAATTTCAGCTAAGTAAATTGCGCTTTGATTTATTTTGCGATTAACTTCAAATGGCTATTAATGCGGCTACAAAACACTATAACATTATTACTACTAGCGGCAAATAAGGAACAACAATAAGGAAGTTATCACAGATTTACTTGCAGTATAGTCGCTTAGTTTAGATGGCAATTTTCATGTCTTTGTTATAGCAATCCTTCACTTAATTAATGTCAAGCCTTTATACCTACTATTATTTTCATTTAATGTACCTACTTACTTAATTTTCTACAAATAAAATTTCCATAAATCTCGACTATAAAAAGTACCTTAGGAATTAAGGTGTTCCTTAATTAAGGTACTCCTCTAATACCTACTTTGAAATGTAACCAACCTCTTCTGTCTGCCAGAAACTCATCACGCTTCAAACATTGAAATTATTTAGATAAAATTCTCTGAGCATGGATATATATGTAGTTAAGTTTCTCTTTGACCTAGAAAGAGAAACCTCTAAGATAACGATAAACAAATTGTTTGTAAGCAAAGCGCGGACAACATCTAGTTCATCAATCATCACAGATAATACAAAAATAAAACTTAGTAATTGCAGTGTTTCATACCATCACCAATAGTTTACAATGTTATCAACACCGGTCTTAAAGTACATGTCTCATTCAGATCAAATCATTTTTTGATTCCGTTTCACTGTCCACATTATCATTTTTCATCACAACTCAAACAGCGTCGGAGATCTCAAAACTTTCTTTTATCTGATCGCGTGTGGGTAATTTCTCAGTATCTGTCTCTACTGTGAACTCGAAGACAAAAGCACTCATGTTCATTCGGTGCACCATCATCCTATATTTAATGATCTGTGGGTGTTCGGTGTTCATCTTCCGTGCAGCACGCACGCTCCCGACTAATCTACCTCTAATTGGGACATGTAACATGGATAATATATCTTCAACTAAACCCGAAAATCGGAGGCTAAACCGATAATTGAAAATGAAATCTTAATATAACCCATTATAGCTCTACTTTCATTGAAAGCAAACGGGTTTAGGACGAGTTAAAAAGTACCGCTTATTCTGATAGTGGTTATGAGTTATTTGCTTGGTGTTTGGCACAACGTCAAGTTTTGCGATGGGTATTTGTTCCAATAAACACAAACAGATGCAAAACCAAATGAAAGTTAGTGAATCATGGGACGGAATTCCGTCACGATTTGTTTGTCACATTGTTGTTCAGCATTTCACTACACAAAAGTTTCAGGATTCTGATTATTACAAGTTTAAATTAAATGTCTAGGAGAAGATCGCAATTAATAGAATTCGAGTGTCTTAACCCGTCGTTTCAGTTACCAGTTCTGTCTGTCTTTAGAAAACGCAATCTTCATTTGTCTTTCTACGTCAAATAGTAAGACAAGTTGTCAATAACCATTGTCTAGACGCGTAATTTGAAATGGACGTAAAATTTTAAAGCTCCGTACCGACACGCCGTAACTGCGGTGTGTTACCGTATTATCTTAATAGGTGACTTCCAGTTATTATGGAAGAAAAACAAAACGGTTGTTAAGTAGTAGACGGCGTTCTGTAATTTGGATAGTTACGTTCACGGTTCTTCTTTTGAAATGTTTGAAATGAAAACTCTGGACGAACGACGACATTTTTCTTTGCTTTATAATTTATGTGCTGGTATAATCTGAATATGTAAACTTGTACCTAAGATAACTTTAACTATAATGGACACGTAGGTTGATTTATTGTACTAAATAGGGCAACATGTCAACATTCACAATTCGTTGCGTGTATAAACAAATTCCAAAGAGTCCACAAGGGTATAAATTCGTTCTTCAAACCGGCGACGGATTAGTGCAGGAAAAAAATCACACCATTTTTTCAAGGAATTCTTGTGACAAGCAAAACGCTTTAGTTTTTTTATTAAACACTCGAGTTGGAAGTTTTCAAGTTAGAGTGCTCGGTCGATTGCGAACAGCAGACACGGCTTGAAAGCCGGATACCTTATCTCGGCGAAGACTGGGAGCAGCGCGAAACAGCTGCATGCATCCACTTAAATTTCACAAACCAACATCTTATCCGACAATCCCCTTTTTAGCGAAAACATCTTATTTCCTCTATTTCCTCTGTAACTTATAAACGTAGAATGTTCATTTTCAAACTTAAAAATGAACTACAGTCTCCGGCATTTAAGGTGGCAAGAATTTAAATAGTGAGACTCACTCATAGTGAAATTAAAACGGATACACTGATGTTTACCCTCGTTTACCCTACGTTTGAAAATAATAGTGAATGTGATGGTAAAAATGTGGGTAGTTATCAGCCGGTAGTTGGGTCAAGGAGTCACGCAGAAAGAGTGGTGGTGCGCAGTGGGCGTTTATCCGTGCAGCAGCTGCTGTGGCGCGTTGTTCCCGATGATGGGTCACGAATTAACCCCAAATATGTCGATATAATAACTCTATCCATTTTATTTTACTATTTTCAAGCTGCTCGTTCTAATAAGGGCTTATAAATATTTTATTTATGCCTTCAGTTCGAAGAGATAAAATGATATCCCAGAGCCAAGTTAACCCGAGCACCTTGGCGGGATCATTGGAAATCATTCGAGTCAGTGATTACAAATCGAATCAGCAGATGCTTAATGACCTCGAACGCCGATAGCTCGCAATACCTAACACAACGCAGCTTATAAAATTAATTTCCAAGAACACGGTTTAAGTGGTTAAAAAAAGACTCGTTTGTCGTCGGATAATAAGATCGACCCGCCATCAGAATAATGGGTAATTTGTTTCGAATAAAAAAAACCTGTAAATGGGCCTTAACGCTATAATAAAAACAGAGATATGGGCCTCGGTGGGTCGGATCGAGAAATGAATTTAGATTACAGGTTAACGCCGACTAAGTGTGGGTTCGCCGCTTCACCTGTGGTTGAAAAAACCTTGTGTAGAGTCGGTCCACAGTCGGGCCAACCCCCGTCATTAGAGGCGCTAGCGAGCCCGGTGTTTGCAGTCGGCAGACAGTCGTGTCGGTACACTTGGTGGCTCACCGATATCAGTGTTGCCAACTCATAGAAGTCAGAGTCGCTAGACTCAAAATCAAAAGTCCCTGGAAAGTCAAAAACTACCTGGGAGTGATGCTAAAGGACACTTATCATGTGGTGTGAAACATTAGGATTGGGGAAAAAACTAAGAAATATATTGTTATAAGAATAGTATCATTTATTGAATAGACATTGATAAAATGTCATAATACAACATGAAAACTAATATTAATTAACAAAATAAACAAAAATAAGAACAAACTGCAACCGAAACTTACACTTACTTAACCCATATAAATAAACGGCACAATAAATAACGTAGGTACAATATTTAACTTTTAATTAAATATTTTTAGGGACAAAGCCTTAAAAGTCGTCATTTCTATCGATAAAGTCACTAAATGGGCAACACCGGCCGATGTGAAGTGGCACGTTGAGTCTGTCTAAAAACAACCGAGCGGTTGGCTGCGCCTTTTCAGCCTGTCACGTCATGTGGCGACGAGCCATTTTCGGGCGGCCGCTTGTCATTCTACCGGTTCGTTGTGAATTTTTTCGTATCGAAAGTTTTTTCGGTTAGTAAGTATAAGTTGCTCTCTCACCGTACTTTTATATGAACTCGCCAAATTTGCTTTCAAATTCAAATGAGAAAAGTTTAAAGTGCAAATACATGTTTTTCAGTGGGATAACGCTTGTTGTAAAAAGTTCGTTGTTCGATAATTTGATGAACAAAAAACGGTGTTACTGAGTAACTTGTTTAGAAGTTTGAGTGGCTCTAATCCCTGACAGCTGACAATTATTGGTTGATATTCTTTTGTTCTACAAGACTACCTGATGCAAGGAACTGCGATGCTCCTTTAACGGTGAAAGATTTATCTTAAAATACTGGCTTTGGATGTCTACCAGCTGTGATATTTCAAAGAAAATATCAGATTACTAGTTCGATCTCCGTCGCATCGCTTCAAAGAATTTATGACATTCAAATGTTCCTTTTTTCTTTTCTGATGCCATAGTTGTGTTTACATACAAAGGTAAAGTTCATTGTGTGAATATTCACTAACACATACTAATCATTTTCGCAAAACATGTAAATTCGCGCTAAAAGTTCTACTTCGGCCCCGGTTGTTTACTTAACTGCACTGTAAATACTCATCGATACTTCCGATACTAAAACGGTATCGGTTTTGGGTTTCATAAAATATACCTACCAGTTCTCAGTGCATTGAAACCGGTTCTGTGTGGAGTTGAAAATCTGTACGAAGTTATAAGCACGTTTATTAAGAAGCCTTAGTTCGGACGCAGAGTATTCGGATGTTAAATCGACGTCATTTCAGTTTAGATAAACTTAACGCGATGAAAAGGATTTGATTTATTTGTTTAGTCTGTTAAAGTAAGGTAAGGTTATCGTATCCTGAATTATGAATTTATAAACGTTCATTAAGACTTGTGAAAAACTTTTGTTACTAAGAAAAAAAAACTGGCGCGGCTATGAAGCTTGAAGTATTCACGTTTTTGACTACGTATCGTTTTGTGTGCTCTGACAACCACTTTTGGGTATATAGACGCGATGTCTTTATGTATGTATGTAAAGTCAAATTAACTACCTTATTCGAGTCCGGGCATGGCAGCCGGTATGTCTTTACGAGTACAACAATGTTGTAACAGTACCATTGCTAACGAAGAAGTCTGAAAAATTACAATCCCCATCACAACAACTTGTTTCAACCTGTTCAATATTTCAGAATAAGGCAGCTCGGCGAGGCCGTGACTAAATACGAACCCACGCGTTTCGACTCATGATGAATAATTTCTTGTCCCTCTCAAGCACTACGGAAGCTTGTCCGTGTAATTAAATTTATCACGCATTTTATAAGTACCTAATGCGATTATAATTCAGTTTTGATCGGACGAAATGTGAGACATGTTTTTAGGGTTACATTTGATAAGCTTTAAAAATAGTTTCGTTGGTAGGTTGGTACCTCATGCGTTAAAAACAACTGAGAACACCATCAACTCTTCTACCAAATTTCTAACTTCATTACTTTTAATTAGTAAAAAACAATGTAATGAAAAGATGTTGTCAGATAAATACTTAAATGCTACGGGAAACATCACAAAAATGTACGCAGTTGCAGTTCTTAAGAAAGTGTGTTGCTAAATATAGTCCACTTTGACGCTTTTTATGTCAAAATGATGAAGTTGGTGATAAAAAGGGGAGTTAGTTTTGACATTCATTAGTTTCACGAAACCACCTTTCTGCCATCGCGGGGATAAAAAGTCGGCGAATAAAAGCTCGTTAAAATCACTCGCTACTCGACCCTGAATAAAAAAGTTTCGAACGCCCTTTTTATGTCTAAAAAAACAGGAAGTGAGCCGTATTTAATTTTAATCGTTACAAGCCCGCCAGGCTTTTTTTCATCTTCTGAATTAATTTTAATTCTATTTAACATAGTAAAATAAAAGGCCGAGATACCAACTGGAAAGCGAGGATTAATTTAAATCGAAACACAGGAGTCTAGTGCGGCGACATGACTGTTAACGGTTGAAAAGCCGGCGTACCTAATCATGGGTTTATAATACGATATTTCCCGCTATGCAGGCTTCTTATCGAGCATGGATCGATATCTGTTACGGCTTAACTTCGTCTTTATTATCTATCCTAAGCTCTAAAATTACAAACTGTGAGCTACTAAGATGAAACTTACACCGTCTTCTAAATGAAAAACCATCGCTTTCCAACTTCTCACGTAGGGAGCAATGTATTAACAACGTAAAGCTTTGTTCGTGAGTATCGCCGGCGACGGTATAACAATAACCGCTAAGTTTTTGTGGGTGATTCGAGACAAAAACTAATAGTGTGGTAACCGAACAAAGGCCGCGGTTGTGTAGCAACAATGTGGTGCTTGCTATCTGCCGCGTTTAGCTTACGATAAAGTAATGAGACATTTTATTGTTAACAAAATGAATGTTACAGCAAAGTTAAACCATCTCCGCATCATGTTTACCACCTAATGACTCAGCCGACAATATTTCTTCCATGCTCTATCTACATTACTTCTGCAAAAATAACAAAATAGTATTCACATGAGATGCCACAACTCGATAAGCCACGGCGGACTGCATAGAATGAGGCACTTTAGCAGTGTTGTACCTTTGTTATCTGCGTTTGAGGAAATGCAATCATACAGCACAGGGTTAAGATTGCTTTTGTCTTTTTTTTATTCTAGAACCACAAAGGTTCTGATTTGTGATTGCGATAAGCACGCGAATGATGCTCTCGGCTGCGCAAGGACATAGTTGAAATAAAACTACACATTATTTTGTGCTGATAAGCGGAGTCCGGCTCTTACGCCTGCTAGTTATTTTGAAAAACTCCTTGTACGTTTCAACTACGCGTAATAATTTCTGTTTCGATACTTATCAATGTTAATAATTTATTCTAAATGGTAGTTTATCACCGGCCTCGCCACATGAGAGATATGTTACGCTATCTAAACTAACGCCACATTTTAAAATGCTTTTTTGCTTTCTGTTAGAATGTGAATCATCAACACAAATGATTATTTCAACAGTTCAAAACAAAGTCAAGTAATTTTGAAAGTAAATCAGCAATAAATCATGATTCCGAACGATAAGTAATGATATTCATAGTTCTTTTAAATTAGCATCTTGCGGTGCCCATAAATCGGACTTATTCTAATATTATGACCGTCAAAGTTTTGTAGAAAATACGAAGTTATTTAATAAAGGTATCAAAGTGCATTTGATTTGGTTCAAAACGGCGTCAAGTCAAGGGCTCTCGTTACATATTTATAAGTTCTTATATGGAGTTAAATCGATGTAAGAATTTTGTATTCAGCCGGGCCGCGGGGCGAACGTACCGGTAATCGTGTCACGTCCTGCCATATTAGACAAGTTTTCAATGAATTTTAATGTTAGTCAAGAGTCAAGACGTCCACCCAACTTGAATCACGGCTATTGAATGCGGCCGACGGTTTGCCGCTTTGATTGATTGTATGCGGACACCATCTTGCCTTATACAACTCGAATTGGTAGCCCAATGAACATAAAGTGTGGCTGCGTGTTTTTAAATTGCGGTTTGCTTCTGTGGTCAATATATTTATCGCGTATCTTTCGTCGCTCTAAGATAATTTATAGCCGGACTTCCCAGATTTACTATCTAGTTAGATTTGTTGTGGCGCAAACTATAAAAGAGCCAGTAAAGTTCAATCGTTCCAAACTTTTTCGAACTCAATATGGACATCGAAAACTCGATGTTTTCAAACTCAGCAACAAGACATCCAGTACGGAGCGACAAAAGTAATACCTAAGTATGTTAGGAACTTAGTAATTTCAGTTTGTCGAGTTTCCCAGGAGTTACAAGTCGGTACGGCTAGATGCCACAGCTTACAGTTTTTGCAAGTTCAAAATGAAGTGTTTTCAACACTTAGTGTCGGAACTTTCACCGTGAGTATTTTGTGACTCGAACCTTTTAGCCATAATACCTACAAAGTAAACGGGTGCTTGCTAAATTGATGTATTAAGAGCTGTTCAAAGTTTTAACATTTTTCTGGTTTCAATTAGAAGCTTATCGTTGAAACAATCTGACCGCCGATTAAAATATGAAACCGGCCGCACACCTTCGAAGAACCGCTCTAATTCCTTGAATTATAAAATAGTTGACAAATTAACATTTGCCAATTCATTAAAACGATTGTAAGTTATTTCTTTTAAGTCCAAGTAGGGTTGACACGACTTATGAATAAAAACTACTCGTTCCTGTTTCCAAATAAAACGAAAATATGTAATACAGGTAGACATTCAATCAAATCAACATTTTATTGGTTAAATGGAAGACAATAAAGAGAACAAAGAACATTTATATTTAGAGACATATTGTCCTGAAAACGGCCCATTGTTTTGGCATGTAAACAGAAGGAGAAGTTCACATGTATGATAAATATTACTTTAGGGCTGCCTGCGAGTCTAAAGAAACATTAAAATTATTGTAGTCCTACGTGTTCTTCTTTTACGTATATTATCATTTTACTGTTCGCAATAAAAATGTTTCATGTTTTGTTAATTTTGTTCACAGGTAAATACAATCCCGATTCTGCTGAATTCTTGGTCTAAGGTTGCCAAGTAAGTTATATCAAATTGTAACTAGATTTACACCAGTCATTTTAAAATGGGCAAAATCTACAAGTTAAAATTCTAGTTAAATAGTAGTAGTAATGTTTGTAGTAAAATTCATTTTAGCAAATAAGCGCCTCTGCTTACGGAAGCAAAACTAACATTTTGCGAAGCTTTTCTAAGTCAAAAGACTTCATTTATCTTTATTTATCGTGGATGCGCCTTGTCAAATGGTATGTCATGTAAATAAGCGGGTAGTTACCTTTCCTTATATTAAGAGTCTAAAACACCAACGAAATGACTTGCATTTATATTCAGTCTTGGTAGTTTCCGCAGTAGCAGCCCTAACAAGTGTGCGGCAGTGTGCGGCGCCCAGCACACACATGCTGCGTGTAGGCACTAATTTCGCTTTCGGCGACGTCGGCGTTTAACATTTCGGACGCGCCGCGAGTTTTAATTTGTGATCAATTATGCGCGAGCACTGTTATTTATACATGTTTTATTTTATTTATTCTCTCACAGCGCTTGTGGGTGGTCTGGTCATGATTTCGGGATGCCGCGCTCACCGATATGTGCCCAATCGTTTCGCCATTGAGTTAACCTTCTAACGTTTTTTGCGCGCCTAATTGAAATTGAAGTCATATTTATCTTTTTATCCGGCGAGTTATTTAAAAAGTTTGAAGCACTTTTGAGATAAGGAGCGGCTGGAAACTTAGGCACATTTTAAGGAGCCGTCCCTTTGTCCTCATCACGTTCAGAACCTTGAATAAGTAAGTAACATCTTCATCTGTACAGCTGAAATATTCTTAAGAGGCTATCTCCAGCGGCGCGTTGGGAATAAGGTCTAACTTACTTTTAATGGGGTTTTGAAGGATAGAAATAGATGTCGTAATATAGTGACGGTTAGGCTAGATGCACACCCCGATTTTGTGTAGTGCGATAGTGGTTGGTTGTGGTTTTTGTTTTGTCGCAGAAATGCAAAGTAAGGGTAATACCACATAATGATGAAAAAATCATCATGAACAGCTCTATTTTAAAATAGTGTCGCAAAAATTTAATCGTGATGCGCGCTTAGCCTAAGAATGCCTTTTAATAATTAGTCTATTTTCAAAGCAGTTTTAACATCGATATACATAGACAGTATCAATCTATTTAATCGACGCGTTGCGTTGAATTCTATAGGTAAGCTGAGGCGGTCTTGCTTTACCATATTTAGGGTTATGTCTCAGGACGCCTTTAGGTTCCAGCATCAACATTCTTTAATGAAATGTGGCTGTGGCTGTCAAGCAAGGTTATTTTAATGTTAAACTAGTTTTTATTCTCATCATTCTTGGCGGACAGATGCAATATTCAATTCGGTCATATTATCTTATTTTTCCACGAAATGCTTTTCGTTTCGCTTGTATTCAGTAGTCAGGGTGCCAATAAAAAAAATTACATAGTTCCACAAGTAATTTACAGATTTCTGTTCCTATTCTAAAGCCATTGTAAAACTACCGCCGCCGCCGTATAGGTACGGCGCGCGGAACTGACCAATCACCGAGCAGACGATCACCGAGCAACCAATCAACAACCGCCACCAGTACACGCGATTAATTGCTCTGCATGATGTATGCGTCGGCGGCGGCAGTATGACATTGGCCTAAGTCGTTGACTGCAAAAATACATACTGTGCTAAGTTACTTAGCCAGCTAAATACTGATACACTTGGTACAGAACTATCATTTTACACATTTTCTAAGCGACATAATAATTATAATATTAACACATGCTTAATTTAATTAACAACATTAAACTAGTTACATTTTCAGTAAATACTTACTTAAACATATTCTATTTTTTAATCTAGCGTAACTATTTCTTTAACAGACTATGAATAAGAACCCCTAAATACGACGCGTATGCTATAGGAGTACGATGTTGTTGTTGCCTTCTTTATTTATTTTTCCATTATTAAAATATATAGAGAAATACACACAGATAGATATTATTAGAGAAGATTACCAGATTAAGTAGATATTTAGATGTGTATTAGCCTTAACACTATTTGCTACAATCGGAAAACATATTCTCCCAAACTGTTAGTGCATGATTTCATTATTTTCCATTCTACCTTGCCGAAAAAGTTCGTATTCGTGCTCTTTTAATAAAATTAGCTTCACACCTACTCATCATTTTTATTTCGTTCTGACATTTTGTCACTCAATGAAACACCATAATAATATTAATGAATAGTCAAAATGTCGCTCATTTAATGCAATAATTGATTGACACTTCGGGTGCCGCCGTATTCCGATTGAAATCCGAATTTTCCCGATCGGAAAACGAGCACGATTCACCTGTAAAATTTTAGATGGAAAATATCTATACTGTTGTTGTTCTTTGGAAAAGTAGCAAAGGAAGGGTTGCCTCTTCTTTCATCATCTGGACAACTAAGGAACAAAACTCTGCCAAATGCTGTTAGCACATTCCTATGTGTTTTCGTGGCTTTTGCCAAGAGCCACTGTCAAAGATTCGTTGGCATTTCAACTCACATGTGCCTTCGCCTGGAATCGCAGTAGATGAAGAAGGTTGGATTTTGAGAGACTGCAGTGAATGCGTTAACCTAGACATCTAAGTGAACCGACACCTTTCTAAGCTAACGTGTACGGTCGAAGCAATTGATTCTCGACTCACCGCAGAACGTCGTCACAATAAGCGTAATAAAAATTGCTTTGTCGAGCAACTCAATGTCTCTATGACGTTCACTGTGAATAAGTTATATGATGGGTCACGGTTCGATGGTACCATTTTAAACCACGTCTTCGTTTTCCATCAAGTGAGGGATTCGACACTTACGTCATTATGTTTCCTTCTATTCTCGATTCTGCACAAAATTCTCCGCAGCTGTCTTTGAGCGTGCAGAATCGAGAAAACGAAGAAACAATAATAGCTTAAGTGTTGAATAATCCCAAGTGAGATCGAGGTCAAATGTAAGCCTATTTTATACGAAAAAAGTTAGACCTACAGTCACGTCTCTTTCCCACAGGGAGAGGTAGGCAGAGGCCACTTTGTTCCATTTGCTACGATCCTGACATACTTCTTTTGCTTAATACACATTCATTAGTCTCTTCATACATGCTCGTCGGTTTCGGGTAATCTTGACCTGACCTGTTTCTAAAACGTCCGCGCTCCCAACACACTCCTTCACACTTCCCGTATGTTTAGTAAATCTTCTTTCATCCGTCCTCTATATGACCAAACCAGCTAAGCATACCTTTTTATATCCTAGGATTTTATCACAATACACTCATCATCATCCACTTGAACCAGAGTTGTTTAGAATGCCACAAAATTCCTGATATACGAAAAACCAACTTTACTGGCAAACTCGACTTAGCGATGTGTTCGAACCGGTGGGTGTAATTGAGCAGCTAATTCGAAGGCGGCCAATTAGAGTATTGCCACGGAGTCGTTTCCCGCAGACGAGTGCTTGAGGTTTTATTGTTACTTGATACCTTGTTATGAAGTTAAATGGGGTAGAAGTGTATTGCTTACTGCGGGGTATAGTCCAGAAATTTGCGGTCACTTTTTTGCAAAATTGATTTTGATAATACGGGAGGCTAGTGAAGTCGACTTGAAGTGTTCCATTCAGCGGTTTTGTTTCCAAGTGTTTTTTTTGGGAATAATTCGCAACTATACATTTAAAGCGAAGGCTTGTAAGTTTTTAAGGTCTATATACGTTAAGAAAAAGAATCTAGAAGTGGGTACGAAACGTAAAAGAGCGATTTTCAGCGAGATGTCATTATGGTTATACATACATAGACAGGATGGCCGAAAATCGACCGTAAATGTTTTATCCATTGGTCGGAAAACCTTATACTTTAACCTATTTCCTTAGCCGCCTTTTAAGACATCACGGAAAAAATAGAGAGGTGATATTCTAAACCAGACACCACACGGCAAGTTGAGTTTTAAACAGTAAAAAATATAAATAATAAAGTTAGTTATGAAATTAAAAGCTAATTGTTCCGTTCCAGTTAATTTGTGCTTGTAGGGGCACGATACAAATTAGGATACAATTGGCGGTGGCAATTACACCGGTTTTGTTTATAATAAGTTTAATAGCTGTCTAATAAGCCTGGCATAATAGCCGAATACGAAACAAGGCTGGAACAAACGAAGAGTTGTATCAAAACATAATCCTTATAATAACGGTAATTACCCTTTGTTGCCGTCATACCTACGGCCTGAACTTAAACGGAGCGCTTCCGCGAAATTATAATTTGTGATCTTGTTTGTGCCTACCTAAGCTCGCGTATTGGAGAGAACAAGTGATGTGGAACATGCACAAGTCTGAGGGAAGGAGAGAAGTCATTAACACGGGAAGGTCTGTGTCAAAGATGAAACATCCACGGCCAGAACGTAAAAGATAGAACACTGGGCAATTATCTCCACCTATATTTACAGTGTCCCGTGGGGTTGTAGGTTAGAATCCATTTCTTATGTAGATGTCGTAAAAAGTAACTATGGAAATAATTTTAAGCATTAAGAGCGTTGCCTTTAGACCATAAATAGAACAGTCCGTCGACTAGCAACTTGTCACAATTGGTTTTCATCAGTTTTGTAATGCTAAAATAATTTGTATCGTTATGTTAATAAATAAAAAACGTAAAATTTTTGTAGGTTGTGTTTTGAAGTCAGGTTTTAACGGAAGAGATGTCAATATACTGTGTACTCAGATTCGTATAAGTTAGGGAAACAATGCTTTATATCAATCCTTCAAACAATATATTTCAGAACCGTACCTTTTAGGTCAGATAAATTACCCCATTCACCTATCTCAAGTCACTTTATTAATATTGCAATTCACCACCTACTTAATTAAAACTTCTAAAAAAACTCTTTGATCCCGCCGATACCAACAAATGTGTTTATTGCGCGGACGCACGTCTCCTTTATTAAATTTGTGTCATTCTGACGTCGCCCACGCCGCCGATTCTAATTAGGTAGTACAGAAATAGCCCGGGAAGATTTGTCAACTTCCGAGCCCAGTCGACATTCCTTTGAGGTGTACCCTCACGTAAATAGATCGTTAAGCGACTGTGACATATCGTTCTGAACTTTGAGGGTGGTCGCGACCGAATGACAGTAAAAAGGCAACGCTCTTAATATACATGACAGCTGACGCATTAAGCCATTTGTCTTGCGAATCAGAATTTGTGTGATGTGGTTTTGACCTCTGGCCAAAACTATATCACACGAATCTGGCTGTAGAAATTTGTGATATTAGTTTATGCATATTAAAGTTTAGTGAGTTGGTGATATCAAATAAAATTGTGTAGACAGAAGACACAAAATAAGAAACCATGCCTATTTTCATCTTTCCTAAGCTCTTCTAGCATAATTTTCGGTTCGAAAACAGATCAAAATAGTACAATAGCCGTAGGTTGCTAGTCTGCCGCCTAAAGCACACTTCAGTCGGTTTCCTTAGTCGCCTTTTACAACATCTACGGTAGAAAGATATGATATTCTTAGCCGACACACACATACACATTCTCACGTCTGTATTCCCAAGAGGGATAGGCAGAGCACATGAATTCAAAAATCCAGTGCCACGTTTAGCAATTTCAGGGTAACCAGATGGTTAAACGTGATATTGCAGTGACAGGTTGCTAGCCCATCGCCCACAATACACTAACCCTTTCCCAGAGTCGACTCTTACGACACCCACGGGAAGAAAGGGGGAGGTGCTATTCTAACCCGGCACCACGCTGAAACTCTTTAAGAGTATTGAACACCAAAAACAATCCAACCTCGATTACAAAAACAAAAGCAGCATGTATCCAAATTTGTGTATTTGAAAACCGTATTCAACCTAAAACATAGAAAATAGGTACTAAGAAGGTAGCGTTGCCGTAGTATTCGATAATAACGACGTCGATTCATTAACAGATGAAAGAATAAAGCAAACGAAGCCAATATTACAAGGGGAAATTAATCTGGGGCTAAGAGACGCCCTCAGAACTTATCTGCGCGGAAGCCGGGGCGGCATGACCTCACAATCAAATGTCAAACAAAGTTTTATCAGAACGAAGTTGACAAATAAATCCCTCGTCCCAACTTTTCTCATAGTCTACGCAGCGCGACGTGATTTGGCCGGTTCTATTGCTCATAATGTGGGAGTAGACGGTGTAGACTGGCAACTATGTCGTTTTATGCACGTGAGGAACGTTGTTTATGGCCGTACATTGTCACGGGCGGTAGTTGAATGTATTGGGCGATCGGCTCGAGAAGCGAGGGTTGCTGTAAAAGTAAATTGTAGGTACCTTCGGATATTCTGACTAAATGCCGGTTAAGTTCTGGCGTTTGTACTATCGTACTTTATAACAATTTGGTTCATGCGCTAAGTAGCAATTTTTGACTAACAACCTATCTAACGCTGAACAAGATATTATGAAAACAATGCACACATTTTGAATTGAAGATTGGAATATTTTGTAGGTATAGTATCAGCCGTAAAACTGCATTTATCAAGCTACAAATTACTTATTAGTTTCAGTATTACGACCAATTTAGAGTAGTTGTCAGCAGCCGGTGTCAGTTGCAATAAGTTGTCGCGCGGAAAGTGCAGTGGCGCGTAGTATGCATTTATTTGCAGCCCCTGTGATGCTTTGTGCTTCCGATGATGGGTCATGAATTTGCTGAAACACGTCCACGATGTAAAGATGTGAGTCTATCTGTTTTATCCCTCTATGAGTGAGTCACACGGTAGTTTTAAGTTACATTTTAAACCTATTCACATGTTTATTAGGTACAATTTGTTGCAAATAAATCGGAATAGCCGTCTGCGATATTTAGTCTCGCCCGCATTGTGTTTGCAAAATACCTTATGAGATCACATAAAATATCCCCCGGATACCAGGAAACTAAACTTCAAACTTTATATTTCGTGGTCCGCGGATTTTCGAAGCTCCCACTCGACTTCCCAAGAGCTTTATTAAATCTCTTTTGTCTTTTAATAAACGTATAAAAGAGATCCCGCCAAAATTAATACGAGTTAATGTGACATTTAGTAGTGATTAAGCAAATTTATAAACATAAAACGTATCATTGTCGTCGATGAGAATTTCTGTTGTAATTAATTTCATTACTCGTGCTCACTTGACAGTTTAATTCGTTTATGTAGGTACGTATTATAATTTACGACTTGTTTTTTGTACCGCGTCATTTTTTGGCGGAATTTTGATGATTGGCGTGTTTAATATTAGTGTTCGAGGTAAACGAGTGTATGATTCATTCACCCTGGCTTAAAAACTGACTATATACCGTTCTTCCTTTTATCTAAAACGATCGACAGGCAGCATATTTTTTATTTCTTCTCGGAGAGAATCGTCAAAATGGCCACTCGCATCTCTAACTACCGTAATTGTTTCCTGTATTTATTTCAAAGACTAGTTATATTTGCATTTGATTTGCAGATGAGTATACTCGTACTAGTTGACGCCTATGTCAGTATTTTTATATCATGAAGATAGCTATCATGGTAACATTTTCTACTAGCAATTTATTCGTTTCTTCACGGTCACAGTGAATCTCTGCATGGTTCAGCTAGGCTAAGGCCTTAAAACTTATCAGGCCGGGGAAAAATCCCTTAAAAAGAACAAGGCCTTAGATATAGCGTAGATGACACTATTAATAAAAACAAAACTGGCTGCATCAATATTAATGTTACACACACACATATTAATGTGTGTAGATTTTGGATCTTCCATGATTGATAAGCCTCCCCAAAATTTTAAGACATAATATTCATTTTGAATTCAGTTCAGTTTAAGAAATTTCAACAACGCTGCCACACACTTGCTTCGTCTGAAAATTCTAATGTGTCCTGCGGATGATGAATAACTATAGACCCAATCTGTTTGTCTTACAGATCATTAAATGACGTGTGTGAATGCTATAAACAGAGTAATAGGCTATATAAGTTTCAATATCAGAACTCACGCTCGGAATATGTTTGGGCAGTTACAGAGGGGAAGCGTTGATAACAATAAGCAATATGTGATGTTTCGCCAAATATTATTTTGCTACTAAACTAATCTAAATTTAAAAGTATGGTATTCATAAGCACTAGGCAAAAGAGACGGCAATAAAGTCGGTTTATAGTTTAGCTTTATTCAAGTTTTTATCTTTTGTCAGCCAAGCATTATGGTCATGTATTTCGGAAATTATTACCGTACCGTGTTTTGTGGCTTATTGGCCTCGGATGTCATTAAATTATTTTTATTATGATTAGTTTTGAAATACTTGCCAGGTCTCTGTAGACTAAGTCCATTAATCTGGACCCGTTTCACATATTTGCACACTAAAAATTTCAACTGTCATTAACTCATAGTAATAAAATGGAAGGTGCTAATGGTATTTTTACTCTTAGAGCACATTTAAAGATAAAAAAAACATTATATGGTTCTTTGGAGCAAATACATACACACATATTCTCACGCCTATATTCCCATGAGGGGTAGGCAGAGCACATGAATTCAAAAAATCCAGTGCCACGTTGGAGCAAATTAGGGAAACAAATTTGCTACGTAAAACATAATTTTAACAAGATATTTAGTAATCATAGTTAGTTAATAGTAAACAAAGTAGGCTTTCTTTCTGTTAAAGGTTAATTGTTGTAACGTGGGGTCTGGTGCCGGTGCCATCTCAAAAAGTAACGGTATACCTGATTTATTATCACCTTATACAGGGTGTCCCAAAACTCAACGATAATTCGGGACCGGATGAAAGGCCAAGTTATACCAGTTCAGGGAAAAATAAAAAAAAATTCCATGTCACTCGGTTCAGGAATAATAGGCACTTTTTCAAAAGAGTTGAAAATCGACACCCTCGGTTGTATTTTCTAGACCTGTGATCACCAGTGTCACTATTTCGTTGGGATTTTTTTAATTTTGGGATCTTCATTAACGATGCTATTAATCGCAACCACAAATTGATGCCAAAAACATTGGTAATTTAATAAAATAAGTCAAGTTTTAGAGAGTCATAGTTAACGAAAATATTGTTAGGTAACTTTGACTCTTAATTTTGAAAAAATAAAGTACTGGACTACCCTTGGCAAGTTATTTCAAAAGATGGCGCATTTAATGAAGATTTTAAAATGGTGCAACACTTGCCCTTTTGCTTGCCATTTAAAATTTTATTGCTTAGTTTTTGCAAATTGAGCTCATTTTCAACAACTCGACGTTAATAATTTTGTTTCTAAAATTTGCTATTTTTTGTTTCTGGTCTGTAATAGAATTATTATTTTTAGCAAAGAGGTAATTGAGTCAGTTAATATAATAAATGTGAAAGTTTGTGAGTTGGATGTTTGGATGTTTCTTACTCTTTCACGCAAAAACTACGCAATGGATTTTAATGAAACTTCACAATAACGTAGCTTGTACATCAGAATAACGGATAAGCTACAATTAGGTATTAAGGTATTGTTTGAATTGACCAAACATGACGATAAGCAAGTGTCAAGTATGTAACTGAAATTTACGCGGACGTAGTTGAGGGCGGCCGCTAGTAATTAATACTATTGTTAAAAACATAACAATAATACTTAAAAAAACTATTAATAGTTCGTTAAAGATTATTAGAACGATGAATATCCTGAACATTAAACTACCGTGAGACTCACTCATCTTATAAAATATACGGATAACTCTCATAACGATAGTAATGAAGGTAGAGGTGCGCCGGTGTCAGTTTCGTTGAGCACGAGCAGTCGCGCGAATAGAGCGGTAGCGCGCAGTGTGCGTTTGGCAGCAGCAGCCGCCGCGGCCCTTAAATCTAAACATTTCGAGCTAAACTCGATTTGCTAAACTCGATTTAAAACGTGATTTATCCGTTTAATTTATAGGATGAATATCCTGACAGGTGGATTGGGCACAGTGGTTCAGTTTAATGTTTCCCTGACCACAAAACGAGACAATGCAAACACTTAGTCTCTCCTCACATTAGTCGATGCCGTTTCGGCAAAACGCGGACGAAAAAAGCTTTATGTCAACGCAATAAGAGCGAACAAGACGTTAATTGGCTCGGCGACGATTGGCCGACGCGAAGCGACGACTTTTGACGGGAATACGGCGTTTCGGCGTAAAGCTGTTTGCGTCCGTACGGCGCTGTTAGCCGCCAATTGCCAACGTTCGCAGTCCTACAGCGCCGATCGGCGCCGGCGAGCGCTGTACGTCCAGTGCGTTCAAATGTAGTCGTTAACGAATTATCGCAAAATTGTATGGAAACTGCGACAGCGCCGCCAGCGGAACATTTGCACTACTGCCACGATCGGCACGTCCCCATTCAATTCTGCGAAAGCTCGCAAACGAATTCGTTAACGACTGCATGATCGATTTGAACACACTAGACGCTCTGAACAGCTCCGATCACGGCCGATAAGGGTCGATCGGCGCCGGCGGAAGCCGTTCAGCGCCTTCTACGGCTGAACGTAGCCGGCGACGGCCAAACATAGCCAACGACGGCCGTAGTAACTACTAATTCATTTGGATTTGTCTATTTGAATTATTACTTTAAACTCTCTATCAATTATAACAAGAAAAATAATCTAAAACACAAGCTGTTCCCACACCTGAACGTCTAGTGAATTGAAAACGATGATGGATTCGATAACGATTTCGTTTGCGAGTTATCGCGGAAATGTATGGAGACGTGTCGACCGCGGCAGTTGTGCATACGTACCGCTGGCAGCTCTGTCTCAGTTTCCATACAATTTTGCGATAACCTGCAAACGAATTCGTTAACGACTGTATGATCGATTACATCACACTAGACGCTCTGTTCGCCCGACTCAACGGCCGTTCGCAGCCTGTCGGACGTCTTGACGGCCGTACGGATCTCGAGAGCGCCGATTGCCGCTGTACGGCGGTTTGCGACGGCAGATCGCAGGCAATCGGCCTTCTCGACGGCTGAAAGTCGGCGTTCAGCCGCGTAGACCGCCGATCGGGTAAATGCGTATACTGTGGTGTAAAACACTCGGCGAAAGCCAAATCCGCGTCGACTGGTTTGGTGAGACTCTAATCTGTGACAATTTTAACTGCCTAGCTATCATTGTTCTTGAGATATAACTCGCAGAATGCTGATCACTAAAAACTGCCAAAGTATCAAGTTTTTTCTATGGGGGTTATTATTATTACTATTTTAATTCGAGTATTTGTTGTTAGAGCGACAGCAGAAATACCTACATCGTCTCTCAAAATTTCAATTGCCTAGCTCTTGAGATACAGCCTGGTGACAGACGGACAGACGAACAGACAGACAGACATGGAAATCTCAGTAATAGAGTCCCGTTTTCACCCTTTGAGTACGGAAAACAAACAAAAAATAACAATTTTAATAACAAAATTCTTAATGTTAGGTTGTTAACAATGAGCTCAATTTGTAAAAAACAAGAAATATTTTATTTAATGGCAAGCAAAAGGGCAAGTGTTGCACCATTTTAAAATCTTCATTAAATGCGCCATCTTTTGAAATAACTTGCCAAGGGTAGTCCAGTACTTTATTTTTTCAAAATTAAGAGTCAAAGTTACCTAACAATATTTTCGTTAACTATGACTCTCTAAAACTTGACTTATTTTATTAAATTACCAATGTTTTTGGCATCAATTTGTGGTTGCGATTAATAGCATCGTTAATGAAGATCCCAAAATTAAAAAAATCCCAACGAAATAGTGACACTGGTGATCACAGGACTAGAAAATACAACCGAGGGTGTCGATTTTCAACTCTTTTGAAAAAGTGCCTATTATTCCTGAACCGAGTGACATGGATTTTTTTTTTTATTTTTCCCTGAACTGGTATAACTTGGCCTTTCATCCGGTCCCGAATTATCGTTGAGTTTTGGGACACCCTGTATACTACGTAGTTTTGAACAAAGCAATGGATAAATCATGCATTGCGTCTAATCCCTCTCATCCTACGCAACCCTTGGGAGTCCATGGCACCTGGCTCAAGAAATCCCGTGCGGGTTTTGGGCACATAAACCAAGAAAAGGCGCAGTTATAGCTTGGAAATGCCACCACTTTCTGGTGCGTGGCAAAGTAACTTGTTATTCATAAGTCGCTTAAAAAGAACAACCGACAAGCAATTCCAAATGCTAGTAGAATACGAAATGAAAACATAATTTCGCACACGCCCCCGGAGGAAGGCTCGAGACATTTCGGCACAATGCGATTGCGGTTCAGCGAGATGAATAACGGCCGGGTTGCACCGCATTATTTCTGAGATAAACTAGATTGACAACTCGGCTATCGCTTTGAGCCCGCTCGTGTGCACTGGCTTTACTTAGTGTTATGAGCTATTGTTGCCGAGGGAGGGATAAAGGTTGTCATTCGCGATGGTCAGTCGGATATTTATTATCCACGGAAGTCCACACTTACCTACTGTTCGGACTCGAGCTGGGTTCCTCTGGATTGCTACCAACATAGCCACATTACAACATTAATGACTAAGCCTGGCACAAAGCAGCAGTACAGGCACTGTTGTGTGGCGACGCAACTGCAATCTGTCTGGGATTTCGGACGCCTATGAGTGTACTCAATTGTTTAAACAATTAAATGTACTACATTTTTTAAACAATTCAAAATTCTATTTATTTACGATAATAATAATAAATCAAAATAAAAATACTTAGAAAAGCAATGTGATTGAAATTTGAATACGAAATTACCATAGATTTCGTTTAAATGTCGAGTAGAGTAGAAATTAGACCGAAAGTGCTTTCTAAATAAAACACGAATAAAGGATTTTTCGGATTTACGTGCTTACCTTCCCTTCAAATAAAACTACAGCATTTGCCACCAAATTAGGTATGAATTGGGAACCGCAGTCCAATAAACCCAGCATCTGTATTACCCGCCTACGCCCTATAAATCTCTAGCAATCCTGATTCGGTCGACATAAAAACTCTTGCCCATTTTCTGGACAATCTCCCCTTTAAACTGCCTTTTAACCGTCTGACGACAGGCCACCGGTGGACCCTAGTTTTATTGCCGAGCAGATTAAGGGAGATTCGCGCTATCGGACCAATACACGGCAATAGTTGGGAGGTACCTGCTACCAAAATCGATGTACCTGACCAACCGCTTGGGTGCTACCCCTAACTACTAAATTCGTTACAAATTTATTTTGTCAGAGTTGAATTTAAAGAATATTGTGTAGGTTTATCTCGCAAGCTACCCAATCTGATATTAATATTGATAAATTTATCTTACAAGCAACTTTTTCACTTAAACAAGTTGTATTGTTTTTCTCGGTTTGTCGGCATATTCGGATACAGAAAAGGAGAAAGTAAACAGAGGGTTGGAAACTAGTACATTAAGTTATCCATCAGGACTGGCCAAAAGTGATGGATGGCCGGCGTTTCCGTTTTAAAACTGTCGACTTTGGCTCCGGCTTCGCATTGTTATTTCAGTCGTCGAAAACGTAACGAGTGGGACCGTTCAAAGTGACGGCGCACATATTTATAAGCACCATTTGTCTGAGGCGCATGTGTGTCCAACGCTTGCGCTGAAATATTTACGAGCTATTAGTGCTATATGTGCTCGGCTCGCATTTCTCTTCCCCGCTCGAACCCGGATCAAGCGTCCCTCAGCAATGACTGATTTAATACCCGTATGGAATTAAATCAAGCCCCATAATTAACGTCGCATCTTCAATATATCTTCGAGCACTTTGATGTGTTAGGGCCATATGAATTGCTTGTCTAATTACGCATACGCAGGGACCGCATTTAGATATTCAATTTGAATAAAATGTTAATCGCACTCGCTATAAACCTGTCGAATTGTGGCCTCACGTAAATCGGGCAGTTTATCGTTTTAATTCAATTTCTAAATTGAAAATCAGTTAAATGAGTGCAGTTAACGACTCCACCCAGATTCAACATGGGCGCAGCGCACACTTGACAAATTGGTTCATTTTATTGAGTGGTCACATCGGCTTACCGGGCTATTTATTCGGCGCGTCGGGGGTGCAGGCGCGTTATTATGCCACACTATAACAATAGCTAGCCAACTTGCATTAATTCACCGAACTGTCACATTAACCGACTGCGACAAAGAAACTGTAATGGGCTCGTGTATATGCTAATACACTTTCCAAATGCGTGTTTTAAATTAAAATAATCCCAAATTTATATGTTAATTTGTGACCGCACTTTGTCCTTCGCGGCTCCTCGTTTCGACATCGATTACGCTACACGGATTCGGGCCGAGATCCGACGCTGATAAGTTTAATGAAGGGTTTTACTAAAATGGGGTACCTTTTGTATAATGTACTGAACTGCTCTGGCGCGATTGTATTAGATCTCGCGGTCGCATAGGTTATTGAATGTTAATGTAGCGGGATCAACTACGAGACTGCCATTTTAATGACTGGAACGTCTCTCTATCTTCGAGTTTTATTGGACAGCATTAATGTTGAGCTCGATAAAATTGAGTTTTTACGATGTACTCCGCATTCGTTCCATCACTATTATCTTAATTTTTATTTGGTACCATTTAGTCGGCTCATTATCTGACAATGTAAAAGCCCAAGTGGCGTTTACGAGACCACCCGGGCGGCGCTGCTAGTCAACCGATGTGTGTGCTTCCCTTTATGTCACTTCAATTAGTCATGATTAAGTGTAATTTATAGGTTCGTTTAATGGTCCATTTACCAGCTCCCTAGTGTCTAACGACTTCTTATTGTGAAACGGTACGTTACATAAAACACTTTCGCCCAATTAAGTTAAAGTTCGGTAATAATTTATTCCAAAACAATCAATTCAAGTTTCTAACGATTAAGAATTTAATTTAAACTAATTCGAATCTCGTGGCAGAGAATTTTGTTTATAATTTATTGTATTATGTATTTAAGGAAATTACAAAAGTAGTATAAAGATTTTATACCTCTTTTATTCCACTGCTCCGAGAAAGAAAGAAGGTACCTACTAAAATGCGAAAAACAAACGTGTAAGTTATTTCTTTATAAAGAGAATTTTAGTGCACATCCCGCTCAAACAAACTCTTTAAATTTTCCGAGTGACTGACATTATTTTCCCGGGAATCACTTTTTTATGAATTTAATGAAACATTTACGACGCATCCCTTTTTATTTTAGCAGCTGTTTTTGTAATCCATGAACGGATGCTTCAATCCATGAACGGATGCTTCATATTATTTCTAAGAATATAATTCACATACGTCAAAAGCAAAAGACATAATCGTAAGTGTAACCAAAGTTGCTCCGAAAGTTCTAACACAAGAAGGTAATGATGTTTCAGTGAATTGGCTAAGAAACTATATACCTTCGAGTGCACACTTTTTGGCAGACAGTAAATTTGTAGACGACAAAATAAGTTAAATTCTGCTTTTAGTTTGAGATATTGCATATTTTAATACTCAGAGCTTGTAAGGTGTTATCTTAGGCTGCTGAATGTTGACTAAGAACTTTATAAGAAAAACTAACTGGAAGTTGTTTTAACCACTGCGAAATGTGAAAATGATTATATTGAAGCAAATTATACTGAAACAAAGTTCTTTTTTGTGGTGTATGTAGAGTTCCAGAGGGAAACTTGGGTTCTACTTTAAATATGACTGTAATTATTTATACCTACTTCTTCATAATATTCTTGAGTAACATAATAGTAGTTCTAATCAGGCAATGTCGTTATGTTTATCATAGTTTCTCTTCTAGTTTTTCTCGTTAACTGTTTAAGTACTTTTTTATTTTGTTCATTGTGTTTTTTTAATTTTCAGTGTTTTTGTATAATATGGTTATGTTTTGACACCATATCATTTGGTTAGATCGAATACCTGTCAAAACAAACAATTTTTATCGACGTAAAAATAACGTAAAGACCGGTGTCAACAGTCACTTAGTTATCAGTCTTACCTAGACGTAAATAAGCATGACAAATTGTATTCAATTTGCAGTGTGACAGCCACCGAGGAAAGCATTTGGGTAACAAATGCTTATGCTTTGAATACACGCGATATAAATATATGGATACGGCGACGGATTCCGGGCCGGGTCGCGGAATAACTCGGCAATTGCCATTTTTTACATGCCTTCCTTTTTGCTTCTATTAGCTGGGCTAAATACTACATGACGAAAGGGCCCGTTATTATTTGTGTTGGTTAATGTGTAACCCGTGTAATGTCGGGTTTAGAATAACACTTGTCCATTTCTTCCATGGATGTCGGAGGCAATTAAGAAAAATATTTTAACCGACAGGCTAGCAACCGGTAACTAATATACCTCTTTTGTATTGTATATATGTATTTTAAAGTCGACAGGGTAACTATTAAAGATTATTTAAAGAACAAGTTACAATCAAAGTAGCTCTCGTGAATTGTTTTTTTTTTTAAAGACGAAACGTTTGTTATTTAACTAAAAATATAAACAATGTGATTGATTACTAAGATTGCTTTACTTCAAAAAAAATTCAGCAATTCCTTTACTTAAAGCACGTAATCTCTCCAACTCAATCCTAAAAATACGATTTGTATTAAAGTTCTCGTTAAAAAACCACTAAAAAAACAAGAACACATTGCATCGCATTTTATTTAGCTAAGCACGTACTTAGTAAATTCCTTAGCTCAAAAATAGTTCTACGAAATCCCCTAAAGTCTTATTTATGTACGAAAAAGGGGCAGACGGTGCCAGCACCCAAGATACAGGGTGCTTCATTAATCATTACCCCCTAACGCCAGAGGCCAAACGAATATGTTTAAGCAAAATACAGCTAAGAAGGCGCCGACTTACCGCTGATACCCCGTCCCTTGGAATCTCCACGAAAACTGATTTAATGTCTAGCTAGGTATCTATTATCAGAGATTTACAGGCTCGGATAATGAGCGATCTTGTTCGTGTATCAAAGGCTTGAGAGATCAAGATGGTTGGAGCTTGTCTAGATCTTTTTAATGACGTCTTTAGGATTTGCGAAAGTAACGAAAATATTGCCGAGAATTCATAATTCAATACCATTATGTTAAATTTAACGATGAATGTTCATTTGATAAACTAACTCAGTATTCTATAACAACGATTTCTTGCCAACGTGTATAGCTGAAATCGTTAAAAAATATTTTATTAAAATGCATTCAAATAGGGTAAAACGCGGATAGATGCCCTGGGAGTATGGTTGTAATCTAGTTTCGCGAATGAAATACATGTTATTTTATTTATCTAACAAGACACTTTGCGACTACAACTAAGTTGATTATGTGGCATGTCTCTATGTAATCGCATGGTACAGCTGGCTAGGATGGCATATCGTAAAAGTAATTCTCATGGGTTAAGTATATTATCCTCTTTATGGGATAGTTGTCCCAAAATTTAGAAATCTGCAAAAATAGCCAATACTCAAAAAATTTCAAGTATAATGTTTATTATTTATACCTTTTATAAATTTGAAGATAATAAATCAAAGTACCTACATATTTTTAATTTAAGAATGTTTTTTTTAGTACTAATGATATAAAGTAAATGAGAAAAGTGAGGCAACTACCCTAGCCTTACCCTACCAATTTTTTTGGATCAAAAAGTTATGAGTAATTCCAAATCTCGTTACGGTCACGGCTGCGCAATGACTTTACAAAATATCATTAAAACGCGTTTGTAATACCTAATATTACAGCCATTAGCATAAGAACAAACCTCCATTTGGTATCACCAAAACTAACACGGTGGGTAGTTAATCAAACGTAATCAGCTTTCAATCTAACTTTAACGTTGTGTAGATCATAATTACGCTGTGCACTGAGTCGTCACGGGCAGGAACCTTTGTTCATATCGCGAAGTCCATCGCATGTAACAAGCTAACCCTATTCTGATTAAAACTAGTCGACAACAAATGAAACGAATCTTCTCTCTCTCGCCATCACGTGACTGTTGACCTTAGAGGAAGTAAGATGGCACGAGCTTAACGTGACCCGGGTTTTGAAACTCGTCAGAATAGCACCGCCGCGCTTCAGTTTTACCCCAATTCGGAAATTACGGTTATTTGAATATTTAAATGGTGCACTGAGCGCTCAAATGGTGCAATTAGAAACAAGATAGCCAATCAAGCCCGAAACTAAAACGTTTTGGAACTACAAACGTGTTTAAAATTAGGCTTTTGTTCTATTATTAAACATTGCCCAAATTTGTATACGTATTTACACATAACATCACGCTTGTACGGCAGACGAAGCACAAAAGGCCAGACATTGGTACGTTTTAGCATATTTTTTAGATTTTAAATTAGATGAAAGACGTACCTATAACTATGTCAGGTTGCTAACCTGACGCATAAAGCACCTTTTTCTATTTTGCTTAGTTGCCCCTTAAAACATCCACTGAAAAAAAAAGATGCTATTCTAAACTGAACACTATAAATACCATAACGGAGTATTTCATGTGGTTTTACATGATTTACTTTTCCTATTTCTGATAGATTTCACCCAAGGTCCAACAAAATCGATCCTACGGTCTCGTTCATAATCAGTTTTGTATTAATGTGCACAGAACAAAATAAAAATAAGAACCGGCCAAGTGCGAGTCGGACTCGCGCACGAAGGGTTCCGTTCCAAAAACAAAACAAAAACACGTTTTTTCTATGGGAGCCCCCTTAATTATTATTATTATTTTAGTATTTGTGTTATCGCGGCAACAGAAATACATCATGTGTGAAAATTTGAACTCTCTAGCTGTCACGGTTCGTGAGATACAGCCTGGTGACAGACGGACAGACAGACAGCGAAGTCTCAGTAATAGGGTCCCGTTTTTCCCCTTTGGGTACGGAACCCTAAAAACTGTACACAATATCACGAAGGTTACAAAGAAGTTTTAATAAAACGAGAGAATAAATGTCTAGCTAAGTAGTTATGTCCAATCGCAGACAGTATAAAGCTGACAAAGAAAAAGTGAAGACTTCCCTTTTAAGTTTTTGCACGGGATACAGCCCCTCTCAAGACTTGTTGAGACGAAGGCCGTTGATCGAGCACCAATTTTGCATATTAATGCAGTGTTCAGTATAGTTTGTAGATTAGTCGATTTGCAACTTTATCTTAACCGTGTTCCTGAAGTTGCCACGTACCTATTAATATTTTAATAAATGAAGCACTTATTAGATTCACTTTCAATGTCAACTGGAACACTACATAAATATGTGTGTATTTGGTAAATCTTGCAGTCTACCTGTATATTTGTATTTAATTATTTTATCTTCAGAACTTGTTATACGAAAAGTATAAAAGCAAGTTTACGACTTTGCCCGTAAGACAGCAATGTGACACAATAGATAGCTGACAACTGACAATACTGGTATTGACGACGTAAGCTCCATTGCTCACAACAGGCAGTGCGTGTGATGTGCAAGTGACACGCAAACTAGGCTGCTATTCCCTAAAGACGTAACTCTTTCAGCGTTAATTATAATTCCGTTTTCCTAACTTGAATATTGACAATAAAATACAGCGTCTCGTGTATAAGAAACCTATTTTACCACACTGGTAAACAATGTTTCCCGCCAGAGTATAATATACCTGTCGGTCCAAAGTGCTGAGTTGGGCCCATCTCGCCTGATTTAGATACGTCCCAGTAACCCTTCACGACTCCGGGGAAAACAAATCATAATTTTATTTTAGGCACGGCAAGAAAAATAACTTTTTAATAAGATAAATGATTTATCTTTCTCAGAAAACAGAAAGTAATCTGTAAGAAAGTACTTTTAGTGAATGTAAAACGTATTCTTTTTCGCAACGTGACTTGAATTGAGTTTTTTTTCTTAAAAAATGTTTGGTTTGATGGTTGATACCTACATACCGTTTACTAAACAAGATTAGGTGCTGATATTTCAATGTGTGTAATCAAATCCCTTGGCATTAAAAAATAACATTATATTTCTGACTGTGTTTATCACAAATTAAAGGTACACCTAGACTAGATGAACCTAGTAATTAAAGATTTCAGAATAAAACCTTTGATTTTCACCAATAATCAATAATATTCAATTAAATTAAATTATGCGTTATTAGATTCTTAAAAACAAGAAAACATACCACTTTAATACAGAAATAACAAAGAAAGGGGAGGCAAACCAATCAATAAATATCACAGCGAATCCTATATAATACTTGACATTGTCCCTTACGCAAATTTTCAAGAACGTATATGTCAATAGAAATTATGCACGAAACCGTAGCTACGCGTATCTCTTTAAACATTACTGAACGTGAGGTGGGAGACAAATTGAATAAACATTTTTCCGGTGAACCGATTGCTTAGGGAATACCCATACGTAATTCATAAGAAATTATAGAAAATACGAAATACGATGAACAAAATTTGACTACTTACATCATTTACGATACCTATATGTATTATTACTAACTACATATTTGTCGTTAAGTATAATTATGTAGGGTCTGGATACTTTCATTTGCGTGGGATACTTCGCTGATTTAATTTATCAGTTCTGTGAGCCCAATATCGATGCGAATAGTCTTATCATGCTGCCGAAGTCCGAGCTTTACAAATTGCGCGCGTATCAGATTTGTACTTCAAAGGCTAAATGAACAAAGGTGATTTCAGAAACTCCCTGTTTGTTTTTTCTTGTAACAAAGCCGGCCAGGGGTGGTTTTTGAATGTACTTCAATTCGAGCTTATTGTAGTGAGAAATAAGAGTAATTCGCTTTTCATTCTGTCTTCGCAGGAGAAGCAGCTCAAAGGTTGAAGAGCCATCGATGTTGGAGTGGCTCAGACTTTATTATTGGCTCGTTCTGAATCCGCACTCGGAGGGGAACGCAAAATGAGGTCACTGTATTATGTATATTGGCTGCTTACCTATCCAACGGCCTTATTAATTTGGTAATCTACCCGCTGGTATTTCTTTTTCGTACAATTAGGGGATATGGACCAGACGATCTTATAATCGATACGTACTTGACTTCTTGTCTTTAACAAGTTGTTTTAGTAATTGTTATCAAATTACAGTGGCTTATCTCAAAGTACACGGAACATGCTTAGGTACTTCCGCTTGGTAACAAAGAAAGTTTACCAAGTTGATGAATCTTGCTACACTTTATATACAGACCAGTTATTCTTCAATATATCATTAGTTACATCTACTAGTAGCAATTAAATAAGTAGGTATCTATTTAGATTTAAAGTTTGACTTTAAAATCACCTTTGTATGTAATTGTTTATTGCATGAATTCTATTGACGACGTGTAGTGCTCAAATTTTAAGTTACATTTATGGTACTATTCTTCTTCAGTTAATATTTTGTCCCATGAATCCTCGACAGAGAGTTTTTGTAACTAAAACCTGTTACTGCTCCCAATAAAGTATCATTCTAGTATGCGTGGTTCTAAAACCGTTTATATTTGCGTGCACACCAGCTTTAAGCCGCCGTTACCTTACTCCAGTACCCATGACAATTTGGTTTGCTACTTGAGATTGTGGACGAGAATAATTGAAATAAAACGGGTAACATTTACTTTCGTGTCACGCAATGCGTCGGGATTAAAGTAGCTTTATATTTCGTCGTATATGAGAAAGTTGCTGTAAGAACACGTTGGAATTAAATGAGTCTGCTTTTATTACCTGGCATAAAGAATTCGGATTGATGAATATAAGCCGAGCACGAATGTAAACGACTTTTTAACTAATAAAAATACTACTCAGTAGCCCAACGAGTTTCATTCGGTTTATTAAGTGTTTTATTGCAATTGGCGATACTTTAGTAGCTCGCATCGGCGTCAAAAAGAAATTGACACGCTCAACACTGTACCTTGACTAGATATTAATTGATTTTATACCTACAGTGTGTTACCGGCGTGCGGGCATTTATTAAAACTGACGATAATATATCAAATTAGCAATCGTTTGCAAGTATTAGTATATCATAATTATTTAAAACAAAGCCACAAATGCAATTCTTCCATTTTCTGAGTCTTCAATGTATGCGTAACTTAACTTCACTTAACTTCCAGATAACACTAAGATGACATTAGATTTGTCATTTTGTGACAGAAACTTTACTGTACATTGCTTGCAATTAAACTTTTCTTAGAAAAGTAACGCAATGTGAAATTTTGTTTTTTAATGCAATTAAGCTAATGGTTAGATTAACAAACCGCATCTCTTAACACTGCTTCAAGAAATGCCCGCACGCCGGTAACACACTGTATATAATGGTGACAGTAAATAAAATACGAACTATTTACACGTCTTCCGTAGCCAAACGCGCACTGTACGCCATGGCTCTCAACTAAAAACAAGGAACATTTTTAAAAATTCCATTAATTGAAGTCCTTACACATGTTTATGTAGTCAGGAGGCAGATAGTTTGAATCTCCAAGATCTTAAATTTCTGAAGAGTGTTGGTAGAATGTCTCACCTCGTCTGACTCAATTGCTTCATATGACTCAATGCACTGAGCTCTCATCAGCGGTAGCTGCGGGTCATCGACAAATCTTAGACCGCGTCTCTTTTATGAACTTTTTTTTCTCTTACTTAAATTGTGTAAAGTGCCTATAACTGTGGAATAGTCATGGTTTTGTCTTTGTAACGTTTTGTGTGTTCCATTTGGAAATACAGGTGTGATGTTCATGTAAGGTACCTGGGTCGAATATGGCCACGTTAAGGTTTGACACTAAATATAAAGCACTTGTATAATACTGGAAGTGACGAATC
>BHDV01020701.1:178346-196951 GCA_005406045.1 Adoxophyes honmai
AAAAAAAAAAAAAAAAAAAAAAAAAAAAAAAAAAAATACAGCCGAATTGAATACCTCCTTTTTTGAAGTCGGTTAAAAATAAAAAAATACAGCCGAATTGAATACCTCCTTTTTTGAAGTCGGTTAAAAAGACGAAAGCATACGTTTCTAAGCTATTTTATTTAGAGCGTACACAAATTCAGCATTGTCTAGTAAGTACTATATAATTTAGTTTTAATTTAGACTCATCTGAAACGTAATTAGAATCGGGTATGTGAAGACTTTTTAAAACCATCTTGATAGCGAAGAACTCAAACAATAGGTTTTTCACGCAAAAATGTTCAAACCAAGAAGAACTTTCAAACCGAGAATGGATAATCCAACGAGCAGTCCTTCAAATACATCTCAGCCGGCCGAAGCGAAGCAGATGCAAGCCAGCTTTCATATAAGTTCGGAGACGTATCACAGGGGCCAGTGAAAACGGTCCACGGGCCGCCTCGACGGCTATTAACCCGTTCATTCCCGGTAATGGAGTCGATTCATTACCGATCCGTACGAAACACGGGGAAATTTTAGAAGTCTTTTTGTTAGGCCTTTGGGTCCATTGTCGGAGCCCTCGAGCTGTTCACATGTACCGCCCTTTGTCCTCCGCGCCTGCCTCTGACGCGCCCTGTTAAGATAAATGACGAGGAACAATTATATTCAATCCTCCGAAATGAACTCACGACTTACTGTTATTTAATAAGCTTTTGGTTACCGTAAGTAACGGTGTCAGATAAGCAGTAACTAAATTACTTTGAGTGGTTATTAAAATGTCAGAAGTTACTCTGCTCAGTGAGCAGTCCAATAAAACGTCAACCGATTAACTACAAACGAAATAAAATTAAGGGCCTTGATTAACATACGAAACTAGAGAAACTTTCTTTTCCATGGCCGAAAATTATTTCGCGAAAATTCTCATACTCAATGCCGCTTGAGTGGCTTATTGAAATACTTTCATTCGCTGTTTGCCATGTAAATCAGTATTTAAATAATTATGTACGCCTTCTATTACATTATTATTTACTATCTTCATACTGGTCCCTGGAAAACGTGTTTGCTTAGATCCAGACTCATAAATTATTGCCAACCCGATTGGAAAATAGTCATCTGAAAAACAAGTTACGCAACAAGACGAAATTCAGTCCGCAGACATTTCTAACGGGCCGCATCGTAGTTTCACTCGCCAGTTAATCCCATTTAGAATCAATGGAGCGCTAACGGCCGCCATCATGCATATTCGTCCACATAATCGTAATCTAAATGAGCGATTACCGTCTCGCGCGCAGCGTGGGCGCGGCTCGACAAAAGTACCGAATTTAAAAGACTCGCCTAGCACGCCTGACCAAATTAAAAAGGCTTTATCCGACCGACGCAATTATAATGCCGTTGGTCAGGTGACGGCGTCGTACCGCGGATTAGCGTTAACTGACCACATAAACGATTGTTATCATCTAATTTCTCATTCTGTACGCACCTGCTAAATGTAAAAATCTAGACGCTATTACTTATTTATGCAGTTATTTCAGCAGAAGTACGATTCGAGTTGCAATACCCTAGTGGATTGAATTTTCAGATATAAATAAACGGGATAGCGTCTGAAAAGAATTTTCTTGCGCTTCGTTATTGCAATAAGAAAAACATTGCAACGGATTTACTTTTTCTTACGTTCAGAAGTTATTATCGGACTGTAAATATCTATTCACAATATCTTTGGATACTTTAATCGAAACATTAAATTTTCTATGTAGGCGAACTTTTTTAGTTTATGGTTATATTTACACATTTTAGCCCGGTGCAATGTAGTTTGAAAATGGGTAACATCAACAATAAATTGGTTGTAAAAACTTAAGACATGCAAAATTTCAATTTATAATGAAGGATCTCGGGAACCACAAGTTTATGATACAAATTGAAATTGTTATTCGCAACGAGCGCCCTGAGCGAGCGCAAGCCGAGTAAGCAAATCGCATCAATAAATCTACATCGTATGTTTTCGAGCAATTAGATTCGTGTTTTTCCGTTTATGGTCGTATCGACCCATCGCCTAGTAAATTCATTACGTAATTTAAAATGCTAATGGACTGTCGTCTGGGAGGCAGGGAGCGGATGAATAATGAAACATCCGATACAAATCTGGTATTCCGCAGCGATTGAAGACTTATTTATAAACAAGGTGAATTAAGATTCTACGTTTTTGTTTGCATAGAAACGGACCCCGAGGAGCAAACTTGGAATTGCAAAAGTATCAAACAATTTATTGAAGTTGTACAGTTCTTCACTACGGATGCAATTCTTTGAAGTTTGAAAAGTTACCTGGGCTCCAAGTATTGATGACCGCTCGATTTCATATCCAATGGGAATTGTTATCGTCTCGCAGACGGCTCACAGCGGCTAAGTCTACTTTTGTGTTTGGGACATTGTGATTGAAATGAACTGAAAGTTATTTTTTCCCTGAACCAATGTTCGTCAGTCGTGTGCTTCGTTTATTTGTCTTTATTCGTGAAACTACCAAATTTTCAAGGCGTGTTTTGTCTTCCTAAATCATCTCTTGGCCTGTTTCGGCGAAGCGAAGTGTTGTTCCGATTCCATCGCCCGAGGCGTCGTCCCCTCAGTCGTATGCCCTTTAATCTCTGTCATCGCCAGTAAAATTGAAGTGCCATTTAGCTTTGAAATATTAAAACATTTCACAAACGAATATCTTGAGCACTTCTCAACAGTCGGTCCAATCAATGTGTCAATAAAACATACATTTGAACCAGCACTAACAGGTATTTATTGATCGTCGGTCGGCCGTCCATTGTAACGGCCACTCGAATTGACTCGTCGGTTAGAAGGTGTTTGTTTATTAAGAATTATGTGGCATTTATTGTCAGTCAATAATCCCGCATGTGGGCGCTGTCCTGCTTATCGGACAATTGGTCGCTGTGACCGATGTGGTCTCTGGTCGTTGGTCATACGCGCACGCCATGCTGAGTCATGCCGCATGACTGCTCTAGACTAGGTCAAAATGCATTTTCAATTGATGAGGTTTACCGTTTACATTTACCAAGTATCTACCTTTTATTGAGCTCTAAGATAGTATTTAAAGTTCGTGTGTTTCCTTGGCCAATGTTTCCTTTTTTGGTATGTGGCTAAGAATATTCTTGACCAGAAAAAATTGGTAGCTCCTGCAGTAAGCTCGCAAGTTCAGGGATTATATCTCAAGAGCCCTCTCCTTCTGAAAAGAGGCCTATGATCAGCAGTAGAATGTACTGTAAATGATTTACAATTCATGGCATAATTACTAACTTGACTATCTGCATTATGGAAAATCATTTTGTCATTAAATTAAAGACATCATTGTTAATCTAGAGAGGCTTGAAGCTAAATGTAAAAGGCGCTGTTTTCACATCACTAAAAATTCTAATTTATGTAATCATTATCAAATTTTAATGTAATGTACCATCCACATGCCATTATATTAACCCAAAAATGCCCTGTATATTTTACGAGCATGTCATGTCTAACATAACAATCATTTTACACGTAACACTTTGTGAACGTTATATTCACTCGTTATTTTTATTTCTTTTTTATTGACATTGTATTTTACTCAAATAGGTTTTCCGCCCGCTGGGTTACTTCATTTGATTACCATTCACACACAACGTTACTCCATGTACCATTACCACGAGTTCACAGTGACCGGCTTGCTAGCCCGTAAACGATTTGTACTTAAACAGCGCTGCTAGCGGTCATTTGTGGAAGTAAAGTTCATAAATAGTTTTATCGGTTGTCTTTTGTTTAAATGTAGAATAAGCGTTGCCTGAAGTTTTTGAGGTTGAGACGTCATGGGTTGTAAGAGTCTTTTTAACCAACTTCAAAAAAAGGAGGAGGTTCTCAATTCGACCTATTTTTTTTTGTGTGTATGTACTCGATATCTCGGAAACCCGTGGACCGATTTTAACGACATAACATAACACGAAATTGGTCCCATTGGCACGAAACCAGGATCTGATGATGGAATCTTTGAGAAATCGAGGGAACTCTTCAAATTTTATATGGAGATGTACGGCGTTTTCGGTAATTTGTTGATGAAGTCAAGATTTTACATTCAGTAAACAGAATACTTTCAAAATATTGCTAATTTGAAGTCGGTTTTTTTTTTCTTTAAAATTATTCTGGGTAAAGACCATGAAGTTATTATGCGCCGCGAGAAACTTAGCCCAAAGTTTTTTTTTATAGAAATAATAATAAATAAATGTATACATAAGGCAAACGACTAAATGCTATATAATATAATAATATATCAAAGTGACACGGATCAAATTTGAATGACGAAACTTCCTCTTAGTTTGAATTTAATCCATTAGACATAGTGCCCATGTCATACACTACTACAGCGTCGGGCATAACTTACCCTGATGTTTCTTTTTGTGTTTTGAAACGCTAAAGGATTTATACTAATTTTTTTTCTCAGCACAATATACCTATTTAATCGACTTTTATTTCCTTTCAGAGTCGAGAGCCGCCCAGCTTAAACATGTCATAAGGTAAGCTAATCCGTTTTGATCCGTTTAAAAGGAAAAATAAATTATTGAAATGTTCGAAGCGTTGCTTTTTATTGAGTCGGAGCTTAGGTGTGTAACGTTGTGACAGTTATTGGCATAACAAAGGTTTTTCGCGCAGTCAATAAGCCCAACATATTTTCGAATCCTAAAATGCTTTCTGTGTTCTAGTTGGCATTTTTCTTTTGGTTAGTAAAAATCTCACGTGTTTCGTATTTTGAACAGGTCGATCGAATGAGACCTAGGCATTAACTTGTTTGTTACTTATAAACGCCGCTGTGAGTCAAAAAATAGTCTATAAATAATTTTATAGGAAAAAAATAGATGTGATATTTTACTTATTGTCATCCCCAAGAATTAATACACGCTGTATTTTTAACTTACTAGAGAGTTGGTTCTTAATAAGCGATCATGTCGATGAGAGCTCAACTAAAATTGGAAGAATTTGTTTTTCCGAGTTAGAAAAAGAGCCTTGTCCTTCTTTGAGACTTAAAGTATTCCCATACAGAATCTTATATCAGTTGAAGCGTGCTCGTTGAAAGTAGGGGATGATCAACTATCCCTAACCCGAAGCCTTATAACGAATATGCCTTAACCCTGATTTGTTAATAAGTATTTGAACTGGTGGTACCTATTAGGACGTCAAGGTTAGATGAAGACTACGAATGTTAAAACTTCAAACTTTAAACGGAATAATAACCAACTATAATCCCGTGTGGTGCCGGGTTAGAATAGCACCTCCCCCTTTCTTCCCGTGGGTGCCGTAAGAGTCGGCTCTGGGAAAGGGTTAGTGTATTGTGGGCGATGGGCTAGCAACCTGTCACTGCAGTATCACGTTTGATCATCTGGTTGCTCTGAAATCGCTAAACATGGCACTGGATTTTTTAATTCATGTGCTCTGCCTACCCCTCTCGGGAATACAGGCGTGAGGATATGTATATGTATGTAATAACCAACTAGGACCTGTAATTCATGCAAGCGCTGACATCGCGTCTGCCTTGAAAAGCAGCTCCAGCGCAGTCCATACGCCAGTGATTTATGTCTGTGTAGACTTCTACTTAAGGTCCGCGTATCGTGTTCAGTTGCGATCTCATTCCGGCGCCGTAACGCTGGTATAATACGCAGTGCAACCGTATTTACTAAGAGCAAACCGACTCGCCAGTACGCCCCAGGCGTATGTCAACCGCTCCGTTCCAGATTACGCAGTAATCCCCTTTCTCTAAGCTAAGCCGCTTTCATAGCTTTGTGCCGAGGATGTAACGCTGACGCCCGTCAAGTGCGCCCTGAATCTGTTTTCGTCCGACGTGTATAAATCTATGGAGTTTGCAAGTTTAAAATTGAATCAGTTGAATTACTGCCAGCGGGAAACTCTCCGATTACAAACAAAGTTAACCTTGGAAATTCCTTTGCTATTGCCACCGGGGATGACTTTCGTCTTCGGTTTTGAGAGAAAGGAGTAACTAAATCAGTATTTAGATTCTTGCAGTTTACTCAGAAATTATTTGTAGTTCTTTCTGCTATTGCTAGCTCTGCAAGGAGTTACTTTCATAAACCTATAAGATATTGGTTTAACGCACTTTTTGGCATTAGTTCAGATTATCATTCCGTTCAAAGTTACGTCGAAAATATCGTGTGATCGCTGTCTTTGGAACCACTTTTTCGTCATTAGCAAGGAATTGATAAGGAATCAGATCAGTCGAGATTAATAGAATGAACTGACACCATATAGGACATGCAACCTATAGCTAAAAAAATGCTTTTGTCCTCTCTTGTCCTTAAATTAACGTTCTAATTTTAATAAACCCCGGCCATGAGTTTATAGATTTATATACCCAAGCATGACTCTCGAAAATGTTTTCCCCTGGGTTAACTTATAAGCCAGATTGACATTGTAAAATGCAGCAAATTCGCTCGTGCAGTGTGTGGATAATAGACGGAGAGCTAATGTGGCTTTAATGTGGTCGGAGCGAGACGCGTGTCCCGGCATCGCCCGGTGAGATTACCGAATAATCTGCTTTCTTCCGTACGGTTAGAGCGAAAAGTTACGCTTTTAAATTTATGGCTTCGTATCTGTTTTGTATCTTTTTGTGAGAAGAATATTGTTTAGCGTGGATGTTGTTATTCGTGGCTTTTCAATCCATGTTCTATCTGTTTATTCTTATTTTAACTACCCTGTATGGTAACTGAGTAATGAGAAAATATAAAAGACATTTTTATGTTTTGTAAGGATAACCAAGAAAGTAAACCAGCCGTGTAATCATATTTCGAAGTTTTAAACGGGACAAGTTTGCTTTGTAGATTAACTAGAAGTATCATACGTGACCGGGCAAATAAAATAAAGTAAACACTGAATATTAACAACTGTCTAGCCAAACATCAAAATAAGTGTATATAGTATTATATATGGATTTTGTTTATATTTGACGGTATAATTCGTTGAACCTCGCCAATTAAATGCTGTTGCTGACTCTGGGCAAGTTCCTTCAAGTCTGACTTTCCCTCAGTTTTAACCGAACCAGCGCGATTTATAAAATCAGTTACCGACTTTTTACACACACTTAGATTATCTCATATTAAATTTAGGTTATTATTTAAATAGGTTTCAGCAACAAATGTATTTTATCAATATGTGGGTCTCAATGCAAGTAGATGGGTGATCTTTGTAATGTTAAGTTACATACTTGTACCTCAATAATGTCCTACCCAATAAATGAAAACCAATACGCCCTGCCAAAGTCCTGTAGTGAAAGTTTGCTATTATTTGATCTTAATTTAACTAGGTTTTTTGCAGCTAAGGATCTCGGCTAGAAATCCAGCTCTAAAACATATAGCTACATCCAAAACTAGGGTGCTATATTGACGGACACAATGTATTCAAACTCATTCCGTCCCCCCTTTAGGATTGGGGGTTAAAAATGATACAGAAAACAGCCATGGACGCGGTCAACCCCACACGACATAATTAGGAATCCGAAGCCTCTCAAAGACCGAAATCTGTTTTCGACGAGCGAACCGTAAAATCCAATAACTTTCCAAATCCTCGTTAATGCCAGTCATGTTCAGAAACTTAATCGCCGCTTTATTTAATTGACAAGACAGGGAAGCCTACAATTAAAATCCTGTTAACGGAACCCCACTTAGTGTACCGTCGGAATTTTAGACATACCGACCTTTGGGCATGCATGTATTCATTATACTGTCTATTTTGAACCCAAATAATAGGATCCATTGGTCCAAGTTGTATTCAAACATGTGACATTAACTTGTGTTTGACGAATTCGGTGGTACCAATTCGAGTTTTATTCGAAATTCGAATCACTTTTATATGAATCTATCTCATATTATGACTACATGATGATATTATCAGGTAGTTACACCCATTTACTCATTGTCTTATTATAGCCTAATAAAGTAAGGTTAATTAAGGTAAAAACCTCGGAATTTCGAGATACCCAGCTGGAAGTTTTGTAAATATTTGCATATTGAGGCCCTAAAAGTTGTCTCAAAACCTACATATTCTAGGGTGTGAGCGACTATTAAATTTCAAGGTCAAAAGTCACAAAAATCTGTTTTTTGCGCTTCTTTTGTAAATATCTCATTTCCTATGGATTTTTGCTATTTGTGTTTCTTATCAATATTGTAGAATACAAAATTTTCTACAAGTTTTGTTTTTAATTTTTTTTATACGGTGAACCGATTTCGAGATAGAGGGCGGAGAGCGCGCGGTCATAACATCACTTTGGGTCGACCGGTCTCCGATCGAAAACGCGCCATTATATACTTGATGAACTATCGATAGATCAATGATTATAAATATTTGATTAATTAAATCAATGTGGCTTTGGGTTGGCTGCTGATTGTCTTCGTTTTTTGGCGTAAATTAGAAGATGGGTCCCTCTGCCCTGGATTTTTGCAATTATAGTTGATTTTTTTCTATGTACCAGACCAGCTGGTTTTCGATTTTTGATGTAAAATGAGGTGACCTACTAAGTTCAATATTTTTTGTAAAAGAGGTATGTCGATTTCGACAGTAGTTTGGTTGGGCTCTAGTGCTTTCTAATCAGGGTCACCAGGTACTCCAGATCTTCAATTATCCCAGTTTTTATATTTTTCCCTTTATGTAGTCATTAATCCCTAATTCTGTACCAAATTTCAGCTTTGTGAGTTTATGGGAAGTAGGTACTAGTTCTATTTTGATGATCATGAGTGAGTGAGTGAGTGTCGAAAACGCGAAACTTTGCTTTCGTTTAACTTCGGAACTAAACGACCCGCTGACTTGAAATTTTGGGTTTTAAGTATGTAATTATAGCTTACTAGCTGACAAAAATTTCAGCGTTCTGGTCTTATCTAGAAGTGCTCAAATAGGTGCCTGAAAACGCGGCGAAATGGATCCAGTAAAGGATGGTACGGCAGTGCTTGCTTCGCGCTCGACTTGGTGGGGGCACGGCCGTGCTCCCGACCATCAGCTTCTGCAGCATTTTGAAGTTTTACAATATCTGTGTCGTTTTGGCCATCGAAGTACCCAAGGCCTTAAGTGATGCTGTGACCGCGCGCTCTTCGACCTATATCTCGAAAACGGTTCACCGTATAAAAAAAATTAGACGCAAAATTTGTAGAGAATTTTGTATTCTACAATATTGAAAAGAAACACAAATAGCAAAAATCCATAGGAAATGAGATATTTACAAAAGAAGCGCAAAAAACAGATTTTTGTGACTTTTGACCTTGAAAATTAATAGACGCTCACACCCTAGAATATGTAGGTTTTGAGACAACTTTTAGGGCCTCAATATGCAAATATTTACAAAACTTCCAGCTGGGTATCTCGAATTCCGAGGTGATTTCCTAACCTTATTAGACTATTAGGGTAGTCGTAGAGAACAAGAAGAGTGTCATGATTACTTCAACTTTTATAAATTCCATAGTAACCACACTACTAGTTTTATTTCATCAGAAGTCAAATCCAAAATATATCGCCTTTTTGTATCGTTACAAGTAGTTAAGCAGCAGATTTCATTAAATTCCTAATCAAACCAAAATCAATAAAATCAGTTCAACAGAAACTCTATTAAAATTTGTAGATAGAATTCTGAATTATTGAACATTTACTGCACACCCTAGGATATATTCATTCTATTCTGTTCATAAAATTTATACAGTTCCGCTGAAAACCAGGTGGTTTTATGATGCTGACGAAAGCGTACTGCGGTTTATTCATGTAGGTGGCTAATAAAATAACAAGTTTAGATAACTAGATGTGGACTCCTAGAAACCAGTATATTTCACAATTATTTTTGTTAAAAGCAATTATAATTTCACAAAATATTACTACGTCAATTTTAAACGGGAGTACAGTCCTTACCGAAGCCGTGGTAGCTTAGCGGTTCGAACAGTGGCCTCTCAAGCAGAGGGTCGTGGGTTCAAACCCCGGGCTCGCACCTCTGAATTTTTTTGTGCGATATCAAAAAAATTGATATTTATCATGAGCTACTCGGTGAAAGAAAACATCGTGAGGAAACCTACACACAGCGACGAAGTAATTCAACGTTGTGTGTGAAGTTCCCAATCCGCACTGGGTCCGCGTGAGAACTATCGCCCAAGCCCTCTCATACTGAGAGAAGGCCTGTGCCCTGCAGTGGGACGTATATAGGCTGATGATGATGATGATGTACAGTCCTTGGTAGAAAACTCTTCGGGTTTTGGACGAAATCGTAAGGGTTCGTGTAGTCTGGATGTTATACATTCAAATTAAGGAGTTCGAAAGTGCTGATTTAGTTTTATTTGTATGATAACAAAAAATAATATATTGCATTAAAATTAGACGAAGATAAAAGCGTAACATTTTTACAATAAAGTTTATTCAGTATTAATAAGGATTCTCTTAAAAAATACACCGACTTGTAATAGCTTTTTGCTACAAATGTTACCTTAACTGAGAAAAAAAGTCACCCTAAGTTTGTTGTTACAAAAAATATTTTTTTCGTTTTGACAGGATATACGATGTTTTGACTCGTGAAGCGACTGTGAAATTTTGAAATTTACAGTCATGACAGAAATATTTTTTTTGCGGTTCTTAAAAAATTGCATAAGGTCATCTGCCATCTACATCTACATTTTTATTTTAAACGAGGTGAGTTACCATCGCAAATATACCGTTGTGCGTATGAGGCGAACTTCACTTGATCCTAAAATTTTAACAATCGTATTTGAAATTAACGCCTACTTTAAAGTAGATAATATGGGTATGGGTAATTGGGTATACTGAACCTAAATTAAAGTCTAGATAGGCGACCAGCAGTCGCGCCTTTGCCAATTGTAATGCCGTCAGCCCCCATTCTGTGCCGTTATTATCTCACAGCGAGCGCCAGTTCGCAGTCCATACTCTTAACTTACTGGAAATTATTCGAAAATTATTCGCAATAATATTCCACACCAAATGAAAAAACCTAGCAATAATACTCAACCTTTTCGGGTCACTGAATGCGAGTCACGGTTCAAAAGCAAACGGCATTTTCCAGACAGAGTACTGGCAGTCTGGCAGTCCTCTAAATTTTGTTCGAATTTAATTAGCACAACCAGCCAGTAACCTACAGAAAGAACACATCATTATAAATACTTAGCTGTAATAAAAAAAAACAGATGTGTGACTCAAAACAAAAAAGATTAAAAAGAAAAACGGGATTATGAATGAATCGTACAAAGAGATTAACAAACCGCCATGTGTCCATAGTAAACACAACTCTTCGAACTAAAGTCATAATTTGTATTTATAAACCGTTTTCAATGAAACCGTTTTACGCACACGTGTTAACTGTTCAAGTTTACTTTATGTTTCGTAGCACATAGAAATAATACCAGATGTCGGCCGTAGATCATCAAAAATTTGTTTGTCTGGGCCCCTACGATAACAACTCAATTTTCTAGTTCGGTTATATCAGGGGTTTTGTGAGAAACGATTGTGTTAAAACAAAATAAATACCAAAGGGTGTATGTGTGTGTTTTTCGTTGAACCGGCACGGTGGCTGTAAAGTAAATATACAAGCGTTTGTTGTATTTTTTATTGTAAACTTTAGGGGCCCATGTTCCTACAAACCAATGATGCGTCATAAATGTAATGAGATGCAACCATTGTGCATTGTTCGTGGTTATAGTTAAAAAGAAATAGCTGTCATCATCGTTTAAAATAATATCGATTTGTGTAGAAAAACGTTAAGAAATGACATCACCTAGATCAAATAACTGACATTGCCACAGCGAATGAGCGTTAAATTTAAGGTGAAACCTTTTTAAATATGCGTGCGTTCGTTGTGTAAATAAATATAAGGAGAACATGGGGTCCTTCCCCATTATTTATTAATCTTCACGAATGATAAGGCAGGCCACCGGCCGCTATCGCCCTCATACTTTCAATATCAAAGTGTAACGTGGGAAGTAAATAAAGAATTGGAAGTGTCCGTAATGGCGGCGTGTCCGCAGCGCCCTCTGGCGGCGGAACTCCAATTTCCGCCCCAAAGTTGATTTTCCCTTTACGATGGCAACACTGCTTATATTTTAAAAGAGATTATTGACGGAAAGGTAGCAGAAATAATTAGTTTGACCGCGCGTGACATGAACGCCTTGATGTTTCAGAGGAAGTTAAATTACAAACTTGTTCCAGTAATTACTATGCCCCGCTGTGTTATGGTAGATGGTTATTATGTGTATATGCTCTCAGCCGGGAAACAAAGTAGCTCAACGTTCTATAGAAAATCACCTGTTTTTTTTTAAAGTGGCTATGAAAAGAAAAACAGTCACGATTTTGTATAATATGTAATCGTTTTCTGTGCTCTGTCTATTACTGGCGTCATTACCATGTAAGTGTGGATACCTAAATTATCCCATGTACGCAGTTTAATAGTACAGTCAGGGATCTGAACGTTTAGCAGGTTGGCCGCCTTCATAATTTGTTCGCATTAGGACAAACTTCACCATGAAGTTCAATACTGAGTATTTATGTCATGCAACTGGCTAGAAATAGTTATAAGGCCAATTTTAGAAGTATCTCAACCTGCTAAACATCCAATTTCTGTACATCAAATCAATTGATTCTTGGCCCACCTTAGAACTTATTTACAACAAACGTCACAGTGACATTGCATTGCTCGACAAAGGAAATCTTTATCACGTTTATTGTGACAAAGTCCTGTGGTCGACCACCCTGATCCATTAGGAATTGGTTCGACTGTACAACCTTTTTGTACAGTCGAACCAATTCCTAATGGATCAGTGTGCTAACACTTCATAGGTTTCATCTACAGTAACAAAGCCCGTGGCAACCAAAATCTTTGCGTAGGTAGTAACCGTGATTGTCAATCGTTGTCTTTACCGCCCGTGAAACAATTCAGCTATAATGAATTCAAAGAAAAACAAAATTAATTTCGCAAAGATTAGCTGAAATACTTTTTAATTATGAGCCATCCGGAAACAGGCTTGGGATCTTCTTGGGGAGCGCTGTTCGTCCTTACACCTTCCCGTCTTATAATATAATTATTTTTTACGGTTCCCTTAATGGGAATTCTATAAGGGGAGAATCTATTTTTATTTTCCGCTGATACCTGTTGTTGTTGTGGAGATTTGGATATTAAAGATTCTGGCTGTCTATTTTTTTTTTCTATGCCTAAACAACCAATGAAGCATTTAGGATATTCGAAGTGATGTATTTGAAATACCCAAATATGAACATGAAATTACCGTGAAACTCACACATAATGAATTAAGAGCGTGCACACAAAATTCGGTGATTTTGATGTTTTTCCAATGCTTTAGAAAGCTATAAATCCTTAAGTTTTTAAAGAAAAACTACTGTAACATATAAATAAACTCTTTTTCTAGGGATTAACGGAAAAAAATATTTTATTAGCAACACAGATTTCTTTTACTTAGCCAATTTGTTGAAGGGTTTTCACAAAAATACGCGTCAGAGCTGTCTTTCAATTGAAAATTTGCCATTAAATTTTACCATAAACGATATAAACTTGTTATTATCTGATAGACAATATAGTCTACTGGGGATTAACGGATTAACATGAATCAAATTATTGGTTTTTATTATTCAAATATCATTTTACATAATTTGAAAGTTGAACCATTACTTTATTTTTTTTCTCATTGATTTTGATGTAATTACAAATGAAACAATTTTATTGTAAATTTACAGAATATGTTTAGTCTAACCATATTTTTGTCATGGCTAAATATGAGTTAATTTACATTTCACGATTTTTTAAACATTGGTCCAAAACCACTAAGGTCAGGTGGGGGAAGAGAAACGCAGGGATAAGAGGGCTCTACAGACCATAATCACTCATAACTCGACGAGTTATGGTCAGTGGTGCCTCTTACCCCTGCCCTGCCCCTGAATTTCTCTTCCCCCACCTGATCTTATATTACGTTCGTAAAAAATGTGTGCGCCCTCTTAATATACAGATAACTCACGACCAAAATCGAGTTTATCTCGCGCATGCAGAGAGACAATGAGAGAGTTCGCGTTTGTCAGCAGCCGCCGCAGCTCTCTCTCCTAAGCGAAGGGCTACAGACTAGTCCAAAACATGTTGAGCTAAACTCGATTAAATTTAAATAAAACATAATTATTTATCACTATCCAAACGATTAAAATGAAGAAAATGTGATATCTATTCGAAAGTAATTTGGCTAACTGTCCTTATTTTATCAATGCAAGGATTTTCGATAATTGTGTTAGTGACTATTGATCATGAAAACGGACTGTAGTTAGTGGCAATATAGGAGACAAAACAAGGACTGAAGGCTGATTCACTAGCTACTAGCAGTCCTGTTTGATTTGAGTGTGAAATCTATTTAAGAATAATTTGGCTAACCTTATTTTATCAGTGCAAGGAATTCAGATAATTGTGTTAATGACTATTGATAATTAAAACGGACTGTAGTGGCGATATAGGAGACAAAGCAAGTACTGACTCACCAGCTACTAGCTGTCCTGTTTAATTCCCCGGCCACGCTTCTTGAACAAATATAAATCTGTCGAGGAGATCGTGTATTAATCGTCGTATTTGGTGAATAAATTTACTTTTGTTTGAGTTTGCCTTTGCTACAGCGTTATTTATTCAGTAGAACGACCCGGGGCCAGGAGATACTGTTTACATAACATTTTCGTCCCACTGCTGCCGTTGACTCGCGTATTTCCACAAACCTAACAGAATTTATTAGGTAAGTAAGGTATCATCTCCCCTGCTTTACAAATTGGGGGAACTCCTGTAAGCTGACGGAATGTTCATTTCGAAGGCGTTTGAACAATAATTTAATTAAGTAACAATGTTGCACATTTCGTTTAAACGAGTTTATTTGCGATTGAATTAAACCTTTAACGTGTTGTGATGTTTAATAATATTCGCTCGTAAAATAACAGCTACCAGTCTTTTGTTTTATTAGTTATACCACAAATTCACGCCGTCTGAGTGAACACGATTGGAATGACAAGTTTACTAGGGCTCCCGGTAAATCTCGATATCTATCACACGCTCGGAGCTGTCTGGTTTGTTTTATTTTATTGCTCTTGACGCCCGCACAGTGCAGCTAGCTGGTCTGAAATCAGCTATCGACATGTTTATAATGGCGCGCTAGTGATGGCGCGGCGTGGGCGATTGATTTACACCACGCGCGATAATGCATGAAATCAATTGCGCAGGTCAGGTATAATTTGCGTATTTTAGGATCATCGCTTGAGCTTGTTAAGCCTGATACGCGGCGGATGACAACTTTATGGCTCAGCTTGTTACTCGCGTAACAAGCCACACTTCACGTCCCTTAAATCCTACAGTCTCGGAATTTAAAAATACTTTTTTGTTTATCTACCAGAGCTGGTGGCAAGATGTTGTGCAAATTGTCTTTTATTTTATTACTTAGCTCGAAGTTTGGAAAATATCAAGCCTATAAAGAATTTGTTCAGTACATGTAACGTAAATTTGATTTTCTCACGAGCGTATCTCATTCAAATGCTTGCAAGTATACCGGTAAAAACACCTGGAATTCGTTTCACATTATTCGTTACCTTCATAAATTTGGGGTTATCCGTGCGAATCCCCCGCGTGACTACATTATAAACCCTACATTTGTACCAAAAAGACAGCGCACCTGAGACTGACGTGCCTTCATTGTTATTTTTGTCGTCTCCCAAGCTCCTGATTGAAACTCAAAACACGTCGCACAAAAATAAAAACGGATATGAGTACAGCACAATTCAATACGAACCTAACCTACGCGAACAGAGGCGTAATACCAAAATCGGATAGGGCGACGCATGATTTGAGCGATCGAAATTAAGAAACACTCTTAGGGGTGTAATGAAAGAACGGGGACACCATTAAAATAACGAATCATAAATAATTCAGTTGCGGGTTTGGCGTCGTTTCAAGACATTTCCACATTAAATTTCATGAGAGGTTCATTTTTCTGGGGAGCGCGCGGCGCGGTCGTGCGGTCTGCGTCCGCCGCCATGTAATCGACCGTTTTGTCTGTTTAGCAGACCTACTGGCTGTGCACCAAAACCATCCGGCAAATCATAAAGCACTGAAGTCTTCGGAATGGCATTCGAACGCGCCGGAATCAATTTAATGGCTACTCGTTCAACGTAACTTTATTATACGGTGGTTGCCAAATAAAAGAACGTCACGATTTCTCCGTAACATGTTAGTTTTTCGTGGACACAATTGCAGCAATAAAAATATGCTGATGTTGCATCTACTGAGCAAAACTTCAGCAAAAAGCAAGTATTCGTGCTACGTAAGGTGCAACAAACGTGTTATTTGTCCGTCCGTCCCAGCCACCAGGGACGCGAACGGGAGCAGTTTGTTCATTTTATTTTTCCCTCGTAAAGCAAACTCCGCGACTTATGAACGCTGATTTATATGTTAATGCGCCGCCGCAGACTTTCTGAATTGCGTTTACTTTGAGCAATGATTTTCGAGACATTAAACTCTAGAGTCGACTAATTCACTAGATTCAAGGGTTCCTCGACAGCGGAACGACGTGAAAACGGTCATCTATCATCCGTATCAAATTTTGTATTTGACATAAAGTAGATGAGTAAAATGATTGATGCGCCGACCGCATCCTAAAAGCCATTGAAAATAACCATTACTAGAATAGTAATTGAATATCTCTTACGTTGCGTCGTGGAGGAATTAATTTCGTAATTAATAAATTGCTCCGTAAATACAGGTAGACTCGTAGCTAACGGTTCGAAAATTAGTTGTTAACGACTTGATGATTAAAGTGGAATATTAGTTAGGGTGAATATTATATCGTGTGTCTAATAAACGCTTGATTAAAAATTTCATTAGGTACGGGTAGAGTTGCGTAGAGCGGGGTAATTTTTGGACGTGAGCGACTAATTTTTAAATTCTGCCCTTATTTTACTACGCTAAACGACTTTGACATGCTCACGTATGCAAATAATTAAAAGCACGTAGGCACTTATTTGCTTTATTAACGTAGAGGGAATAATGATACGAGCAACATGTAACATTTGGTGTCTCTCTGCGAACGTACGTCATTTGCTCTCAAGCTAATAAACCACTTTTAATTAAAATGTCGTCAGAGGCTACTTTATATTAACATTATATTTCACTTAATATTGCAACTATACATATAAATAGCAATTATCTTTCAGTCAGAGTGTTTATTTATCTTTTATTGCTGTTAGTTATTGAAGATACATAATAATGTTGATATATTGACTGAATGCTATCAGTTAATTAATTACTCAATTAATTAAATATGGTGCTCATTGTTTACATGGAAAACTCCGGTTAATTATGTATAATAGCTAGTTTTTCTTCCTGTGTTGTAACCGTTCAAAGTACATAGATCTTTATTTGGTAAATGAATCATTTGTTGTAGGTATATACCCTAGACATGAAATATTTATAGCTATTCAAATTCATCAGACTATCATAACCTTTTTTTTTTTTTGACTGAGTTGAAATGCTTTACGCACTTCCCTGAGTCGTTTCCACGGATGGACGTCGCGGCGACGACCCAGGGGGTATGTGGGACTCTTTCTCCCCGTCCAGACTATCATAACCTAACCTAACCTAATCTGTCTAGTATTTGAACCCAGGACCTAAAGCTTCGCTGTTGGGTCCTTTAACATATTCAGAATCAAGGACCCGGCTCTCGGGTTCTTCAAAACATTCGCGAGATACCGAGAACCCGTTATCCGGGTTCATTTTGTACTTGCTATAGACTACTCGGTTTCGCGCAGATGTTTTGATTTTGGCCGTGAATGTGGCTTGGTCGTGAATGTGTTAAAGTCTACTAAGCGGTTCGGACAAATACCCACAACTAACACTCACAACACACGTTAAGGCAACGATTTCATTAACAACAATGCATTACCGTGAAACCATTTACCAAAGCCCGTAACTTGGGGTTGCAAATTTGAAGAAAAAGTGGGTAGTTCATTAGTCAGGTGACTTGCACACACGCCGCGTGTTACACTAATGGGGGTTGCAGGCTTACCCTCCGCTGAGAGTCAATTTATTTGAAGACAAGGAATCGGCAGCTTTAAAACTAACAGTTACTTAATAGTTCGGTTGTTTTGACAGTTGATTAAAAAACTACGCTTACCTAATTACGTGAATTCTGTTAGGAAAAATAAAACACTCGAATAATTAAATATAATCGTTTGAAAACCTTAACTTTAATAAAAGAGAGAAACGATTTTAGGGTCAATTCCCACCAAAAGAGCAGCGCAGCGCGGCGTAGCGCAGCGACCCGCTCCGTGGAATGAGAATTTCAACTTTATATTCATTACAATAAGACTTACTATCGCATGAGAAACTCTAACGATGCGGGCGCATGCCCGCGTATCCATGGTAATAACAACGCATTCCATAAACGAAGCCGCGCGACTGCGCGAGCCTTCGCTGGAATGCTCGAGGATGCTCGAGCAGTCGCGACGGCCGCTGTCAATACATATGACAATATGTCAATAATTATGTAAATTCCAGCGACTTCCTA
>BHDV01020701.1:198995-218614 GCA_005406045.1 Adoxophyes honmai
TTTAAAAAAAAATCGAAACGTTTTTTGCTTCTCCTGAAAAGTAGCATTTTGTCCTTTACGACAATTGAACCTAAAGGTATCGAAGTTTTGATTTAATTATCACACAAAAATTATAAAGGTGAAAGTTTGGGACTAGTGTATGTTTTTTACTTCTGCAAGCGCAAAAAATTGGACCGATTTTAATAAAATGTGGTATGTAGGTAAGAAGACGATATCCTGGATTAACATGGGGTCATGTGAAAAATGAGTGTTCACGCGGGATTAAAGTTTGCGATTAACATCGAGCTAATTTTGACAATAAAAACGAGAGTGTATCCATTTTATTTTACTATGGTTAAGTCTCTCGGTAGGTTTGTGTGTAAAACTACAACAGTCTTCAAATAAACTCAATGACCGTCCAAGGCGGGTCACAGACTAGTACTTGATTGTCGATCGGCCTAACATCAAAGAGAGTAACAATTCAATTATAAAGTTTGCAATCACGTCTACGAGCCTTTGCCAGAAAAGTGCAAACGGACACATTAAGATATTGACACAGGTCGGCACAGTTACGGTGAGTGGATTAATTAGTACACGTGACTTGCACTGTAAAGTCGTATGTCACTAGACACTCCTTTTTTGTGGTGCAAAAGAAAAACGTAGAGCGGTTTTTTAGTTTTAATATTTTAGCCAAACCTACAGAATAAGCTGTAGGGTAGCAGCTTGTATTCTACGTTACAAATAAAATTGATGCATAAAACTAGTTACTTCTTTCATAGTTCTTTCACTCTGTGTATTGATCAGAGCACCTGTAAGATACAAAGGTATGGATTTTAAAGAGGAAAGCCAAAAGAAACTAATAAAAATTACGCTGTGTATGTGAAGTAAAAGTTACAAACAAAAAAATGTTTTGATTTTTTAAAGAGCTAGTAGTTGGCAGGCTTTGATCAACCACATTATATGGAGCTGGGATATAAAAACTGCTGGTTCTTAAAGTTTATCTTTCAACGATACGCTCGACGCCTATAACTTTTCCCATGCTTCAGCGGTCGACACCCCTCGTTTCGGATTGACGGTACTTACCTGCATTAGACTAATTAAATTTCAAATGCTCATTTGAAATTTAGGGCTTCACGTTTTTTGTTTGTTTACTTGCTCATATTACAGTGAAAGCGGGGTATTATGAGATTATAGGGGTTAACAGTAAAGTTTACTAATGTTGGATCACAACGTTACAGGCTCGGCGAGGACTCAAGGGAATAAATTATGGAAGCTCCGTGGAAAAACCACATGGAGAACACTTCAAACGCTTCCTAATGTAATTGTATATTCATCGGATTTAGTGTTAGCAAGATTTAAAGTACAGCTTTTAAACGTGACAACAAAACACCGTAATAAGTACGAGTACAACTCCAACTGTTCTATTTAATCAAGCAGATGCGCCCTGTTTACTACAAATTTACATTTCCCTACAACATAAATTCCTGAGGGCTGCTCCAGTAATGAACGTATCAGCGGCAACAGGCGATAACGACGATAACACCGCTGTAAAGATGACCCTTTGTCACACCATTTCGTAATTGGATCGTAAACTTTCTTAAAACATCACTCGACTTTTATAAGCTCACTTTGCGGGTGTCTTAACTTTTCATGACTACCTTTGGTGCAAACACTTTTGTGTCACCCGATGCTTTTAGGGCCGCGTATTTCTTTATTATATCTCGATGTTATGATGCCCTAATAACATGGGATGACCTATCTGGCTTCGTCCATTTTCTCTCCAGTTTATTTTTGGTTTAACGACAGGAAACCTGGTGATAACGCTATCTGATGTCAAAACCCAAACACGCGTTGTAATTTAATGAATGGTAGAGTAACAAGCATTTCGTTGATCGAATTTAAACTGAGTTTTCGTGCGTTCGCCTAAAGTCGTTTTCAGCCAGACCGTCCAAACGTCATTTTTATACCAGGGTTCGCTAATAAGTATCGCAGACAAACATTTGGATCGATCGCTTCTGTATCGAGTGTTACATTATCATATGGCACGGACTGATTGATGTCAAAAGCCGTGGGGTGACATAATGTGAACTCGAGATATGTGGAGCAATATTTTCCTTATCTCTGAATAACTGCCTATCGTTCCTGATGACGTGCGGACATGATAGTAATGTGACGTTGATTTAATGTAAATGGCACAGGGTATAAATTCACTCAAATTTTTAGCGTCGCTATCCATGACGCCGTAATTTGGTTCTTGATGAGATTTTGAACATGTTTTCCGACACAAAAAATATATTAAAACGAAATGCGTAGAGAATGTCCGGGCAATCTAAGCGCCGCGATGGTTTCAGTGTCTTGTTATTTCGCAGTTTAATTTAAATATGTAAATTTTATTAGGCATAATACTGGCTGAGGACTCTTGAATTGCAAATGAATGTGACATTACGTTTTATAGGCTGGTAGCCAATTCGTCGGCCCGTTTCCTCGTAGCTGACGGCAAATTTTCACTTATAAATGGACCAAATATTGGTGTTGCTCTCCGCCACTTTGAGACGGAATTGATGTCTTTTTCCTTTAATCCGCGGCAAACATTGAGCTGTTAGATTAAATGATTATTTATAAGACGAGATATACGAGGTTTGAGATGAAAGGCGGCTCATAAAGCCTAATTCCGCTCACCGACGAAAATATTTTCCCGCGGAAAAAGCGATCCTACTGAAATCTTTAAAATGTGTTATTGGAAGCCGCGGAGGCAGCCAATATTAAAGGCACCGGAGTCACGCATCCGCCGGGGCACCTACCTAACTCTCAAAATAAACGAACGACTTTATCGTAACATAACTTTATTTTTCCGTTTCATGAAAAGATACGAGAAACAACAAGGAACTGGCAACATTTTATTGAATTAACGAGCTCTTGCTGAAGGTAAAAGTAGAATGAAAATATTTTGATTTATTACATTTCTGTGGAAATAAGATGTGGAATAAAAACGCACTGAAAAGCTAATGCTTAATTTATGGTAGTAAGAAGTCTAATCATGAATGGGCTCCGGTTTTTTTTCGAGTCTTTAATGAGCGATGAGATGAGATTTAGGAAACCTTCGATGTTTGGCTCGCTTAAAGAGTTTTCCATCACCGTACTTGTGGTTAACAGGATCGTCCGCCTTTGATCAAGAGTTGTTTTCATTCTTGAATAGTACTGTAACTGGCGAGTTTCGTAGACATGAGTATATAGGTAGGTATTTGTCTAAGATTACTGTTTAAATAACTTCCTCCCTGTTCCCTACGGTCAAACTAGCTACACATAGATTAGGTGCGTTTTTGTTTAAATCTTTGTAACATTCAGTTGACACCTTTGATTACTAGTAGGCTAGGTTAAATTGAAACTTATAACTAGAAATAATGTCCAATAGATAGGGATATGTTCGCTTTTGTATTTTTGAGTTCTTCTCTTTTATACAATAACGATTTTTTACATAGGTGTATACATACATAATGTCGCAATGATGCACTATACTTAATAGCTTCGGAAATTCAAAACACCAAGAGCAGCCTCTCGTGTGAGTTCTGGACTTAAGTTAAAGTTATTTGAAAAAAAATCGGGGACAGTTTTTTTGTTCCCAGCCTTCATAAGCAGTCTAAACTAAAAACAGCAGACAAATAGGTTCTGATCCTTTAAATTGGTAGTATTGGTTTTTCAAGAAGCCTTACAATTATTTTTAGGTTCCCTAACGCATCCGAAAAATATAACCAATTTCGACACAGCGCTAACCCCAACACTGTTAACAGATCATTAAAGAAAAGGCAAATCAAACAAGCGCACAGTAAACAATGGAATCGAGCGTTTGTTATGACAACAATTACATACTCAATTTCGTTAAACAAACACGGAGGCTCTGCGTGACGATCGGAGAATTAAACCCACTGGAGATTACTACGGGGTTACCCATCAGTATCAAGGAAAGGGTACAAAAATCATTGGCTAACGTCTATTGGCTGACTATTGGATAACTAATCTAGGAAGGAGTATGTAGTAGGCGGCTTCATGTCGGTAAATTTATGCTTTTTACTACAAAAAACAGGCCGCAAATGACAGTAGATACCTAAGTGCAATAACTGCTACGAATCTGCTATCTTAGTCCTCTGAGTTAATAACGCATCTGCAGTCCATTTGGTCTTACAAACCTAACGGCTCGTTTTGCATTAGTATAAAGTAATACAAAAAGCTGATAACTCACGACTCAAATCGAGTTTAGCTCGACATGATGCAGGCTAGTCCAGAGCTCTTCATCTAGGAGTCTCATCGGCTGCTACCAAACGCGCAATGTCTGCCAACCGTCTGTTCACGCGACTTTTCGTGCTCGATGAAACTAATAACGACACACGGCGCGGTTTCATGCAAAACTCGATTTTAGACATGACTTATCCGTAGGTGCTTTTCGTCGTGAGAAGTTTCACTATAATATAAAACAAAATAGAACATCGCCACCTCCGTCCGGCTGGACTCCAAGCCGCGCGTGGAGGTTACAACGCCGTTAAGCACATCTCTAATTTCTGAGAGAGTAAATACGACAATAAAACGAGTATGAAACGAGTATGAGCCGGGAATAATTGTTACGACAGAGAGCCTATCGTTTCTAATGTGTTCTTAGCTTTACTGAATTTTAACGACTTAAGTCCGCTTTCCACTCGAAGCGTATTCTTGGAGCGATACAGCATTAACATTTCCCCCCTGGGCCTATAAATGCGCTAAGTACCATCGTTTTTGTTTGCGTCGGAACTCTCCTGAAACCTTTTCTTCTACTTGTTTTTGTTTTTTGCTCTGGATCATACTTAGGCATAAACGGTTTTGTTAAAGTTGCAAAACAACTTTGGGTTCTGCTTCAAAAACAGTCCGGAGTTTGTGGGACATTTTAACTGATTAATTATTTTTCGTTCATTTTTCGATAAGAAACATACTTAACAAAAAAGTACTTCCAAAATAAAATTATCATCTTTCGTAGTCTTATCAAATTAAACTATAACTTAATAATTCAGTATGCAAAACTACCACGTACATACAAACAACATTATCAACATTACGTCATCTATTGTCTAAAGCTAAAGCGTGAATATGGAATTGCATAGTGCCTTGCATTCTAACTGAATCCTTATTCGAATGTCTAAAACAATACAGTTACGATGCAGCGATGCAGCGTCACTCACTAACACAGTACACGTAATAAGCAAAAGTGAGACAGAATCCGGTTCAATACCACAAGTTTATGACCAAAGCACTCGAATAATCTCTTTAACTGGTGGTGTCAGTTTCACGAACAATTGAATAAGTGCTCCTAATCGAGCTAGCGTTTGGACGATGCACATTAATTCAATTGTTTCACGCATAGCTGGCAAGCCAACACGTTCCTGACTTTTCGAATTCATTTGTTTTGAATTGTGAATTGTGACGCGATTTCAAATAAAAACTGGAATTCGAAGTCTGTAAAGTGTGCGAAGTGTGTTCCTAAATGTCGTGGAGATTATTTTAGTTTTTTGGCCCTCACCTGGGTAATTTTGAAACAAATCAAATTACTGAGACTGGCAACATTTTTACTCCTAGGAAACCGATGTAGTGACCCAATGACCTAGAAACAATGAAAAACCACGTATATCTCATAGCTAGTAGAGCAGTGTAAACATTATACAAACGTCGAATTTTAAGAGCTGTGAACCGCCGTCGTTTCTTTAATCCAACATCAAGCGCAAGCTGTGATATCCAATTCTCTCTCAAGTTTGAGCGCTGTAGAATTATTTAAATAACCTTCTTCCCATTTTCCAGTAAAACAAAATACAGTGTATTGAAACTCCAGCGCCGATTTATGTTTGAATTTAATATTAGGTACTTACTTGCATGACTCGAAATGTTTCGAACTGCTTGTTGCCCGTGACTACGTCTGAATAAAAGTAAATTATGTATAGCGAACCTTATTACTGATTTAAAATGTCAAAGGTCGAAGGTCATTGTCAAGTGCCAGTATACCATGTCCGGTGTAATTTTTTATTAGACTAAAACCTTCACGAAATCATGAATAATTAATATGAAATAGTAAGTAATAAGTAATGAATGAATTCCATTAATAGAATACTAATATCGTGGGCCGCATCGCATGTCGTCGAAATTAAATTGGGCCACTTACACGAGGTACGAAATTTGGGTTACACGGCGGAATAAACTCAGAGTTACGGCTTCGGAAACAGTTTTAGGGATATTTTCGCACATTTTATTAACTTCTTTCTGTAATAAAACGCGGAGATCTCCACAAATACCACTTAATGATGTCTGCTTCGAGTGCGGGGCCGTTAAAATGGCGCTCGCATAACTGTTTTAATGTTTGGTTAAGGTGTTGTTTGTGTAGACCGAGCTTTATATAAACGCTGCGGTATTGAGGAAAAAACAAAAGTATTTACTTACACATACATACATGTGAGTATGTCACGTTTCATTGCCACTTTTAGCACATGTTTTTAGGTTTAGAGTTGGCAGGTATAATAGTGACAGATTGCTAGCCTGTCCCTTAAAATATACCTTAACAGTCGCCTCTTACGACGTCCAGGGAAAAAATGGAGAGGTGTTATTCTAAATCCGACACTACACGGAGAAAAAAAAGTACTTAGGTATAGTGGTAGTAAAAGTACCACTAGTATCTAATATCCAAAATCTTGCCAAGTTTAATGCCGAGCAATTATTCTTAGAAGTCCAAAGGTAAAACTGGAAATTATTATTACAAAAACACTTCACTACTGTTTGTTACAATTTTGTCAATAGAGACTATTTCTGTTTATTTGCGGTGGCGTAGGGTTTACTTAAAAATGTGTAAGGATTTTGACCGTTAAAAATCTAATGTTATATGAAACGGGGTATAGATTGATATACACAAGTTACTTTCACATAGAATTTCTATTCCCAGCCTAATTTTATTTTAGTATTTGCCACATGCAGTGAAAGAATAATATTCTCTGTCTCTGCTCACTCAAGCTTAAGTAGATGACCCGTGACAAATTAAGTTATATGCCGAACACACATAAAGGGCATGAGTCACCGGTCTCGGATAGTTACGTCAATTGGTCACACGCTCTGTGATTAAAAAGCCAATGAACCAATACCCAAACATTCTTCGTGTGGCCAACAATGCCAACGTTTGTCCAAACATTCTGTGAAGCCCCTTTGCTATCCGTGCTACTCCTTTTGTCGTATCGTTAAAACAGTGCTTCAATAAATGGGCATTCAGAAAAATTGTTCTTTGTTAGCCACCTAAGTAAATAAACGTAGGTACCCAAAACTTACGGATTATACGCATGCTTAATTGTATCTATAGTTCTTAAATAGTGACAATATGAATGCTTCAAGTATCTACTAAATTACAAGCGACATTTATCCTTAAAATCAATACATTTTAACCAACTAGCATCTACAAACCGCATAGCCAATATTTGCGCAAACATTGTCTACTCCCTTAAGAACATTTTGACGTAAACTTTGACGCAAGCGTGTCTCTAAGTTTCAAAGATTTTGTCAGCATTAATGTAGCGTCACCGTTAAGCTGAACGACAGAGACCGTTTACTAATTAACTCGATTGCTAATCGCATTAAAAACTTAGTTTATATTGTAATGAAATTAGTATCAACGCGGAGAGAACCAGTTGAAAACAGCCACTTTATCCGTAGTCTGGTAAATTGCAAATTTGTACTGCACTTTAGTAAGCAGTCTCACTAACGACCGACACCGTGACACTCGGCCGATCAGCTGGGCTTCTGCCAAGTCTGCATTTATAAAAATCCTCTTTTCCATCGGTATTAGAACCATCGAATATTCTGGAACTCTAAAAGCGTACATAATTAACACCTTAGCTGCGGGAAGTAAAATCATAAACCTTCGTCTGGTGCGGCGGCGGGCCGACGTGGACCTACCGCTGTGTTTCCGCCAGTGCGTGACGGGCCTTCAGCGGCCCGCCAGCACTAACGTGAAATTAAGGTCTACAACTTTGTCAAAACATGATAAATTGAATTTTTTTTTTCACTGTGAGAATGACCTTGAGACCGACCTTCTTAGGTTCGATTCGCCTGGGGATCTGATAAACAGGAAATGAGAAATTAACCAGTGAAAACGGCAGGCCGACGGCGGCCCGTTCCGCACTAGAAGGTAATTTTAGTAGTGATGGGACAGATAAAAGTAAGGGAATATCGATAGTAAAACATCGTAGTATTTGATGAAAAAATATTTTTATTGAAATATTTTTAGTAGCAGTGGGACAATAAAGGTGTAGTTTATAACAAATGGGTTTCTTTGAAACACGACCCATGACATGAAAAATTTGAAGTGCCAACGGAAAATCCCATTTGATATCAACTCAGAACAATAGGCTGAATCACTCCTCTCAGTTTTCGGTACCTAACTAACACTTTATAAATGTAAAGGAATAAGTTAGTAAACAAAACTTACCACTCGTGTTTGTTCTTGCCTCCAAAATCGTATCGAATATTTTCTTTTTTTTTGGTAGGAAATATTTCCTCATCATCGCTATCGTCGAAAAAGGCGGCTGGGACAACAACCTTGTTTTCAAGTATTTTTATTTTTGGTGTGTTGTGTTCCATGCTGAACGTCTAACAAGGTCGATAGCGCGCACAACACTAAATGACTGCGCGTACGCTCTGTGCGGCAGCGGGCCTATCGCCGACCGCCGCTCGAGATGACCGCCGGCGGCCCGCTGCCGCACAGAACGGATGTTTTTTACCGCCAGTGCGGGCAGGTCGAAAAAAGGCCTGCCGTGATGTTTTGATGGAAAATGCCTATATTTCTAACCACAATCTGAAACATATACTTGGCTCTGTCGAACTCTTTCAAATACCTGAGATACTCGTTCCGCACCAGCGGGAGGGACATACTTTTGTTCGCCCGCACACGGTGAAAAACCGCGGCGGGCCGATAATCGGCCCGCCCGCAGTGAACGTGTTAAAAGACGATATCGAAACTCTGCCAACCCTCTTTTTTGCATAAGCTTGAGCATATTTTATCGCCGCCCCATGATATAATAAGCATCGATATTAGAAATACCAAAGCAACATTCAGAATACGAAATATATTTTACGTTGCATGAATAAAATGGTAAGTGCCTCGATGGGGTGCCATTTTACGGTTGATAATTTATGTAATCAATATCAACCAAGCTGGTATGTTAAGCACATGTATTAGGTATACCAAAATTAAGATGAAGAATGCATTCTTATTGTAAAAAATGTAATTAATCTGGTAATGGTTCTGCATTTTCATACAGGGGAATATCATGAAGCCATAAAGCGGTTACATCTATTTGTTTCTTTAACTCACCGTGAATAGCAAAACCGATTAAAATAACCATTTATTTTGTTGCAATTACGACGCGATTATAAAGGCGTCGCAAGTTTTTTATAGTTAGTTATGCCGTAGGGGACACGCAGGGGGAATAAAAACGTCCCTGCAGCATGACAATATATTACATCATTGGAATAAATTGGGGGAATTTGCCGATAATAAATTGGAGCTTGGCGATTTTTTTATGGAACGAAAGGATAACTTATAGTAAAAATAAAAATTCGTGTCTGTATTCGAGTAACTGTTTTGAATGCGTATTGATATTCTGTTTGGAGCTATGGAGCTCGGGCGGAAATCGGGGCTCCCGTGCGCTCCGTGCCACTTATAGATAGGACGCCTTTACGGCCCGTACGCAATTGTACCGAGAAATCCCAGGGCGGCGATGCGATGGTGGCATAACGAACTATTGCCGGCGGACGGTCAACGGGCGCTTTACGAGGCGTTTCCCAGCGCTGATGATGATTTAGATGCAAGGAATATCGGACGGAAGCCCGACGATAAACCGCGGGAAGCTGCCGCCGTTGCCATGGCGACAGCGAGGGTGCGCCGCCCCGTGTCACGCGCCGCTCTCCGCTCTCTAGTTCACGGACACTTATCGTTATCGCAATAAATTGGAACGCGCAATAACGCAAGGATCGCAATAAAAGGCAACGAACGTTATTCAAAATATTTATTTTGAACGGTATATTAAGCGATTTATGTTGGTATTGGAATACGCGGTAACGTAAATTACGCTGCAAAACTCTCGAAGCTAAGCACTGTGCTTAATAACTTTACCATCAGAAGGTGATTTGTTAAGCAAAACTTTATTAATTTGTTTCAAGACTTTTTAAGACGTTGATTAAAATCTGTTGTTACCCTTGTTACTGAGTCTACAGGAGCAAAGACTTCTCAGAATGCTTCCGATAATATATACAGCGATAGCCTCATTACCGTCTCGTTATGTGGCCAAAGTTTGCCTGAGTTTGTATTACTAGCTAAGTTATTTCATTTCGGTACCGTATAATGGTGTTTGAAGTACAAACATAACAGTAAAATCTTGATACGAAACGTAAACACAATGTGAAATCCCTTTTATGACCCGTCGGCTGATGATGATATATCGACGTCGGCCACGGTGTTGATCGTCACTTACCCTACCCTTATCACGGAGCACGTAATTTCGAATTCATTGACCTTAGTTCAACGCGCCTCGGGACGCAGAATTTAGTTAAAAGCCATTCCGTGTCCTGCGCGTCTTTAGTAGTGAAGAGTAACTTTGATTGATTGTTTTTTGTTTTGTTTGCAGAAACCAATTGGATATGAGAGGATGAGCCATGGAATCACAAAGCGCGCCGCCAAGCCCCGACGAGTCGGGGGAGGCGCTGTACGAGGCGCGGTGCGGCCGCTTCCAGCACCCGCCGGCGCTGCAGAGGGCGTTCGCCAGCTGCCGCGACGCGACGCGCCCGCGCCCGCACCACCGCCACGCCGTCTCCGAGCCGGCCCGCCCCGACGACCGCGTGCTCACCACGGCCGAGGTCCACGACTACCCCTCCTCAGAGTCCGGCATCGCCGCCGACTGTCCCCACCCACACACCAGCAACCCCGACGACAGCCCCTCCTACGACCGATCTGACTACGAGGGAAACTCCAGCTACAACCTTAGGCACACCCCAGATTACCATCACACTTTAGACTGCAAACACAGACCGGTCGATTACAATCGTAGTCACACGCCAGATTACAATCACGGGCATGGGTCGGATTGTGAACGCGTCCACGCCCGGACGCAGGGTCGCCGGCCTCACAGGAAACACAGAAGGGAGGAGGACGATGGTGCGCAATCGCTTGATGAACGCTGCGCCAGAGACTTGGATGAAATCCTCCCTGCTAGACTTGCAGCCGTCAATTTGTCTAGGGAAAATCCACCGCAGACTTGGAACAGGAGTAATATTGCTGCCACGATGGAGCGGTTCGAACCCGTCGATTATTCTTACGCCTACTACGATCACCATTTATCGATGCCATCGTCTTCAAGAAAAGCGAACAGGCATCGAGGACGCGGCGGAATACCACGCGACCGTTCCGCGAGGCACAACTATGTGACTCGGTACGGAACAGAGGAAAATATTTACGAAGAAATTACTGACGGCACTAGAACTTGCCCTAAACATCGATATGCGCCTCGGCAGTCACTGGTTTCGCTGGACAGAAGCGTCGTCGAAGAAGAAGTTCGTAGGGTAGAGTCGCGGCATAAACGAATTTTAGGGGAGCTCAATCTCAGCGTCGAAGCGATGTTGATGCCGGAATGTGAATCGCCTGACTCTGAACGAGGGGAAGATAGGGATAACATAGAAGAATTGTTGAGAGTGGGGCCGACGGATGAACTGCTTTCGCCTGCGAGTTGTAATCCTCCGGATTTGGATAGTGGGTTTAGTGGGAGTAGTAGCGGGGCGAGTTACGTGGGTAGCCTGCGTCGGAAGCCGACGGGCTCGGTGCCGCACCTGCCGGCCGTGGCGTACGGCACGCGCGGCGCCGGCGTGCGCATCCTGGGCGCCGACGAGTGCAGCGTGCGCTGCCCGCGCGACGCCACCTCCCCGCGCAGCTCCAGCTGCGGAGACGCCAAGACCACGGGGTTTTGGAATAAAAAATCCTGGAAGAAAATTTCAGGTTTCTCTAGCTCCAACAGCATCAACAAGGCTGGCCTCACTGGTAAGTTGGAATTCAATAAGTTATACGCTATCACTATACCGAGCATTAGATGCATGTAATTTAAATGCATAAACGTTAGGGCAAAACGGCCATTATAATAATGAGCGCTTTTCTAGTAGTCAACAAAACAATCACACACAGTTAGCATAACATTCACTACAAAATTGTACAGCGTACGCGTTTCCGTTCTCACATAAAACACGAATGATTCCGCGGTATCAAGTCATAAAACCCTTGAGGGTATCATTCCCTTTTTATTTTCGCCCGCTTTCGTCCGCCCATGGGCGTTTTTCAGATGGACGCGCGCGCGCGGCTCCGTTTGTTGTTTTTGTTTGTTTGTTTTGTTAACGGTGCGGCATTTTGCATTGCAGGTCTGCTCGTTAGGTACACTTTCCGGCGTAAGTCCGGGTCGCAGGGCTCTCAGAGCAGGCGGCGGGCCGAGCCGGTCACATGCGATGCGTGCCTCTCACAACGATGCTAGCCGCACCATGGTAAGGGTCCCCACCACACTAACTCGCCTTAGACAACCAGTATCTAATCACTAATAATGCCTTACATTTGTAAATTAACCCAATCAGATAATATTCAGCACGCTTTACCAAACATTCTATTTATTTCTCACCCCGATTGGCTAAGCCGCGTCCATTAAAAACTTTATTTTTCACCTCATGGAGGATTTCAGAACCCCTCTAACACCAACATTCCACTAAACACTAAATAATTTTCGGTTTAATAACAAGTCCGAGCAACAATCATAAATGTTAAAATATGAATTCATTAAGAATAAACGCGCAGCGCAGCGGCAGGGTCAGGCACGATTAACAAAGCCGATACAAAGTTCCCTCGTTAAGGTATCGGAGATATTACTTCCACCGACTTCGACTCGAGATAAGTATTGTTCCGGAAGAACCGAGACAATAGCATGCGCTACCACTTAATTAAGCCCGCGATACGACTCAACTTATAACGGGAAGAAGTTCCCGGTTAGCCAAGACAAATGCAAAAACAAACGTGTCACGTCTTGGTTGCAGATGACGCCTGTAGGCCAAGCCGAGCTAAGTCCAGAACAGCCACTATACCATACAGGTTAATATTCCTACTAACTCGAACTTACGTAATAGAATAACTTTAGTAAACAGTTCGTGAAAATTCAAGTTGTAAAAACTTTATACTTTGAAAGTTTTGTTGAAGTATACCTGTAAGAATACCGTTGGGAGGGGTCGTTAGGTCCTTAATTTTAATATGTTTTCTTTGTTTCAGCTACTCCAACGGAAAACTGGTGGTGCCGTTGGATTCCCTAGCGCAGAGCTGAGGGGCCTCGGCCCCTCTCGATTCCCGTGTCGAACTCCTCTGAGGGGCTCCTCAACACGATCGGGCAGCGATAAGTCCCGCCCGCCGACGCCCCTGCAAACGCAGCGACAACTTTTAAACAAAAACATTCCATTTTCGCGCTAGAACCCCGCAGTGCGTCTCAAAGACAACCTGCTAACCGTGGATCACGCAACAAAGGATAATTATAGAACTATTAAGAAAATGTGTACATAAACCAAGAGTTCGGTCGGAAAAAACGCGGCGAGTATACGTTGAAGTGATAGAAAAGCCTAATTAGTTGTTTGTGTTGTTTTGACAACCGTTTCATAGAAACATAAGGCCTACGTTGTTACTACTTATCAATTTTTAGTAGTTACTAGGTACACGAAAAGGCTGACAGTTAAATCGCATTTTGTACGTGGTAATGGAATAACGTTCGCGAGGCTGGTAAATACTTTGTTAAGTACCTACATATTTGATGTTTGTATGTAATTTTTGATATACCTAATTATGACACGTAGATATGTGTATTAATTATTGTTGTCTGCAGTTTTGGGTCTATTCATTAGTGCCTGGTAACGTAACAATCACGTTTACGAAACACCGGAGTATTTTTTTGTATTACAAGGCACTATACAAAAATTTTCGCACTCCAATCTTACATTATATTACAACTAAAATTGTATCACTTTCTTAAGTATTATAATTATAAACCCAGTGGAAATAGACAAACCATTCGTAACTACGAACAAAAATGTTAAGATGGTCCAACCCATTTATTTAAATATGAGCTAAGGATTTGTGTAAAAATATTGTTTTGTAAAAGGAAATGTTATTCTATCTATCAAGTCCATTGTTAATAGTTGTTAGTGAGTAATTGTATATATTGTACATACTTTAGCATATGGTGCACTGTTCTTTGGTTACGAAAATTCTTTTGCTACTTAAATCGGTCGATGACATGAAGTGTATGTATTACGTGTTGTAATGTTTTAAAATATACTTTTCAAATAAGCAGATAATACAGATCTAAAAAAATCATACATTTCCACGCTTTTTTATTAAAATATTCCATAAATGATACCTAACAATTATTGTAACAGAAGACAAATAAGCGTTTTGTGGCAAATCAAATAAATAAACTTAATAAACTAGGCAATCAAAAAGCTTCTTACCAAATTGATTATGCACGCAAAAAGGCAGATTATTTGCCGTCTCACTTTTTATTTATTTCAAAAATCACAGTTTATAGAATGTTGTAACTTACCATTACCTAATAGTAAGCCACAATCAATGTGAATCATTATTAATAATAACCAGACACTTGTCAGTTCAGGAGGGAATGAAAATTCTAAATAATGACAATGAAAAACTTCCTATGTTTTTACAGTTACAGAAACTTGATGGCAACCTGATGCGACCAGTGTTTGGCTAACTTTTTATTATACATTTACGATTAATGTAAATAATATTAAATTAAATATTTGAATCAGTCAGTGAGACTTAAGTAATAGGTATGTAACTATCGTGCTAAGCTACTGGACTGATAAGAGGTAAACACTCTCAATGTTATATTTCTTTAATTGTCTGTAAGAATTTAGCGACCGTGTTCAAGTCAAAAGAGATTTTTATTAAATAAATCATAAAAGACATTTGGCGGTTTCATTGAACTACTTATTTTAGCAATAACCCCTCCACCCCCCTTGCAAAAGTACAAATTGTATGCACGCGTACATATTATTAACATGGGGTGTATGTATGTATGTACGCAATACGCAAAAGGGGTCTTAATCGAGTGTACCAATTAAGAAGCGGTTTTTTTCGTTAGCATGATTGGAACGAATTACTTAATATAGGGTGACTTCCAAGTCGTGAACAGAAACCACATTTTCCGACGAAGATGTCTAAGATTAACACAGAGCATTGGTAGGCATCGCAATTAGATAGCCGCTCAATTAATTAAAACAAAAAAATAATATCAATCCCCACCTACCATAGTCATCTGTTCACCCTACTCGGAGCAGTGCATTAGGGAATGCAATCCCGATCCCGCGAGATCTCGATCTCGCGAGATCTCGTGTAATTTTTCGGGATCAATCCCGACGCATCATATGACGAGATCCCGTTCGAGATTGACGGGATTGGGCGGCAATGGTCAGCGACGCTACACACGTCCACTCGACTCGGCGTGCAAAATAAATCGCTTCAAGAGGAATTAGAAGAATCTCTGCGAGCGTCTAAAAGTCCTTTTTCACGTATATCCACGTCCACGAGCTTAGACAAATTAGAGTCTACCATAAAAAAAGAAATGGATTTATTTGAGTGTGGAGGAACAAGGGGGCAATTTTTGCAGTTTGCATATAATTGCTTCGCCACGCAGTTGCCAACCAGTGTTGAGTCAGAGAGGGCATTCTCAGCAGCGGGGTACATTGCAACGGGCATTAGATACTGCTTAGCAGATGAAACTATTAATTTACCCTTTGTTTTTTAAGGAGTTATTTTCAAAATCACTCATAGTGCAGGTAACTACTTCCTAATTCTCTTAAAATATGCTTATTGTTTCCCGTGTGGTGCCGGGTTCCCGTGTGGTACCGGTTTAGAATAGCACCACCCCCTTTCTTCCCGTGGGGGTCGTAAGCGTCGACTCTGGGAAAGGGTTAGTGTATTGTGGGCGGCGGGCTAGCAACCAGTCACTGCAATATCACGTTTAAACATCTGATTACCCAGAAATTGCTAAACGTGGCACTGGATTTTTGAATTCATGTGGTATGCCTACCCCTCTTGGGAATAGAGGCGTGAGAATATGTATGTATGTATGTATGTTTTCATTACCTAATTTACCTATGTTAATTTCCTTAAAACTTGATAATTATTTAGTTGGTAAGATTAAAGAATAGAGTTCTTTATTTTCTTTCGAGTAATATGTTATTTTAGTTAACCTCACTATCACAAACAAGCAGTTATTAGCTTTTGAGTCATCCGAATTTAGTTTTTTTTTTCATACTAGACGAGATCTCGAAAATTCCGAGATCTCGCGAGATTGGCATTTCTAATCCCGCGAGATCTCGAATTTCCAATCTCGAGTCGAGATTGCATTCCCTACAGTGCATTCGATGAAAATAATGTTATGACGTAAATAAAGGCTTATAAAGGCTTGTTTAATAAATAAGTCAAAATTTCACTTAGTCATAGAGTGACCAAAAGTAATAACAAATTGTGAAATTTAGCAAAGTTAAATTTGAAAAAATAAAAGTCAACAGATTCACAAGTGTCCTTAAATGTCATCAAATGTCCTTAAAATAACGTTGGTTTTATTGTAAACACGGATAAAAATATGGTGGGGTGGGGGGGCATGAAAATCTTATTTGTGATCGGGGGGCTCGACAAAAAAAAGGTTGGGAACCCCTGTAGTATAAAACGCCTCATTGTTAAAATGTACAAAAGCTAAAATGTTCATTATTTACAAACATCATCTTAAAGAAGTTAGAAAGAAGTAAATTGAGTATACTAAAGAAAAAATTGAAACAAACTCTCAACTCGTTGTAGATGTCTATGTGGCAAAAGGTAAAAAGTTCGAAACCTAGGTCCTTATTTAATCACAATCGTCTGAAAGAACTAACGACAATTCAATAGAAGGTTATATTGGTCAGTCAACTTTAGATTAAAAAGTAAGTATTAAATCCATTTCGTAACAATGACATCTAAACATTAATGACATCTAAACTAAAACCTATATATTGTCATTATTATTTACGGACAACCGAGCATTTTTGCATTTGCTTTTACAAATATCTATCTTTATTTGGATTTTGTAGCACTTAAAAAAATAGGGAACCCATATAAGATAACTTTGTTGTCCATTCATCTGTATGTCTGACTGTCTGTGAAGACACTTTTTTCCAAGAACACGTGGAGATTATAAAGGTAAAATTTAAACCAAGTATTAAAGTCTGCGGTTCCATAAAGCTGTGAAAAGATTTAATATCAGTCGGCGCGTCCCAATGTAGACTATCGACGGTTTAGCTTAGGTCCTACTAGAGATAGGAATGTGACTTAACTTCTATCCCTGGTAAGCTAAACCTTGATAGAATGATATTGGGTTCAGACGTTAGTAGCCATCTGCAATCCAAGACGACAGGTCTGCTACCCTACAAAATCAAAAAGCAGGGCCTTATTAGGACAAAAAAAAAACAAACGAACTAATACATTATTAACTATTCATTGATACAAAATCCGGGGAGTTTGATAATGATAACCAACGATCAACCCGAAACCTACTCCGTCCTTATTTGATTGGAAATTGGAGGATGCTCTAATTGCCCCGATATTTATTTACTTCTTTACGAATATCGATTGCGACCTTTTGTGTTAACCCCATCATCGATGGCTCCACCATCGAATCACCCTGTATCTTTGTTGGGCCCAATTGGCCTAGGGCGGTGTTCCACACTGCTGCGTAGTTCCTTTTCTCTCTTCATCTCCCCTCTGGTTTTGTAGAACTGTCAGCAAATGCGAAACTCCGTAGTAAATAAGAATGTTTGTATGTACTCCGTAAGGATGTATGTTGGTTGACTACAGATCTTTCTAGAAATAATAAGAATTTTATTATTTCCGTAGTACACAATCACAATTACTTCTTACACAATCTTCTTAATAGGTCCTTAAAATTTACGGATATTTTAACTACTTTTGCATTACTGTTGCCATACGAACATGATGAAAAATTTTGTTCTTCGTTCTCAAAATTATCACACACACGACTGCGCTATCAGAGCTATACGCGTATACTGAGCATATACCTAACTATATGTATACCTATCATAGTTCAATAACCAATCTACTTTAGTCTTAAACTTTTATATACATACATACATCACTTCTGTATTCCCAAACGGATAGGCAGAGCATACAAAACGCTAATTAGACACAACCATGACTATTTCACGTTCTATAGCCACTGCTAGCATAGTTTTTAGGTTTTAAGTTGGCAGGTATAATAGTGCCCCCTTAACCTATTTCCTTCACATTAATAACCCTTACAAAAATTAAATTACTTGAGGGCTTGTAAATACTATAAACTGGGTCTTCATGCGAAACGTTCACACAAATGTTGACTCCTTTTTACAAAGCAAAAGTGCAAATTACTGGATTATTTAAATCCAAAGCAAAACATGGCAAAGCAACAAATAAGGTTATTTGGCCAGTTTATCCGGAAAAGTTGTTCGCAAAACACCTCGGTAAGCTCACACAGAATCATATTAAGGTATTCAAATCTTTTAAGGCACAAACATTACAGCTTACAGGAAAAAATAAAGTGAAATGCTTGCATTCACTTAGGCCAAGCGCTTTCATCTCCGGGCCTATAAAAAACAACCCTTAAATTTTCGTACAATGCTCTGAATGGGTATAAAATTTCGCATCTCCCGGAGGGGAGCGATGCATTAAGGTCCTTTATGCTCTTAAAGGGTTAATTGTTTAATTGCCAATAAAAATTAAAACTGAGATTACATCTGTAGGAATTTATGTGCTTATTGTTGACATGAAATGGGGACGGGCAGCTGTTGCTTCACATTGTTTTATGTCGACACGTTTAGGCACGGATTTTGTCTCACGGAGATGTCTCCTGGTAATCATAAACTTACTTATTTTATAATGTATTCTATAACGGTTGACAATGAAACTTAAGGTCTAACTTTTATGGCTAAAATGATTAACGAATTTTTAAACAGTGTTGCCGATCTCTCAGAATAAAATATATTACCTACGTGAACATTCATGTACGAGTACCTACTATACATACATACAACACACTTGTATTCCCAAGTGGGGTAGGCAGAACATACGAAACGTTAGATAGTCAAAACCATGACTGTTTCACGCTTTACAGCCACTTCTAGAATATTTAAAGATTACAAGTTAATAGGTAAAATTGTAACAGGATGCTAGTCTGTCGCTAAAGCGTACCTTAGTCCCCTCTTACGACATCCAAGGAAGAAATGGAGACTATGGAGAGGTAATTATTCTATTCTAATACCACACATGACAATAGTAGGAGAAGATAGAAGAGTAGGTATAGGTAGAAGTTAATAACAAGAGGCTTTAAGAGTGAAAACAAGTAATTGCACACATGTTTTGTCTCATAGGAATTGAATTGTATGTATGTTATACTAGCTTTTGCCCGCGGCTTCGCTCGCATTAAATTCGGAATGACACAGAAGAGATCTCAGAATTATTTGAATACGCGATATGT
>BHDV01020743.1:0-10922 GCA_005406045.1 Adoxophyes honmai
AAATAGTGATGTGCCATACAACTGATTTTCACAGCTAACAATACCTATTTCCTTAGTCGCCAATTATGACATCCACTGAAGTAATGGAAAGGTGCTATTCTAAACCCGACCCGCTTGATTGTTCAGCGTTCAATAATGCCATCTAATGCGGCAGTTTATCTAAGTTTTGACGTTTTAATGTTCAATATCTTAATGCCTAGTTTATTAGTAGGTCGCGACGTTTTTTACCAACACAATTTATAGACATTTAACGCTGCAGGTTTCCCTTTGCGATTTATTACTTGCCGCTGTCAATGAGTCTTATGATTGACAAATTTATTACTTATATTGACTAGAAACTGATAATTTATGTGTTAAACGTTTTACGTTTTTTCCTCAATAGAAATATATATTTTTGACCGATTATTTATTGTACACAAAGATAAGTATTCTGAGAGTCTAATGGTAGAAGAACCTGATGATGCAGGTCTCCATTTAAAAACTTGTTTGTTTGAATAGCGCATTTTTTTATAGTCTTGAGTGTTAAAGTGCTCAATGTATGTACTAATTTGTGATTGTGTGTACTAATTGATTATTTTCTATGTTATTGCATTCATATCACTAATTATTATTTATTTATAAAGACTCGTGTATTTAAAATTTTCAACAAAAATGTTTTATCTGTATCAAATCCTGTCAATAAATGTTTTTATTTACTTCTTTCTTTTCTTTCTTAATTTGTATTTAAGTGTATTTATGTCATTGGAAAAATAGCTATAAATATGTAAAATATTCAGAACCTATTAAAAATAAAAATAATTAAACAGATTCGATAGAATCTCACAGCAACAAGCACGTTGTACAGTCAAACTCGATATCGACTCTGCCAAAGTCCCAAAAAATTATAAACACTCTTACTGTCTCAAGATTAAGGTCGTGTATATTTTTGGCATTTTGTCCGTTTCGCTATATTTTCATTGGCTGAATTGTTTTTTAAAACTCATTATATTTTAATCGCATTGTTTAAACGGTACATTAATTTCAATTTGAAGCGTGTAATTGATTGATTAGCGGGCTTCGAACCCATAACCTTATCGCTTGTTTGTTTGACATTTGACATTTTTGTCATGTGTACAATCGTTACTCATTTTCGCACGTTTTAACATACGTGGTGATTTTGTACGAACTGTTTCAATCTTACATCCTTTTTATACGTATTTTTCTGTTATTTTTGGTATAAGAAACATTTTGACAAACAAGCCGATAGGATTTTAAGGCAATAGAAATTATCCACTTTTTATGGTGAATATAAATATATTCTGTATGTGAAACTAATACCAATAGCAAGCGAATTAACCACTATACCACGGATAATATATTAAAGAGGTAAAGTTGTTTCAAGAAACGCAACCAATGTTAAGCTACGAAAGTCTCGACGGACAACGGACACAACTTTGCAAGAGAAAAGCTAACCCAAAATCTTAATCTTCAATCGTTGCGTAAGACCACGTTATTCAAAGACAAAGAGCTCGTTACTCTAATTTTAATTAGCAGACTCGCAATATCGGTTCTTCACTGACATTATAACCCCCCGACAGACGCAGTAACCCTGGGTTATCGGGAACAAGCTCTTACATGCACGAGATTAAGTAATTGCGTAGGTATTGTACCAAGTGCTGATAAGGCGGGAGACGCTCTGACGCCAGTGGACAGGCATTCCTCAATAGTTAGAAATTATGGTTATGTTGAGCTCAAGCTCATTATTTGTTTTTATTTTTAAGTTTGTGGCGAGGGACTATTAGTATCACGGTAGATGCTCGTTTAGTTTTAAGATATTTGATCTTTATTATTTTTACTTACTTGTAAAGATGTTATGCACAAATTGGTCTTATATGACGCGTTCTCTGGAGCTTAGGAGCAAAATCTAAGTTCAGAAATTGTAAAAGTTAAAAATCTTCGTAACGCTTGTGTTCAATGCCGCTATTCCACGATACCATTGCCCTGTGGTAGTAGGGAATTTAGATGCATGTCCCCCCTCCTGTGAGAGGTGGAGGGAAATTATTCAAACAGGTGACATACATGAGTGCATGTTGCTGGCTAGAAGTAATGCTGCCATGTTCTTTTAAAATCATTAAACAAAAACCTTGTAGAATGTTTTGAATATATTTAAAATTTATTCAAAACATCTATTTCGTGCCAGCATTATTCTAGGCAGTAACATGCACTCATGCATGTCACCTGCTTGAATAAGGCTGCTATAATTTAGTTAGAGGGTTGCTAAATATAAATTTACTGACCAACTAAACAAACATTAATGCTAACAATCGCAAAATTATTCTACACCTAAAAATCTTGCAGTGCTTGTTCAGATAAAAGTTTTTCTTTCTTACTTACCTTAATTACTCTGTATCTTTCGAGCATTTGTAACTTTTTTTCTGTGATTCATTCGATGATCGTAAAACATTCGACCAATCGGATTACATGTAAAACATCTGAGCAAATAGAAGTAAATGTCATCAATATCGTATTAGGATATATTATTAATTATTAGTGCTATTTTAAATTCAATAGTAAGTAGTAAGGGTTTTTTTCCTTATTTTCACGGTCAATTAAAAGCAAACAGTCGTATATTAGAAAATAATATTATCATTGATTCCAGAAAAATCCTAACAAATTGCAAAGAGAAAAGGTCACTTTGTTCCTGCCTTCTAAGAAGATTTAAAGTTAAAACGATGATTTTAGCGATTTCCGAAAGTGGTTCTTCTATTGATTTTATATGGAAATCAACAAGTATCGTCCTGATGTTCATTTTGTTCGTAATGTTTCACATCATTCATAACTCCTAAATCCAACCCCAGCTTCAAACAGATGCAATAAACAAAATCACCAAATCATCTAGCCACACTAATTTCTATTATGCGCGTCGGTGCTCATCTCCCTCTGTCGCAAGGGGCGGACGTACGAGTGAAAGAGAGGGCGCACGCCTGGAGGAGACTTGCAGGGCATTTGTCGCTATATGTTAGTGATATTGTACCGTGAAGTGATTATGGGGTGAATTCATAGGCCGGTCAAGGGTTTGAATATGAAAACTATAGTTACAGCAACCAATAATATTGACATCTGATCCACCATAGAACGCTGTCAATTTAAACGTGATGTGTAGTGACCAACTGACTTCTAAAACAACATAACCACAACTTACATCGCTGCACCCGCAGCAGATCAAACATCTTTTGTAGCTTTCAACTTTGACGCTGGCAAAATTGTCCAAATTGGACAGAAACCATATAATAAAAAAAAAAGTCCAGCAATGCAATATCAATATGACGTTTGTTGAAAATATTTTTATAGGTTTTATGATGTCTTTTGTCAAAAGTCAATTGTTTCGAGAATACTTGCTGTTTAGGTGTCAATTTTTTTATTCGAAGTCTTCGCAATGTGCTTGAAAAATGGATTCTAAATGCAAGTCTTTTGTTTTATTCGTCAAATAAAGTGTCTAACAAAGGATTCATGCAAAATTATTGACTTCTCATTGAAGGCTCCCAGAATGATCTTGCTGACACAAATGCCGAAGACAATGATTAGATTGCACTTTTAAATAATGTAATGATTGGGATATCACGTTTGACCATCTGTTTACCGTGAAATTGCTAAACGTGGCACTGGATTTTCGAATTCACGTGCTCTGCCTACCCCTCTTGGGAATACAGGCGTGAGTATATGTATGTATGTATGATTGGGATGTTTGGTGTCATTTTTGAAACTTACAAAAAAAAAACAGAATGCGAAAGGGTACCCAGCTGGTGATAGTACCTTGTCAAACCATATGAAAAACACTAATGATTTCAAACCAAATTAAGGTTAAGCGTGTCTTTTTAGGGTTCCTCGCCCGCACTATAGCTGGCCCCGGGGCGGACCGGCCCTGTGATTAATGCCGCGAATTTCACGCGACGCTAGTCCGGGGGGACTATGTAAAACTTTTATTACACGCGATGACATAACAAACAATAGGGCGTAGAGGGTCAAAAATGTATCAGAAGCGGGATTGTAAATTCTTAGAGGAGGAATAACCTAAGCAGATAAAAAGTTGAAAGCTGTTTTTTGAGGTTGGCTTGGAATTGACGTTACATGAAAATGTTATGGTACTATTAATATTCTTAGTTTAAACTCACGAACACAAATGATATGGAAGTCGAGAGTGGAGGACACAAGCGCAATACCGCTTGGAATGGAAGAACTGAGAAGAGGATAATATCCAGGATTGGATGTAAAAAGGTCTCCATGATGAATATCAAAGCATAGAATCAATTCTTTGACTTGAAACTAGATGGCGTCCAAACTACAATAAAAAAACAAGGAGCGTTTTTGCGTTTCTGAAACGTTTTTACTGGACCTAGAACACTGTTGTTTAATACCTATTGCTCTCCAATCAAGCTTAACCTGGTGAGTAAATTCAACCCTTAAAAGCCGACGCTAATATTTACTCCGGTCACCCCGGCGCCCGAATTGACCGAGTGTTTGCCCGCCTAAGCAAATAGGGGGTTAGTCATCCGCAAGCAAACACCAGATTTCACGTAGTCGATTAAGCTATAAAAATTACCGTATTTTGAGATGGAAAACAAGCTGTGTTATTGTATAGTTAAACGGCTGAAGTTCCACACGGTTGGAAGTATGTCATCGACGTAAGTATTGATGTTACTTTTCGAATCTGGATTACTTGAATTGCAATCAAAAACTTGTGCAAAACTTAGATAATAGTTACTCGAATCGGAATAGGATTTAATTGTATTTTTTAAACAAACAGGCGGTGCAGTTTAGTAAGTTTAATGACTCTAAAAAGTGTGTAAATATTGTAAATTCAGGGAGAGTCATTCACTCCGTGAGACAAGAAAAAACTGAGGCATTGCACCTTTTAGCCAAGTAAGCCTAAAAAAGAAAGACTTAACACATTCACGACCAAGCCTAAAATCAAAACATCTGCGCGGAACCGAGTAGCCTATAGCTGGTACAAAATGAACCCGGCTACCGGGTTCTCGGTATCTCGCGAATGTTTTGAAGAACCCGGGAGCCGGGTCCTTGGTTCTGAATGTGTTAAGCAACTTAACAAGGATCTGGCAACTCGTTTACTATGATTGACAACAAAAACTGCGTCCACGCAGAAACTCCAATTAAAATACCGAACTGCCTACAATGTTATTCGCACTTCGGTTTAAGGCTGCGCGATGCGCTAGAGTTGTTTTTGCTTAATTAATTAGAATTGTTTGAATACAGATGGGTTGCCAATATGGCGGTAGTTAGGGAAATGGATGATACTTAACCGTTGATAAAGAAAAGTGGTTCTCGTCGGTATTGGATGCTGTTTTTTTTTCTGCATCAAGTTTAGGCTGTAGCTGTGAATCGTGGAATGCCACGGTTTTGCGTTTACATGTGCTCTGCCCACCTATTTTTAACCGACTTCAAAAAGGAGGAGGTTCTCAATTCGACCTAAATTTTTTTTTTTTTTTTTGTGTTTATGTTACTCGATAACTCGAAAACCCGTGGACCGATTTTCAAATTATTTTTTTTAATCGAAAGGGTATACCTCGAAATTGGTCCCATTGGCACGAAACCAGGATCTGATGAGATGATGGAATCTTGGAGAAATCGAGGGAACTCTTCAAATTTTATATGGAGATGTACGGCGTTTTCGGTAATTTGTTGATGAAGTCAAGATTTTACATTCAGTAAACAGAATACTTTTAAAATATTGCTAATTTGAAGTCGGTTTTTTTTTGTTTAAAATTGTGAAATTGAAATTTGGATTTGGATAAATGCTAATTGAATTGCTTTCACTTTCAGTCGACTCTTCCTAACGAAAGTACTATTTCTCAGACGTAGGTATTTCTCTATTTGCAATCTTCTGAACTCTATGGTTGCAGAAAAAGTTTTATTTTAATTACATATTTACCCATCATCAAATTACTTTAAAGACGTTAAAGTCACTTAAATGCCAACGTAATTGTAGTAATAAAATATACTCTAAAAGGGCTTCTCCATGTTAGTGAATATCTATTAAACAGCAGGATGCTGCCATCGAATGGATTATTCAAATATTTTAATTAATTGATGCAATTTTCAGTTTTTGTCGCATTAACGTAAACCTAACCTACTTTAATTGCTAAAGATCGCATGTATTTACGGTAACTTCGTACGTAGCACCTTTTTGAGGGAATTTTATCGAAATTTTTACTTACTTTAAATAGTAATAACTCCAGATAGCAAAATTTTGGCGCTATTTACCTACCCGCCTAAAAAATGCTATTTTTATTAATTTGAAACTTGTTTACGTCAAGTTCTGTTTGTTTTTAAATTTCTCACTGTTAAAGTGGAGCACCCTTATATTTTTCATCGACAAGTTTTTATAGAACATATTGGACATATTTGCGTAGGCGCACACCGCGAGACACGTGCCGGGTTAACATGGATTCGTCTCATTTAACACTCCGACAAAATGCTGTGAGAACGGCAGCCATATTTTCAAAAATCCATTCGAGGGGTTAGTTTTTTACATTTGCTTGATACGGTTTAAAGCGATGTTGAGGGAAATGTTGAAAACTAGACCGGAGGTCTCTACATACTTAAATGATAGGTAAATGTGATAGAGTAATTTCTCTTTCCTTAGCGTTACCGTAATATTTATATTTTTCACGCTATCAGATGTGATCGTCATCAAACGTGAGTCTATAATCGTAACAAAGACACCATGCATTCAAAGCTTAATTAAGTTACAGATTTAGAGTGATAGGAAACTGTATAATCTTGCAAATAAATTGGTCTCGTACTCCGTCCACTAATTTGTCAAGCTGATTTTGTAAATAAATAACAACCAATCGTCGACAATCCATTTATCGCCGTAATTACATCTAAAACTGACCCCTCGTAAGCGTAACCCCGCCATATTGACTACTCAAAATGGCGCGCGACCGCCACGTGCTTTCGCGCCAAATTTGTTTTCTTTTTAAACCGACCCGCTTCCCGACATGATGCCAGCCAGTGCGCTCTATGGTTAGTTTCTTTTTTCTTTTTGCTAATTCACCGAGGGCTTGATTTATTTGGTATCTTTTTGATGGTACTGCTGTTGGGGTGAGTTTTTTTTTTTCACGGTTAGGGTGGACAGATTGTAGATAAGATAAATTAGTTGTTATTATTGAATTTAGTAGGGATACTTAGCTTATCTACTTTTTTTAGTCGATTTTAATTGTTGTCGTCTCAATTGCCAGCAGTATTATTAAAAATACTGAGTGATGCATTACATTTTTAAATTCAATTACTGATGTTTCAGCCAGGGGCAGTTTTACTAAAATATTGTGCTACACCCTTCGATTTATTTATACTCAACTATTCTGTGGCAGTAATATTAGGCTGCTAATATTAGCCGGACCTTGGTCTAATTGGAGACAATGTAAAACAGACAGCTTTATCGATGTCGTTTCGTTACGTGCCTCTTGTTTTATACCTATTGATTAGCCGTTAGTGGTTGGTATGGTCTAAGTAGAAGAGGTGGGCGATGGTAATCGTAAGTGCAGATTTTTTCGTTAGGCGACAGCAGCTTAAAAAGAGGAATTATAATATCGTAAGTTGCGGGGAACAATACTCTTATTCTGTTATAATTAATATGACTAACTCGACATACATCTGTTTGTTATAAGCAGAGATCGGATAAATTTGCGACATTGTTTGCAATTATGTGGACATGACTCCAAAATTAATCAAAATGTTTTTCAGTTAATTAATTTTTTACATGCAAACATACATGCATATAATCACGTCTACGTTCTAAAATGGCGTAGGCAGAGCACACGAAACGTGAAATAGATATAACCTTGATTATAACTATTTCACGTTTCGCAGCCACTTCTAGCATCATTATTTTAATTTTGTACTTGACATATAATTTGATTCCTAGTCAATAAATACAAAATTTTGTGAAAATATAGGTTTATTAAAAAAAATTGTCTGAATTTTTCCAAATCGTTATTTATTGATTACAAGAACATAAATATTTACGGAAACTATAACCATTTTAAATATGAACCTTTTGCTAATAATTATTTATGTAATTAATCGTCGTCGTAACGTCATTTTTTTTTAAGATATTATAGAATATACGTGCTTATAAGCACTTTATAATTAAACTATTATCGCCAAAAAATCAAATTATATTTCAATGAATAATTAATTAACAGTTTGATTAATTTTGGAGTCATGTCCACATAATTGCAAACAATGTCGCAAAGTTATCCGATCTCTGGTTATAAGACTATACCAGATTCATACAAAAAAATATGGTTACTTCACTTCTGTGGACTTCACAAAATGTAATGTTTTTATAGCTTTTAATTGTAGTATGTAAGCAGATGCATTTTGGATGCTTCCCCTGCTACTTGCACTTGCCCTTTAAAACAAATAGCTATGTCCACATGTCCACACCAGTGGGCTTTCGCGTTCACCTTGCGTCTTCTTCTGACGCATGCCCGTGCAACCACCTACCACAGTGCATGCCGCCAGCGCGTCTTCATTGAGCACTGATCTAGTTTCAGCGCATGCGCTGTGGTTGCACAGGCATGCGTCAGAGGAAGACGCAAGGTGAACGTGAAAGCGCACTGGTGTGGCCATAGCTAATAAGAACAAACAAAGATAGCAAAAATAAGGAACAAGAATTAGAAAAACATTATATTGAGCTTTCCAAGTCATGGATCCACAAAAAATAACGCTTTTGTTTATTTTTAACTGACCAAAATGATGTAAATAAATTAAGTATCAAATTTTATCGTACTCGTAGTTGAAAAAGGTAAAATAATGGCTGTAACTATTTTCGCTTTCGCCTGTGGCTTGACCGCCTTTCGAAACTGTCACTTACTATCCAATTGCCTCCTTTATGTAAATGGCAATCTGTAATTTGTCGTAATTCCGGTGGGAGTCTTTCATTTACTTCGGCCGGATAGGGTTGCCATTGTTGGGAGCACGTCAAAAATGTTGCCATAATTGTTAGTGTGGAAAAGGAACGATGTATTATTATTTTCTGCTTTTTGTTTTAGAAATACAAAGTGCAAAGGAATTTGTCCATGCCATTTTTAACCATGAGCCTTTTCGATGTAAAGCTGGTATTTTTTATTTTTATGTAGGTACCGTATCGTAAGGAAGGCGAACGAGCAAGTAGACCACTTGATGGTAAGCGATCACCATCAACCATGGACATCTAGAATCTGACATAGAATTCAGATGTGTTACCAAGTGCCTACTCAAAAGCGTTAGATTAGTTTAATTCAGGTCATAATTCCATCTATCTGTTATTTCGCCACTTTTAGTATAGTTTAGATTTGATTAATCATTGTTATAGTGGCAGGTTGCTAGCCTGTCGTCTAAAGTAGAGAGGTGTAAATGGTGTAATCTAAACTCAACACGGAAATTGGATAGTTTGGATTATTTCAATTGCTACTAAAATAAAATCCATTTAAGGATCTAAGCAACCCTATTGGAAAATATTTCCGCATTACACAGTAATTTGAAGATGGATCGATTCTACCCTTGCCCTGGTTTAGCCGTTTTTGCCTAAGTATTGTTCGTATAAATTTACGAAACGGACACTGGAGACTTAAATACACAAGATAGCTACATAAACTTCACGCTTTTATTTCAAGACATACTATACGATGAAACTATGACTTTTAAAGGGGTTGTAATGGTGGAAGCTTGGTAACCTTTCGCCTAATGCATGATTTCCACCAAACGGCCGGAATCGGAAACAATTTAATGACCTTTAAACGATACTGAACCTTACGGTCACTGTGTTTAAGTCTACATTACCAAGCAGCGTACAAAAGCTAGGTGACGTACATCGCCCGCGACCACGGAATACAAAAATAAGGTAATGTAGACTTAAACACAGAGACCGTAAGGTTCAGTATCGTTTAAAGACCATAAAATTCTTTCCGATTCCGGCCGTTTGGTGGAAATCATGCATAAAGCATACCACCCTATTCCTTAGTGAACTCTTACATCTACAAAAGAAATGGAGAGGTCTCTTAACACCATAAGGGCTCCAAGGGTGCAAACACCTATAAGTAAATATTTGCATCTTGTAAGGTTTCGTGTGCTCTGCCTGCACAATTAGGGAATACAGGTTTGATGTTTATGTTTTACCTACAGTTTTGTCTGTTTTTAGGAAGTAAAGCGCCTTTTCTTATTATTTGTTCTACCTAATTACGACTTAGGTTATAATAATAAGCACCTTTGAAATCACAAACAAACTTGTTTGATAACTTTCTAGTTCCTCGAGTTTTATGTTGTTCATACTTTTGTCTACTTTATTTTCGAAGGTAGTATGTGAAGTCCTTGATTTAGTTTTTTCAGTTTGTTGTGTAATTATTAGCTACTCATCCAATATTCTTTTGTACTTTTTGTGATAAGCATTTTTTATTGTAAGTAGCACACCATAATGTTGTGTTCCTTGAGAATGTTTACGAGTATGACAGAAATCCTTAATCAAGAAGGTAATATAAATTTAAACAAAAAAAAAACCGACTTCAAATTAGCTATTTCCTGAAAGGAAACTTCTGTTTATGTACATATTTACTAAAGATCAAGTAGGTATACGTAGCTCTCAGCAGATTCAAGGCTGCAGAAGGAATAGCTCTATCTGATTTAGAACCCTCTAAACTGTTAAGTAAACCCCACGATGAACGATCATTAGCCGAAATGCAACACTTGAGAAGCAGCAGGCTTGGCTAATTACTGAAACTATAATTTCCAGTACGGAGGTGCATTCAGTATTGAAAAAAATATTCTTTAACTCCTAAAAATTAAGGAGTTGACCTTTTATCATCAGCTCAATCATTTTTTTTACTGCCAAGCGAAAATACTGGTGTAGCTTTGAAAAATGTACTAAAAACACTACCTGTGCC
>BHDV01020743.1:35668-59234 GCA_005406045.1 Adoxophyes honmai
GACAGACGGACGGACAGACAGCGAAGTCTCAGTAATAGGGTCCCGTTTTTACCCTTCGGGTACGGAACCCTAAAAACGGGACCCTTTTACTCAGACTTCACTGTCTGTCTGTCTGTCTGTCTGTCCGTCTGTCACCAGGCTCTATCTCACGAACCGTGACAGCTAGAGAGTTGAAATTTTCACAGATGATGTATTTCTATTGCCGCTATAACAACAAATAGGTACTAAAACAAAATAATTAAGGCGGGCTCCCATAGAAAAAACGTGTATTTTGCTGTTTTTGGCACGGAACCCTTCGTGCGCGAGTCCGACTCGCACTTGGTCGATTTTTTACTTACATCGCTCCTGTATTCCCAAATGGGGTAGACAGCACATAAAACACACCTCTCTATTTCTTCCGTGGACGTCGTAAGAGGCGTCTAAGGAAATAGATTAAGGAATGCTGTAGTGTAGATGATAGCCTAGCATCCTGTCACTATTATGCCTCCCTCAAAACCTAATAAAATGTGCTATTGGGCATGGGACGTGAAATAGTCATGATTTTGTCTATGTAGCGTTTCGTGTGCTCTGCCAACCCCATTTGGGAATACGGACATGATGTATGTATGTACTTACCTATGTTTGTAACTTGGTCGTGTAATACTAATCCAATAGCTGACATCTAGTCGATCACATCGGTCATTGATTACACGTCTAAATTGCGAACAGTGGCCAGTGGCTCAACAATCCCTGTTCGTGACTGTACGTGTATTATTTCATAGTGCCAAGTGAATTATTCCCTACTTTCGGATTCCCTCGTAAGTACGCAAACCAGCCATCGTTATTTGTGTCATTTATACCTGCTGAGGGCACGTTCCCGGTTTTTTTACACGATCCGTACTTACTAGTGATGTGTAGCGTGTTATCGATAACACCATAGGCCACACTGCGTATCGATACAGGCCGTTTGATACCGACGCTGACATAGCAGCAAGAGAATTACGTGATCTGTTAAAATTTCAAGTCTAGCTAACACGGTTCGTGAGATGCCTGACACGGAAGTCTCAGGAATAGGGTCCCGTTTTCACTTTTTGAGTACGGAACCCTAATGATTTATTTGCGAGTAAAAAGAGTGACTTATTCTAAACTAAATTTTACTCTGTTTGGTTTAACATATTCACGACCACGCCTAAAATCAAAACATTTGCGCGGAACCGAGTAGTCTATAGCCAGTACAAAATTAACCCGGCTCACGGGTTCTCGGTATCTGGCGAATGTTTTGAAGAACCCGGGAGCCGGGTCCTTGGTTCTGAATGTGTTAAAGCGGCCTTTGGTACCTATCTCGTGTTGTGTCGAATTAGAACCTCTCCATTTTCGCTGGTGGATGTCGTAAAAGGCGGCTAAGGACATGGGTTAAGTAAGGTAGGTACGTTTTAGGCTACGGGCTACCAACCAGTCACTATTGAACGACCTTTAACCAACTTTAAACCAAAAATTGTGATAAAACTGGCTACGTCACGTGAAATGAACCGTCTTTGTGCTTAGGCGATGCACCACAATAAAATATGGTTAATTTATTGTGGAATGTATCCCCGTAGGCCTGTGTGGTGTCAGGATAGAATAACACCTCTCTATTTCTTCCATGGATATCTTAAGAGGCGACTAAGGAAATAGGTTTAGGTTTAGGTATGTTTTAGGCGAAAGGCTAGCAACCTGTCACTATTATACCGCTTTCATCTGTTTATTAAACCTTAATCTGCTAAACTTGGCCACGGAACGTGAAATGTTCATGGCTTGCCTATGTAACGTTTCGTGTGCTCTGCCTAACCCGTTAGGGAATACAGGCGTGATTGTATGTATGTATGTTATGTATGTATGCACATAACAAGAATAGTTGATCGACATATGCAAGCCTAATCGTCTCTTGCCATGTCGTGACGCTTTCGTGCGGTCTGTGTTTATTGAGTAATCGCACTTGTTTTTATAATCCTTGAGCGGATTATAATTACTATACTCGGAAATCGTTTTGATGGTTTTTTTGCTCGTGTTGGTTCGGGTTTTATCGGCAATTTGAAGTGTGTGAGAGCGAGAGAGGCTTCTGATTCGTTTTTTATGTCGTTCGTGGTGTTGTTATTTCTATAGTGTTTCTTGAGACTATATTTATTTTATTTGTCAAATTATAAGATGCTTGTAAGGTATATGAGGGAAACTTTATCTGAAATGTGGTATTATTTATATCGGACTGAAAAATTGTGACTGAAGTTGTTTGGAAAGATTTTGTTTGGCCATTATGTGAAAATTACAATACTTAGGAAAGCTACCTGTGTAGTAGAAATCAGCAGAATGCAACCCCTCTATAATTTAATGAATTTGTGAAGTTTTAACCCCCTTGAGTTTGTTTTCAAACTACGAGAGAGATTTCAAATCGTTGTCTGTCCGTATTTTTTTTTTTGTCAAAAAAAGTGTTTTGAATAATACAACTGATGGATTAAACGGCTTTTTACTCGTTTTGTCTATTATCCTCTTTATGTGTGATGTCGGATTTCGAATAACAGCTCTCCATTTCTTCCGTGGATGTCGTAAGAGGCGACTAAAGCAGCGGTTCTTAACCTTTTTGCCTGGCGACCCTAAATTCAAAAAAATTAGAAGCCCGCGACCCAATCAAACATTAGAAACAAATGAAATGCAGTGATTGCGGTTTGTTTTTCAAAAAGTACCGCGGGTCCTGCGACCCATCTCGATATGGCCCGCGACCCAAATTTTGGGTCGCGACCCGAGGTTAAGAAACGATGGACTAAAGCATGATATAGGCGATAGGCTAGCAACCTGTCACTGTTACAACTGCCTACTTGAAACCACAAAAGATGCTGTCTTTTTCCTATCTAGCCTTTCGTGTGCTCGACCCCATTTGGTTATACGAATACAGGCGTGATGTAGTATCGACATTACTTGTCAATCTATTATCGACAGCGTTCACATCCCTAGCAAGGGCTGATCGCACCTGGCGTGCGCCGCCAATCGGCGCGCGCGCCGCAGTGGGATCACAAATACTTGCAAGGAAAGGTACCACTGTCCGTCTCCGGTTTGATTCATATTTCTGTATGTATAAAAGGAGAAGCTGACTGACTGACTGATAATCAACGCAGGGTCTAAACTATTTATAATTTAGGGGAGCACTAAGAAAGGATTTTTGAAAATTCACCCCCTCAGGAGCTCAAATGCCGTGTAAAGTCAGTAGCCTTTTTTTCGCTAGAAAGAAATTCAGTATGAAGGTTCTTCATCTTCCCTAATTTAACCTTCCTTCGAATTTGCTTGAAGTTGCTATGAAAATTGGCGGTGGTGATTTGTGATTTCCCGTGTCGTCTCAGGTTTAAAATAGCACCGCTCCATTTCTTCCGTGGATGTCGTAGGAGACAACTAAGAAATTAGGTTAAGGTATATTCGTACCGATTGGCTTACAAAACAATATTAGTAGTGGCCACGAATAGTGCAATATTCATGGTTTTATTTACGTAGAGTGTCCTATGCTCTGCCTAACTTACTTGAGAATACAGGCGTGATGTACGAGGGGTGTTCAATAAATAGTGAGAATGACATATAAATGCATTAGCAAAGAAATAAAAAAGTACTGGCAAGCAAAGCCCATGTAATTGCTATGAAAAATAAAAAAAAATAACTTGACAGTCGTTTGTTTTTTTAAAAATAGAACACGTTGATTTCGTCGCGTCGGGACCAGACGGTAAAAATGGAGGAAATTTAAGATCATGCGGTGATTAAATACCTCTGCTTGAAAAAAATTACTACTGAGCAAGTTCATTTAGATTTACAAAAAACATTAGGGGTTCGCGTTCCTTCTTACTCTGCGGTTGCACGGTGGTGCGCAGAGTTTAAAAGAGGAAAATCGAACACTATTGACGACCCACGCTCAGGGCGGCCGAACACTGCGATGACCGAACAAATGTTAAAAAAAAATAGAAAATAATTTAAGGGGATCGTCGTGTTTCTGATTAGTTTATAGCTAAAAAAGTAAAGATTTGTATCGGGAGTATTCACAATATAATACATGACCATATGGGCATGAAAAAGGTATCAGCACGCTGGGTACCCATAATGCTTACGGACGCTCAGAAACAAACCAGACTGCAGGTTTCACATAGCTGTTTGGAATTGTTAGATCAAGATTCCGACCGATTTTTGTCTTGTTTTGTAACAATGGACGAAAGGTGACTTCACCATTACGACCCAGAAACCAAAAAACAATCTATGACTTAGAAGAGGCCTTCATCTCCGACTCCGAAGAAATTTAAAGCAATACCATCCTCCACGTGGTTATTGGCTCCATTTTCTGAGATATCCGAGGGATTGTTATGATTGAATATCTCAATCATGGAGCTAAAATCACGGGGAATTTATATGAGGAACAAATAAAAAAACTGCGTGATGTTATACGCGAGGAACGCCCAGTGGAAACTTTCCAAAGGTGTTTTGTTTCACCAAGCAAACGCCCCCGCGCATGAGCCAAGAGTTGCGATGGCTGCCATCAAAGATGCTGGCTTTGGATTGATGGAGCATCCGCCATATTCACCAGAGCTTGCTCCTAGTGATTTTTATGCATTTCTGCGGTTAAAAAACCACCTCAGAGGTCAAAAATTTGAAAATGATGACACCGTGCTCGCCGCGGTAGAGGTTTTTTTAAGGGGTCGAGAAGATTTTTTTTTAAGGAAAATTTAAGCTTAGAATAAAGATATTATAATAAGCATATACTCTTGAAAGGTGACTAAATTGAAAAATAAAGTAAAATATGTTAAAAGTTATTTGCGTCCTTATCATTCTCAAAACTTATTGAACGCCCCTCGTATGCATGCCATGTATATACATTATTATGCCCCTATTCTCTTACGTCGGTTTTTTAACTCTTTCGCACACCACCCTCTATTTAATTACTTCAAACTCTAAAGTATATTAAATTTTTCAATATGGCCCCGCTTACAAGGGTGCGCGGGCGACCCCTCCACGATATAGATCATTGGAACACGTTCTAAAATCAATCGTACGTACACGACGTAAGATCGGAATTCGTTTTGATTTGGTTTTGACATGCGCAGTAGGGTAACGTGGGGTTAGGATTTTGTCATTTTATTTGTAAGGTGGTATTTGTATTTGAATACTGTTGTATTTAATTTTATAGTTGAACTAATGTGCAGGTTACTTCACGTATTCTTATTTGAATACGATATCGGGATTAGAATGTCGCCTCTCCATTTCTTCCGTGGATGTAGTAAGAGGCAATTAAGGAAATTTGGTTGAGGTATATACATATGTATGTATGGTTAAGGTATATTTTTTTGGCCGCAGTTTATAGGTCTATGATACCTCTTTTCTACCTCTTATCTAACTAAAGACCTAAAAATTGTGGTCAAAGTGGGAATAGTGAATTAATCGTGGGTTTTGTTTATGTACCTAAGAAACGTTTCGTGTGCTCTGCCTATCCAACTCGTGAATACAGGCGTTATGTATGTATGCATGTATGTAACTTTGAATACATAGATAGATGTCATAGATAATTACAATTACTCTGTAAATTTGCGAAAGTAGTAGAGAGTTTACGCGTACTAAATATGTCTGATCTCACATGTAGAATCATCATCGTAGAAAAAAAAGCATATTCATGAAATGTCATTTTGCACCTTGCTCGTCCCAGGAACCATGGGAACTAAAAAGGATTCATTTTTTTGCAAGCAGCGACAAACAATACCTTTTTTTTCTAACTGTCGGCAAAGGTGACGTCGTAAAGTGATTATTGAAAACAATAAGAACCTGTAGTAAGTAAAAGTTGCGCGGAGGTGTGAAATAGTGGTTTTACGGTTGCTCGTAAAGTGATTAAAACTGTTTTTTTTTTTTTGGTGTTTGAGCAACCCACAGGTAAATTTTTTTTTTGTGATCTTGGTCAAAACGCAATTGTTTTTTATTTGCAAAATAAAAGTTTGGGCTTAAGGATAACGGCTCTCCGTTTCTTCCGAAGATTTCGTAGAGACGGGCGACTGATAACTATCACGCTTGTATTCCCAAGCGGGGTAGGCAGAGCACACTAAACGTGACATAGACAAAACCATGATTATGTATAGTCATACACTATCACGCTTTGCAGCCATTCTAGCATAGTTTCAGTTTTTCAAAGATGGAAGAGTTAGAATAGTGACAGGTTGCTAGCCTGTCGCCTAAAACATACCTAAACCTATTTCCTTGGTCGCGTCTTACGACATCCACGGAAGAAATGGAGAGGTGTTATTCTAAACCCGACACCACACGTGCAACCTGTCACTATGTTATCAACTCAAAACCTAAAAATATGCTGAAGGTGGCTAAGAAGCTTGGAATAATCTTGTTTATGTTTATGAAACTTTTCATGTGCTCTGCCTACCCTAATTGGGAAGACAAGCATGATATAAGATTGATGATTCGGTAAATCTCAATTGTTCTCTCCACCCTCAATTGAAGTAACAAAACCCACTTTCGTCTTAAAAAAAATCTGACATAACCCTATTTTAAAAGAAAAATATCGATAAATAATTCCACATCGCATTTAAATGACTAGGTGCGCGTACGCAGGTATTATACCTGACTCGGTGAGGGATGGGAGATGCGAAAGGCGGCGCGTGCGAGAGGGACGGTCGCCTGTCGATGTGTTGGTGGACAGATGTTCGGAAAGTATGCGTGCTTTGTATGCGGGTGTAGTTTTAGGGGTCCTCGTTGGAAATTGGAGCGAAAGGAACCCTTGATGGTATAGCCAAGGAATTTAAGTCGAGGATTTCATTAAACTCTTAGTAAAATTTTCCTACAGAGCTTGCGAAACGTAACCTAGACAGAACTGTAACTATGTCATAATTATAAATCGGATTATATGCATTTGCATGTTTGCATATGCAAATGCATATTTTGGCGCTTTTTCACTGATAGTGCATATTTTGAGAGTTTTTCTTTGATAGTGCATATTTTCGTGTTTGGCATGTTGTTTTACATAGGTAGAGTAACGCCCTACCAAGTTCGCTATCGCAAAAGGTTCGTGGTAAATTAGATGCATTTTGTGTAAAATCTCTGGTTTGGAGGCCATCAAGAAAATTGACACATTTATCAACGGCACCGGACAAACTTTGCCTGAAGAGGTTTCTGCAGAGATGGCGCCAAATTTTAAGTTCTGCCCGGTAACGTCAGTTGACGTTGAAACGTCACAATACATGTTTGCTGTAGAAAACATAAAAAGTATTTTTTTACTGTTTTTTGACTGTGAAATGTGCATATATTAGTACATATTTCGCCCTGATTGTGCATATTTGCATGCATATTTTGGCATTTTGATAGTGCATATAATCCGATGTCTAGTCATAATGGATGGTTACAGAATGGATTTTCTCGCAACTAAATCTTACTATCTTTTGGTTGAATGCACCCTAGGAACATTATTAAATACCGTGTCGAAAACAAATAAATGTACCTGTTTCTTTTAATTGAGAACATTATTAAATTCTTTTAACTCTCTCGGATAAAGTTCTGATAATGAATATGGTTGCCTACCCGAAACTAAATCAAGGGCGATACCTGTTACTTTTTGACGTCTCAAGTTAGAGTGTGACAGGTAGGTATAGTATCACACGCGCATCTCTACTCGCGCCTTGCTATCTTAATGCCTCCTCTACACTACTCGCAATGTTCCTCGGCGAAGTACAGTCACGAACCGGGATTGTTGAGCCACTTGCCACTGTTCGCAATTTAGACGTGTAATCAATGACCGATGTGAACGACTAGATGTTAGCTATTGGATTATTATTACACGACCAAATTACAAACATAGGTAAGTGGCTCAACAATCCTGGTTCGCGATGGTACTCTAGAATCTTTGGTTAAAGTCCGAAGCGACTCTACACACTCGTTCAACTTCTCCATGAGCCCATTCAAGCCCTTTGACTCGGCCGCAAAAACCGTCAGCAAATGGAAGTCGCCCGAGGCAAGGCGGAGTTTGACGAAGCAAAACGAAGTGGATCTACACTATCATATCCGTCGAACATTCGTCAACTTTGCGAATAGTATAGAGCAGAGGTTCCTAAACTTTTTTTACTCGTAGACCCCTTCTAAACTTTTATTGGGTTTGGTGGATCCCCTGCTGCTACATTTGTACCAAATTCCTGAGGCAATACTTTGGGAATCACTGGTATAGAGGACTAGAAGAGGCATTAGCTTGCTGACACCACACCTTCCAATACAGGACCCGAGCTTAACACTCGACTCTCTACAGTGTAGAGTCTACACTATCGTATTCTTTGCAAGTAAAGGAAGCATAAGCTTAGAACCGCACCTTCCGTCAATACAGAACCCGAGTTTAACACTCGACTCGCGCTTGCCCCCGATTTTTTTTTAAATTACGATAGTTTAGGGTCCATTCTCACTTCCTGGCGGTCGTGGGAACTGTCTATAGTTTAAGCGATGACACCCTCGCCCGTGATCGTCGGTTGTTTCGCGACGCAGCTGGCGTGTGCGCAGAAAAGGACGCGCGTGACTCCGAGACTGTAAGGCCCTGCGCAGACAGACTATCCGCGACGGACTTTTTTGTCTGTGAAAATAGAACCTATGGATATATAGAGTAACGCACACGCAAAAAGTCCGGTGCACAATGCATACAATCCACGCAGACTTTGTGCGCCGCAGACTCGATCGCACAAAAAGTCTGTCGTCTGCGCTGCCCCTCAGTCTAGAGACGCCAGTAAGTGACAGGTGTTACGGTATTACTCCCCCGCGTGTTGCTATTCTAAGTCTACATGAGTTTTTAAGATATTGAATTTCAAAATTAAAACGTGGGACCTAATTCATTTAATTATCTGTTGGGTTATAGTTCAAGGAAGCGTCACTTTTTTTTGCATCCACCATTATTATAATCACTACCTATAATCACGTATTTTATTACCCAAACTAAAACAAATACGCATATACATAAATAGGTGCGCCGTTCTATAATTCAGCTTTAACCATCTACATATGCAAATGTGATTTAAAATTTAAATTCGATTCCACTCTCGCACTATCTAACTTAAATAAGATATTTATTACATTCAAACAAAGGCTTTATGTACTAAGTCACACAAAGGGATATCTATTTCGCGTATCAATTTAACTCTGAATGGTTCTGTTTTAACTCGATGTATTGCTGAGATTAAGGGCAAGTGATGAACCTTAATTACCCAATAATATGGTATACTATTATAGCTTATATGTAACGGTGCTCGCGACTCCGTCCGCGTGGAATAGTGACTAATTTTCCCCGTTTTTTTTCATATTTTCCAATGTTTCTTCGTTTCTATTAGTCACAGCGTGATGTTATGTAGCTTAAAACCTTCCTCGATAGAAGGTCTATCCAACACAAAAAATATTTTTTCAATTTGAACCAGTAGTTCCTGAGATTAGCGCGTTCAAACAAAGAAACAAACAAACTCTTCAGCTTTATAATATTCTGATTTCTGAACTACCGCAGAACGTTGTCACAATAAACGTAATAAAGTTTTCCATTGTCAAGCAATGCAATGTCACTATAACGTTGTACATACGTTTTATAGTGGGTCAGGAATTAATTGGCGTCAGTGATACATACATCACCCCCGTATTTCCTAATGTGGATTATTCAACGCTTATGTCATTTTTGATTTTTCCTATTTGGGATTCTGCATAATATTCTCCGTAGCTGTCTTTAAAAAAATGTGCAGAATCGTGCGAAGAAACAATAATGGCAGAAGTTTCGAATAATCCCCTAATGGGGGTAAGCAGAGAATATTTCAATGTTTCACATTTTGTAGCCACTGTTAGTAGGTATCTTTTTTATCTTTTTAGTTAAAGACCAATTCAACCACATGAGCCACGAGTAAATCATTTTTTCATGTGAAAAAAGTCTGTAAGGATGACCTATTCAAAGACCATACGCGTTTGGTTCAAGCGATACTTATTTATCTATGTCAGTAGATTATGATGAGAACTCCTTGTCAATGTGTACCATATCATAATGGCGTCCTGTCAGGTCATTCAAATCAGGTTCAAACATTTCATGAAAGCATGAACTCAAAAACGTCGAAACAGCTTATTAACTAAAAAAAACTATATCACGTCGAATCTAAAGATTTGAATTCGGAAACGGAACTTTTCGATGCGCGCGCGCTTGAATTTTTTTGCTCGAGCGCTGGGGTGCTTTGTCTCGTATTCCCCTCTCGCTCTAGCACGTAAGTTCCCCGTATAGCTGTCTCGCTCGTCGAGGGTGTAGCTATGGGGGTGTCAAGCGCCAGATGTTCCGAAGATTGCTTTTTTTTTCGCTTCGGCTCAGCTCGTACAATGGACTCGAGCTTCAAGACATATGGTAGGTTACAGGTACGCGAATATTTTGTTTTTTTTTTGAGTAAAAAGCTTATGATTGTGCGTTTTGGATATAGCGTTTAGTAGATGCATGGTTTTGGATTTAGCGTGGTTTGAAATAACTTTAACTGATTAGTGTGGTTTTTAAAGGTTCATTTGATTTATTTTAAGTTAAGCTCTATTCACCTGTTCAACCCAAATATTGTCCTTGAATGAGACACATTCAACCAGCACTCCCAATTGCGGTAGGCAGAGCATTCGAAACGATACACACTCGTAGACATAACCATGACTATTCCACGTGCCGTAGCTACATCTAGTTCTAGTATAATTATTAGGTTTTAAGTTAAGTACAGTGACAGGTTGCTAGCCTTTTTGCCTAAAATATACCATAACCTATTTCCTTAGTTGCCGTTTACGACAAAAATAGCCGTTGCTGTTCCTCCATGTGGTGTTGGGTGTAGTGTAGAATAACACCTCTCCATTTCTTCCGTGGATGTCGTAGGAGGCTACTAAGGAAATAGGTTAAGGCATATTTTAGGCGACAGGCTAGCAACCTGTCACTATACCTGCCAACTCAAAACCAAAACTGCTTGAAGTGGCCACAAAACGTTAAAGTCATGGTTTTGTCTATGTGGCGTTTCCTGTGCTCTGCCTACCCCATGGGAATACAGGCGTGATGTATGTGTGTTATAAATGCTATAATTACTCAACTCTCATTGGACTTTAGGGGGTAAAGGCATTGCTCGACCGATTGTATGAAGGAAGACTTGTCCCTAAAGGGATCCCTGCCCGCGCCGTATTGTCATTCATACTTGTCTCATTCACACTCCAACGTTAATTTTTATCTCTCTTTTTCAGGTAAGTGGCGGTAATTTCGTCATTGGAACGGTAAACGGTATGGCTGCGCGGGCGCAGGCCACAGGCGGGTGAGTGGCAATGTTCCGGAGTGATGTTTGGGATATTGCTAATGGGACTGTCTCATACTGCTTTTCAATGAAGGTTTTTTAAGATGAAAATGGGTTTTGGAACTCCTTAAGTTAAGGAAGAGAATATAAATTGCCAAGGATTCTAATCTGGTGCGGTCACCAGCACTAATATCTGCCACGACGGAGCGTGGAAAATTATCTGACACGTATAATAGAGTCGTGTCGGATGTTTTTGCAGCCTTATTGTATCAGATATTGGTGACTGTACCTAACCGGGTAATCTGGGTAATTTTGTTTGCGATATAAAATAAGCTTTTACCGTAATAAATGTTAGTCAATTTACAGATGTTCTTTTACTCGATTTTAGTTAGTCATTGAGGATTATGTCATGAATGTGCTTTTAATGGCACCGTCACATTTTAACACCTAAACTATGTAATTATGAAACTCTAAAAAAATTTAATTGTTCACACACAATTAGTCACAAAATCACTCGCTTCTGGACTAAAATACTAGTCTACTGCGACAAGCCTTAACAAAAAATGCTACATTTTTTACTTCATGCGCTATGTGGTCAGTGGGTGCGAGATAGACTTGTCTTTTTCTGACGTCTCCACCTAGACTGTGACAAGTATAGTTTATCACACATCTTTTTGTGACTTAAGAGCAGCGCAGACGACAGACTTTTTGTGCGATCGAGTCTGCGGCGCACAAAAAGTCTGCGTGGATTGTATGCATTGTGTGCCGGACTTTTTGGGCGTCGTGTGCGTTACTGCATATAATTCCATAGGTTCTATTTTCACAGACTAAAAAGTCCGTCGCGGATAGTCTGTCGTCTGCGCAGGGCCTTATTGCCGCTGGTTTCCCGCTACCGCTCGTCGCTCAGCCACCGCCTGCGGCGATAAAACGCCGGTTCGATCCCCGGCTCGGAAATAGCCGGGTCAAAGAACCGGTCGCAAAAATTGCATGCGGGGCTGCGGGTATTTTGAATTCGCGAGGCGCCGGTGATCGCTCGCCGTTAGTTAAGAGGAAATGGAGCGGTCATATTTTGTATGGAAACGTAGTCCCCTGATTCCTCGCTGGATATTACCCGTAGAACAATGACATTTTTTAAACATTTAATGAAAAAACATATTTAATCGGTTAAGATTTGGAGAAGAAATCAGGGGACTACGAAACGTTGTTTTTCAATAATTTTCATAGGTATTTTCGGTCTGAGCTGTAATTGTTCTTATCGCACTCGACGTCGTCTGGGCAGGTCACGGCGCGACAGCAATAGATTTAGCAAATACCTATTTTTCAATTCCCTCGAGCGGCATATTTCCTCTTAAGTTGCCATGAGTTTACAGAGCGTCTAGTCTAACGCCCTGCGCAGACGACAGACTATCCGCGACGGACTTTTTAGTCTATATAGAACCTATGGAATTATATGCAGTAACGCACACGACGCGCAATAAGTCTGGCGCACAATACATACAATCTACGCAGACATTTTGTGCGCCGCAGACTCGATCGCACAAAAGTCTGTCGTCTGTGCTGCCCCTAATCAAAAGGATCATGGAGTCGATAATTCGTTTGCGAACGCAAAATTGTATGGAAATTGAGACAGCGCCTTCATGCGGAACGTTTACACAACTGCCGCGATCGACACGTCTCCATATGATAATTCGCAAACGAAATCGATATCGAAGCCATGATCGTTTCATCACTAAAGCACTGAGTGACCGTACTAGCTGCCGACGGTGTGAACGGCTTGTATGGAGTATCTTAGCACTGCTATAGTGATCGGCGAAAATCTTCGCCAGATTTTTCAAGGTAGGGGCTTACCAAGGGGGGTTTCATGTCGAAAACTATTCGTACTGCGCCTGTGGCTGGTGTGAACGAGCCTTTAGAGACAGATGTTAGTGTTTCTGCTACACGAGGTTTGTTTGACCACTGAAAATTATGTATATTGCTTATGTAATTAAAAATTATAGTATAATTTTTTTCCCGAATTGACGCAAGTTTGCATATTTAAGTTTTTTTTTTTTGAAGTCGTGGGTGTTCTTTAGTCAAAAAAAAAGTGTAAAGTAACACTTTCTTTATCGTAATATGCTTGATACCACACAAACACCTTACAACTTATGTACTAATACAAAAAATACCTTATTATACTGCGAAATCCAACCCTGGGTATGGCTGCCTTTCCACCCGAGATGTCAATGATGGATTGTGTTGTGAGCGATGCGTATGTTTAAAAAGAACTAATAGAAATGGTCCTATGAAACACACTATCTCTACTATACACATTAAAGACCAGGTGAATGGTCAAGCAACCTTCAACACAGCTTTTCAGTAACTTACTTGTTGCCATCTCATTTTATTTAAAAACACAAAAACCACGAAAACAGCACTTCGACCTCTCTGAACTTTTAAATATTTACTCATAAAACCTGATAAAAAATTAAAGGTGTCTTTAATTTTTTTGTGAGCTATCAATTTATCACTTGGACACGTGCTAACGTGTTCAATATTTGTGTTTACAAATGATAGCACTATCAAGGTGGAATCGGAATCTAATACAAATCGCAATTTGTTTGCTTAAACGGAGGGTTGGGTGAAGGAACTGTAGATGTTGTTGAATACCTTTGGTTCGATTTTGTAACAAAATTAAATGAATGTTGTCTTTGTGAATCGTTGAATTAATTTAAATATCACGCTTGTGACCCTAAAGGAAGCTAAAGCAGACGAAATGATACACGAGAAGCCAATAGATACAATTAAAACGGAATAAAAAGGTAAAATTTAACAGTACCTCCCATTCCACAATTTAACTTGTGGATAGTGGCAGAACTGAAATCAATGTAAGCGTAATTTTAGGTTTGAAAACAGAAGAGGTATAATAGTGGCAAGTGTTTTCTTTGTAGCCTCTTACGACATCCACGGTAAAAATGGACAGGATACAAAGAAAATTTTAATGAAAAGAAAATAGTTAGCTTTTAACGTAATATTACGGTGTCTAAAACAAGAATTGCCGATTACGAGTATATTTAGTTGGGAAATCGCATCACGTCAATCGGTCGAGAGGAAAGTTCCCAAAAAAAGTATGCCGCATAATATATTATGTCAAAGGACATATTCGAAACATCTCATGCGTGATGGTGCTTTTTAAAAACGCAAAACGATCCGATTGAAAATCCGCGTGACGTTAGCAGCGGCTTTTGCACGTGCGACGTCACGTGCGCTGGCGTCACGAGACTGCTTTTTTTCTGACGAAGATGGAGAATACTCGTCGCTGATCTGGTCTCCAACTAGATGGCATGTTTAATGCATCTGGGAATTTTTGTCAGACGTCTTGACCCCTTGTCAGTTCTCGCCGATTAGCATAAGCGTAAAAATACGTCGATGAGTCAACGGGTCCACGCGATGTGGACCTTGTGCCTGACATTCTGGTTTTAAAGTTCAAGAGTTGGAAAAGCGAGTTGTGCAGAGACCAGGCAATCGGCGTTTGTCATTTTCGTGAATCACGACCATAGAAGACAGACCCAATAGAGTATTAATTCCATTTCGGTTGTTCGGAGACGATTCCGCCAAACCATCGAGGCGATCGCTGTGCTCATTGGCCGGCCTAAGATCGCGCGTAACGCTAGTGCTTTTTTCTCTACGGTTATTGGCTCTGTACAGTTCATGTGACAATTAGTAATGGCCAAACCACTAAGCTTTTGCGAGTTTGGGTGGCCGACATTGTTTCTCTATTGGGTCTGTCTTCTATGATTACAACTGACCGACCCTTAACTCTTCTTCAATCGGTCCCTCATTACTAAGGATCGTGGTCACTGGAACTACTTAAACGGGCTCTCTGTCATCATCGATTCCGGCCCGAAGTAGCCCTCATCGTCTGATAAAGATGGCCACTTTCCTTTAACTCCATCTAGACGATTTTTTTTTTCTTTGGAGGTAGGTCTTGTGCAATATCAACCATCAGTGAGGTACCCTCCGGGTTCTTCTCAATAGGAACTTGCCTAGTTACAACAAGTGACGAGAGATGGTGCTGTTCAGTCGAAAAGAACAGATTACCAATGTCGTGTCATATCATATGTTGATGAAACCATCATCAGTAGGCTTAGCACAGCAACAAGCGAGAGGTTTCGCGCGCGGGATAGACTGCCTGTCACTTTCTGATGTCTCTAGTTAGACAGTGATAGGTATAGTCTATCTCGCGCGCAACTCTACTCGCGCCCTCTCGTGCTAAGCCGGTAGTTCAATAATTCAGTGTTAAATGATGCTACGATGTTATACGTCCGCCACCGATGTTGCTGCCGCGATGTTGCCCTCTCTGCCCACACACTGCTCTACTGGTGCAATTAATCTCAACGCCCCGCACATGATGGCAAGAAGCATGATGTGGTGCGACGAGTAATGTTGTCACACTATGTCTTTGCTTCCTTTCGTCGCTACTTCCCATACCAATCGTCGAGTGTGTGGCAGGCCCATTAGACTCCTGTGAATGGACAGGAGAAGCCATCGCGCTAGATAATTCGTAATTTCGCGCAGCTACCGGTTTTATTCCGTTTAATAGGTCGTTCGCCGGTCGAGCCGTGCGTTATTGATATACAGGTGAAGAGATGTTTTGTCGCTCGCGCCGGCATACGAATGGTCACATTAAGATGAGAATAGCATAAATTATTGGCCGTGGCCGGTCTTACTGTTGGTTCTCATGTAGCCGACGATAGTGAGTTTGTTGCGGCTTTCAATGTTTGTCGGGTGAGAGACTAGTGTTGAAAATATAGTCTTCACTGTAGGTCTATCCTAATTGAACGGGAGTACGGGATCATGGAGTGAATTGAAGATTTGATCGTACTTTCCTGGTCACAGTATTTCTTTACAGGAAGGTCGAAGGATGTCAGACACCTTTCTATCTTTTTCTGTGAGAAAATAAGTACTGAAAAAAGAAACGCAGTAGACACTGACATTTACACGTCCATCCTTACCGATGAAACAATTAGTCTCAATTCCTTTTTAAATCGCGATTTAGAGACATTTATGATGTGAGGAGGACGTATTTTTATTCTATGAGGTGTCTTCCATTAACTTTGAATTTGTACAATCAGATAACCATATACGCCTTCCTGTTTGTTTATATTTCCAAGAACCAATGCACCCCTTTGGCCTGTTTGGCGTTTACGTGGATGATCTGATAGAATTCCCAACGTCCAACTAACTTCCATCCCTCTTGTCAAGGTTGTTAGCCCCCCAAGGGGGGCGCGCCCTACCATTCGCCCTGCCGTTTTCCTCGAGACTTTCCTGTGCAAAAGACCCCTGTGTTAATTAATCATGTCTTCCGTGACGAACCACTGGTTGCGTCCGTATGCAAATGGGTTGGCCAGGTGTGCTGCAGACTGACTTTTGGCTGACCCGGGGGCCTCTGGAGGTGACATTTGCCCATTTTAATAGAAAAATTGACCAGTTTGAGGCTTTCCTTGGTAACAGGTCTATTGAGGGTACAGAGTGTAAGAACTGAAGTCATGCTGAGCGAACCCATTTTTCGACTCTCTTGTGTCACCAAGACATACTTTAATAGTTATAAGATTTGTTAGTTTTCTAACGTGATGGTTTGGGGGACCTAAAAATAAAAAATGTTTTTTTCTTTTATTTCTTAACTGGCTTTAAAAAGGATTGTGATTGCTACGTTCTATCGAAATTGGGATCGAGGTTGTTGATGGTTGTTCGAGGGTTTGGTTCCTGTAGTATGGAAATATAAAGTTTATGGTCTAATGGATGATCTGTCTTGTTACAGTGCTGTTTCTTGTAGCGCCAAATCGAAATTACATTGAATTGGAGTAGGCAGACCACACGAAAGTTCACATAGACGTCTCATGTCGATTCCATTTTAGATTGAGGTATAATAGTGACAGGTCGCCTAAACCATACCATAAACTATTTCCTTAGTCGCCTCTTACAACCTCCTCGAATTAAATGGACGTGTTTCTAAACTATCTGTTAATTTGACGACAACTACAAAACAAAAAAAAACCCCTTCGCACTCCCCAAAGACTAGAAATCGTTCTCAGACTCGCACACGCGTAGATTCCCTTTTCAAAATAAAGATTGACATGTTTTTTTATCAATAAACTGTGAAGCGGCGAGCGCCCGCGGCGGAACAGGCGCACCTGCGCGGGAGTGCCGAGCGCTGCGCACGCTCGGTGCAGCTATAAAGAAAGAGGAAAAATTGTGCTTGGTGTTCTTTTGTCACGTGGAAAGGAACGAGTGGGTCACATTCAAAATTATTTTATACATACATAATATACATAATTATTATATGCAATCACGCCAGTCTTCCCAAATGGGTTAGGCAGAGCATACGAAACGTGACATAGACAAAACCATTATTATGACTATATCACGTTTCGCAGCCACTTCTAGCATAGTTTTAGGTTTGCAAAGGTGGAAGAGGTAGAATAGTAACAGGTTGCTAGCCTGTCGCCTAAAATATACCTTAACCTAATTCCTTAGTAGTCTTATTCTGTATTATGATATGATGTTTGCTTTAAAAACAAATGATGATCGAAAGAATAAAACAAATTGATTTCAAATTAGGAACACGCGAACGGCGCGAGCCTGTGATGCCGATGCGTTATTGTTTGTGGAATTCAAGACCCGCCATTTTAACCGTTTTTCATACTTTTTACAAATGCTGTCTTAATTTTTTTAAATTTATTATATGAATGTAAAGAAAGTCATGTATGCGACTGAACATAATTAGGCATAAAGTACTCATAAGTATTTATGAAATTCTCCATTGCGTGCACATTTCATAAACTGAATTCGTATATTAATTCATTTTATCATGCACCATCCACATAAATAGCTATTGGCAAATTGGTCTGTAAATGTCATACTTTCCATTAATTATTTCAATGTTTGACATTCAACGAATTTGACAGTAATACAAATGATAGTAGTAATGTTTTAGTGTCGTCCTAGCATGACCAGTGTCGCGAACAGACTCCGAAACATGTCGAGTTAAACTCGACTTAAACGAACCTCACGGTAACTTCATGTTCAAAATAAATCAGTGTTTTATCTTTCTATGGTTTTGTCAAATGCACAATAAGGCGCGAGTAGAGATACGCGCGATATTCTATATCTGTCACTGTCTAATTAGAGACGTCAGACGGGTAAACTATCCCGCGCGCGACGCGACTAAGCATGTTGCCGTGCTTCTCAAAATGAAAGAGATCAGTAACCAACATTTGAGAACCGCTGTCCTACGCTATTCGGTCTGAATTGAATTCCCTCAACTCAATTCCGACTTTATTGCAATCCCTATGAATAGCCATCCTTTATTACTCATTGTATAGTCATTATTGAATACGGGCCAATGCCGTGATAGGAAGGGGATGCCGTCAAGGGCCAAGTTTTGGTCCCATTCGAGTGAGGAGTTGAATGACCTCAAACAAATATGGTGGCCCTTTTTTGGCGCTGATTCTGTTCCTCACGACCTGTCCCCTTAGCACGACAGGGCGCGAGTAGAGATACGCGCGAGATAGAGTATACCTGTCACTGTCTAACTAGAGACGTCAGAAAGAGATAGGTAGACTATCCCGCGCTAGAACATGTTCCCGTGCTAAGCCTACTGATCGTCATAGGGAAGGTTACGAGCACGCGTCCTGGGCTCTTTGGGTTCCGTACGGTCGAGTTAAACAAACGATAATTAAATTTTATGTTGGAATATGTCACTGATATGCTTTCTTTATGGGAGAAATTAAAAACAAGTAAAATCGCTCGATTTACTTGCGAAGTAAAGAGCAAGTTATTCCAAAACTAAATGATTTACGGATTAAATGGTTTAGGGGCAGCGCAGACGACAGACTTTTGTGCGATCGAGTCTGCGGCGCAATAAAAACTGAATGGCGCGCAGAGAGTTTCTATTCAGAGTTTTTATTGCGCTGCAGACTCAATCGCACTAAAGTCTGTCGTCTGCGCTGCCCCTTACGGATTTAGAATAACACCTTTCCATTTCTTCCGTAGATGTCGTGAGAAGAGACTAAAATATTTTTTTTTAGGCGACAGGCTAGCAACCTGTCACTATTATACCTACTACCCCATCCATCTGTTTTCAAACCTAAAACTATGCTAAAAGTGGCTGCGAAGTGTGAAATAGTTGTATTCATGGTTTTGTCTGTCACGTTGTGCTCTGCCTACCCCATTTGGGGTAGCTACAGTTGATATTACTTTGCACGTGGCGTCCTGAAGAAAAATCCACCTACGCTTCTTTCACATTAGCACCCCACCCTCGGATAGGAACCGGTCGGCGCCGGCGCACGCGCCGCGGCAGATGGCCCCGTTCGGCTGCCTTCGGGCGACTTCGGGCTTCTTCGGAGGGACCGAGCGTAGGGGGATGAAACGACTGAGATTCGGGAAAGGGATTTAGTTGAATTTCTTGTTAGAGGATTATTTGAATGCGGTTGAGATGCGTTCTTTATGAAGTTCAAACTTACTGATAGGGTGCAAATAGCGTGATTAGAGAGAAGTGTGGTCTGAAAGAGATTGTTATAAGGATAGAGAAAGGTATGCTGCCTTGATGGGCACGTGGAGAGAATGGATGAAGCAAGGATGTGTAAGCAAAACAAGGGAAGTGTGTTACAGTGTTAGGTCAAGTCGGTCGAGGGCGCCCTCGAAGAATCGACCAGCAGCGTTATTTTCTAACGCGCCAAAAATCTACACCGTTTTTAATTTGACAAAATGTACAATGTGACACAGTCGACAAATTCTTTGACTGTATGTTTAAATTCTATGCACCCTTGCGAAGTCGTTGGTAAAATAACAAAGCAACAATTTATACAATACAAAGCGTCGGGAGCCTTCCCGACATCGACCGGCTCACTAATATTAATGACTGATTGGTAGGTGCTGTCCGTTCGCTGCGAGCTATCATCGCCTGCCCTGTTATCAGGCTAGGCTTTTCGTATTCACTACCTAGAAATGCTAGCTTAAAGTAGGGAGAATTGAGACGTTTGTGTCATCGTGACTGTCGTTCCCGCTCCTTAAAAGTCACTGTGAAAAAGCACCGTGATTTTTTCACGACTGTCACTTACATCATGATATTATTATTAATAAGTTCGGTTTTTGTGCTGTGTGATGTCGGGTCTATAAAAACGCCTCTCCATTTTTTTTTTTTTAAACATATTTTTCATCTACGGACTCGTGGTCCGTACCTTGATGATTTTAGTTATATACTTTTTTTATTTTAGTTTAACTGTGCGCTCCGCGTAAGACACAACAGTTTTACAATATAGTGCTCTTAAAATTAATTACAACTAGGTATTTTTTTTTTTTCCCTTTTTTTTATTTTTTTTTTCTTTTCCCTTCCCTCTCCCTTTCCTTTCTTTTCCTTTCTCATTCTTTCCTTCTATTCTTTTTTTTTTTATGATTTTTTCTCTTTCTCTCTTCCTTCTCTTTTTTTTTCTTAATATAACGCCTCTCTATTTCTTGCGTAGATGTCGTAAGAGGCGACTAAGGTTTAGGTATATGTGCTTTAGGGGGACAGGGTAGCAACTTGTGACTATAATACTACCTCTTCCATATGTTTACTACTGTTTATTACCATAATTTATGCTGGACGTGCATGCGAAACGTAAAATAGTCATAATCATGGTTTTGTTTGTTCTGCGTGCGCTCTGCTTACCCCTTCTGGGATTTTGTCGTGATTGTATGTTGTTGTTTTTGTTTGGTACGGGACTCTTCGACCGCGGATCCTACTCGTACTTTAATTTAAGAGATAGTCTGGTACAGGTACAATATTGACAGGTCTAGCCTGTCGCCTAAAATATACTATAACCTTTCCTTAGTCGCCGATTATGACATCCACGTATGTTCCCGTGTGTTGGCATCTCCCCCTTTCTTCCCGTGGGTGTCATAAGAGTCGACTCTGGGAAAGGGTTAGTGTATTGTTGGCGATGGGCTAGCAACCTGTCACTGCAGTATCACGTTTAACCATCTGGTTACCCTGAAATTGCTAAACGTGGCACTGGATTTTTGAATTCACGTGCTCTGCCTACCCCTCTTGGGAATACAGGCGTGAGAATATGTATGTATGTATGTTCGTATCTATGAAGACTGTTTTTAGGGATATTTTTTCAATTTACGCTAGGCAACACTGAAATTATGCTCTCAGAGCCATCTATGATGAGCGTGTGTACTGTGTAGCTTAATAATTGAAATAGCCGTTAACAAATAATTAACCGAACCATCGAGCACCACAAACAAACCTGCTAAATGATTCAAAAACAATTACACGTCGGAACTCTTTGGTTTCATGCCAGCACCCTTTCGTTCAGGGCTGGCACCAGATAACATGAATTTCTGTAAGGTTTTGAGAATTCCTGTGTTTATAATGATTCGTAAGAAGCAACTGAAGTATAGGTATGCTATTGGTTAACAAACATATCCCTAGCAACGCATCCTCGCACATCTCGGGTGGAAACGCAGCCCTAGGCGGCAGGCATAATCTATTTCTTCGGTTGCCTCTTGCGATATCTACGGAAGAAACCCAAGACACAAGCTTGTTGTCATGTTCGTAACCTAGTCCCAAATCAGACAATTTTATGCCTCTGCTATGGGTACTAACTAAACAAACACATCCAAGGCTCGAGAGCAAACATTCGTATTCATCAAACAAAAATCTGAATCGAACCCGGGACCTGAAACGATAGGGCTATCCGGCCGTCAAAAAAAACAACAACAAACACAAAAAACGACCAACCCTAGGTGAACGGGGGATTATTATTGCATCGCGTTATTTAGGGTGGTAGGAATGGGTCAAGATGATTTTAACTGGGACGCTACTGAGCCTTGGTGTATCCATCTACAAGGTGATATCGTGTGATTAGGGTAGAAATAGTATGATTAGTTGATTTCGTCATAGAGAGATGTTTTTCTAAACCAGACATAATACAGATTACAGATTAAGCATGCTCTAAGAAAACCGGCCAAGGCCAAATGCAAGAAAACGCAAAAAAAAGAAAAAACTATATTTTTTGCATTTGTTGTTGTAGCTCCAATTGAAATTCATATTCTGTGAAAATTTCAACGGACTATCGCTCGGTTCGTGAGATGAGCCTGCCGAAAGTCTTGGAACTCGTTTCGTTGAATGGTAAAGAACCCACCCAAAAATTACAGATTGCTGATATTTATATTTTGTTACAAAAACGAGAAAATAAATTGTAATGGAAATATTAACGAATTTCGAACGGAAAATCGTATAAAGAACGTGTTTTTCGATGAGTTCAACGGGCGTGCAGCGTTTTTTCGTAAACTTCTATTAAGGGAGGTTTCGGTTGCTGTGGCTCGCATTTGGCCACCTTTAAATAGTCGTGATGTATTGTGGATTTATGTTAACAAATGTAAAACTTTTCCATTGCCATTTTGGATGTCTGATGGTCCACTGACTCACACAAACACCTGTGACCTTGCGTTACTTTTCCCCCAGGTGATGTAGGAATTGATCGTTGGTAATTAAAAAAAAAAAGCTTTTTTTTAGCATTGACGTTCGTAGCGTTGTTCACGGGAAATAAACCTCATCAAAATTTTAAATTTTATTTACGCAAAAGAGAACTTATTTTTTTACTAGCGCTTCGGAAGGACCATTATTGCAAAGTAGAATGTGTCTCAAGAAATTTGACAGAATTTATTAAACACTACTTTTACGTTACTGTTCCGTTTACGGTGTGGTGTCTTTTTTAGAATATTAGGTACGTCTCCATTTCTTCCGTGGATGTCGTATCAGGCGACTAAGGATATAGGCTAAGGTATATTTTAGGCGTTAAGCTAGCAACCTGTCACTAACCAACCAACTCAAAACCAAAAAAAAATGGCCACGAATAGTCATGGTTCTGTCTATGCCCAGATATCAAAGAGTGACGGTAGTCTATTTCGCGAGTTGCTGTACTAAGCGTACAGTTCTAATAATTCCCATAGTGGTGCTAAGGAATCTCGCAAGTTCCACCTCTACTGTCAGACATTGCCCGCTCGATAATTCGCAGAAGCTCCCGGCGGCGGGCGGCTTTTGTCGCGCGACAGCGACGATTTACCGCGAGGGTGGTGATGTAATGTCGGACGACGGACAGGTACCGTCAGGGAATCTGAATGTTTAGCAGGTTGACCGCCTTCATAACTTGTTCGCATTATACCTAGGACTAACTTCACCATAAATAAATAATAATAAATATCACTGGACAATTTTTACACCAATCATCTAGTCCCAAAGTAGGCAATTTAATGCCTGTGTTATG
>BHDV01020743.1:59627-80339 GCA_005406045.1 Adoxophyes honmai
CGAGGGGAAATCGACCTTGTTGTTTCATTAGGTTCAAATGAATGTCGATCTTGAGGGGGTAGACCAATTTCTTGGTCGACTGTACCTAAGAGGTAAACTTGGCTCTGCCTGCTTGGTTCGCGGGTATTATTTTTTATTATTAGCTTGTCGCCTAAAATTTACCTTGACCTTTCCTTAGTCGCCTCTTACGACATCCACGGAAGAAATGGAGGTGCTATTCTAGACCCGACACCACAAGGGAATCCCACAATTGAAAGGCGCAGCGCAGACGGCAGACTTTTTGTGCGATCGAGTCTGCGTGGATTGTATGCATTGTGCGCCGCACTTTTTGCGTCGTGTGCGTTACTGCATAAAATTCCATAGGTTCTATTTTCAGACTATAAGGCGTCGTCTACGCAGGGCCTAAGAGTAAAACGTTACCAACCTAGTAGGTAGCCGTGATAGCCCAGCGGTTCGACATGTGGCCTCTCAAGCAGAGGGTCGTGGGTTCAAACCCCGGGCTCGCACCTCGGAATTTTTCGGAATTTATGTGCGAAATCGAATTTGATATTAATCACGAGCTCTTCGGTGAAGGAAAACATCGTGAGGAAACCTACACACAGCGACGAAGTAATTCAACATTGTGTGTGGAGTTCCCAATCCGCACTGGGCCCGCGTGGGAGCTATAGCCCAAGCCCTCTCATACTGAGAGGAGGCCTGTGCCCTGCAGTGGGACGTATATAGGCGGATGATGACGCCGCTGCACAAACTAGCGAAAACATAACGACACTAGAGTCTAGCAACACCGGGTCGAATAAAAACGCGCGTCGCGACGCGGCCGAGTTTATAAAACATGCACGGCCCAAGTTGCATAGGCCCCGCTTTAACTTGGCCGTTTAGAACTTGGCTCTGCCTCGTGCCTGGTTGATTAGGTGTTCTCGCATGCCTTGGGACTGTTGCTATCGGGATCGCTATTGGCATGGTTCTTGTAGGCAGGGTTGTTGTGATTTACAGTTGTTATGTCGTTGAGATGGCTCTCAGACCTCACAATAAGGCGCGAGACGAATCACGCGCGAGATGAGTTTACGACTGTCACTGTATAATACGGTTTTTGAACATTTTTGAAATATACTTTTAATAAATTCTTCATTATGTAATAAACACGATATATTAGTATTTCCGGATTCTTGTCTGTATTAACAAAGAAAATAAATATTAAAGTTCAAATTCTCAAACTCACGCCAAAAACGGTGTTTGACGTCAAATGCAAGTAAACAAAGGCACCACACAAAGAAGCTGTCAAAATTGTCATGTCAAATTATCAATGTCCACTTTGACCACAGATACCTTTCATGGTATGTGACGTCATCAATCAATCGCAAGCGTTTCAGTCACAGATACATTATTAACGAATGTTAGAAATTAATAGAACAAAATACTCTAAAAATGCATAATATTTTGAACAAAAGAAAGTGAAATATGTTTAATTTTCCTATAATCTGTTAGGATGGCCACAAATTATAGTTTATTTTTACTGTTGTCAAAGACCCTATTGTAATCGTAGGACGGGCTGGTTTCCGCAACTCGACGTCTTAGGTGCGCCTTTTTTGCGTGGTGGAGCCGATCGGCAAACTGTCACTGTATAACTAGAGATGTAAGAAATCAGAATTCAGTTTAATTCAGAACAGAAAATAGGTCGAGATGTTTATGTATGTCTGTATATATTTACGTCCGACAGTGTGGTGTCGGTTTCGAAAAAAACCTCTTCTTTTTTTCAGTGGATATCGTAAGAGGCGACTAAGGAATTAGGTTAAGATATAGTTAAGGCGACAGGCTAGCAACCCGTCACTATTATACCTGGCAAGTCAATAAAAAAATGCTAGAAGCGGCCATTATACTTGAAATTGGCATGGTTTTGTTTATGTCGCATTTCGTGCGCTCAGCCTACCCCATTTGGGAACACAGGCGTGATTGTATGTATGTATGTATGTTAGCAATTCCCATTAGCGATTGATAGCGATGCAGACACGCAATAGGGGCTAAACTTCCCGATTCTTTTAGCATCGATCTCCCTCGCTAAGTGTTGTTGGGGGTTGAGTTTTTAACTTTTTTCCGGCCGTTTAAAGTCGCCCGTCGCGGCCCACTTTCGTTTCGACTTTTATTTTATTAATTGACTTACATACAGCATACATACAATCACGCCTGTGTCCCCAAATGGAGTAGGCAGAGCACACGAAACGTGACAGACAAATCCATTATTATAACTAGAGACTGGATTATATGCAATTGCATATATGCATAATATATGCATTTGCATGTTTTAGCCCATTTCGAGGGTTATTGCATATTTACCGAAATACTCGAATGATGAATGATGATGCATATTTTCAGTATTTCGCACTATTTTTGAAAGGAAAATAGCATAAAACTGCCGATTTAAATCGGTAAATGTAGACTGGTGTTTATCTGATTAGGAAATTGTTTTCAATTGTTGATTCAGAACACAATTTTTTCTAGAAACATCGGGGTCAATCCCAAATTATCAATGTGTTTTTTTACATGTTAGAAATCAAGTACAAAATATTACAGTAATTGTTAATTGATGCACAGCAAAACATAATTAATGTTTCATTTTACACCAAAAAAAAAATTTTTTTTTAATTTTTTACTAAAATATTTTGCATATTTTAACACTTTTCATGCATACTTAGAGCATTTTTCATGCATATTTGCATGCATATTTCGAGCTTTTTATGTTGCATATAATCCTGTCTCTAATTATGACTATATCACGCTTCGCAGCCACTTCTAGCATAGTTTTAGGTTTGCAAAGATGGAAGAGGTTGAATAGTGACAGGTTACTAGCCTGTCGCCTGAAGTATACCTGAAGTATATTGCTTTGATTGGTAGATACTGTATGTCACAGTGACATTTCTTGTGAAAAAGTACAAAGTGGCACAGTTATCAACTTCTGTAACTGCACCTATATGTATGTTCTTGGTACTCGTAGCTCCGACCTATTCGTCACTGCGGTTCAATTGAACCTTTATCAACTGCGTAACGAACATGTATGCATAATTATGTTAGGTGCGGATATATTCGAAAGTAGTTTGGTATGCTATCAGCGTGTGTCGGTACATTATTTATTGGCCTGTCTCGCAGTGCTGGATACTAGATGTTTGCTCAAATCACGCCCCTGTTATACCAACTCGAATGTGGTCCGTGACACACGTGGAGAAGACCAATAAATAAACCGGCCAAGTGCGAGCCGGACTCGCGCACGAAGGGTTCCGTACCAAAAACTGCAAAAAATCTGATTTTTTGTATGGGAGCCCCCCTTAAATATTAATTTTATTTTAATTTAAGTTTTTATTTTTAAAGTAAATATTTAATTAAATATTCTGTGAGCATTTCAAGTATTTAGCTGTTACAATTATTTAAATAGACCCAAAACTGAAAAAAAAAAACATGTTTTTTTCTATGGGAGCCCCCCTTAATTATTATTATTATTTTGATTTTAGTATTTGTTGTTATAGCGGCAACAGAAATACATCATCTGTGAAAATTTCAACTCTCTAGCTCTCACGGTTCGTGAGATACAGCCTGGTGACAGACAGACAGACAGACGGACAGACAGCGAAGTCTCAGTAATGGGGTCCCGTTTTTACCCTTTGGGTACGGAACCCTAAAAACAAGACAACAATTAGATTTCTTAGGCTTACAGCTTTACAGCCTTTCTACCATGGATGTCGTAAGAGGCGACTAAGGAAATAGGTGAAGGTATACTATAGTTAGGCGACAGGCTAAGAATCTGTCACTGTTAGGTTTACCTGCTGACTAAAAACCGAAAACGAGTCTTGAAGTAGTCATGGTTTTGTTGTTGCAGTGTTTCGTGTACTGACTCTGCCTATCCCATTTGGGAATACAGGCGTGATATTTATTGGGATCATCATCCAGCCTATATACGTCCCACTGCAGGGCACAGGCCTCCCCTCAGTATGAGAGGGCTTGGGCTACAGTTCCCACGCGGGCCCAGTGCGGATTGGGAACTTCACACACAACATTGAATTGCTTCGTCGCTGTGTGCAGGTTTCCTCATGATGTTTTCCTTCACCGAATAGCTCGTGGTAAATATCAAATTCGATATCGCACTTAAATTCCTAAAAATTCAGAGGTGCGAGCCCGGGGTTTGAACCCACGACCCTCTGCTTGAGAGGCCACTGGTCGAACCGCTGGGATACCACGGCTTTTTATTTTATTGGGATCATTCGGACCGAAACCGCTGTCAAAAGCTAGTAACCAAGTTAGCTCAACTAAAACTTAGCGCTACCTTGTAAGCGAAACTTTATCTCTAATGAAACAACTTGCCAAAGTGCGAGAGGGACGGCCGTATATTAGAAGGGCGTTGTGTTGCCAACTTTTATTATAGTAGTTTGTGGCCATCATTTGTTTGCTGTGCTATTTTGGCGCAGCGCAGATGACAGACTTTTTGTGCGATCGAGTCTGCCGTGCACAAAAAGTCTGCGTGGATTGTATGGATTGTGCGCCGGACTTTTTGCGCGTCGTGTGCGTTACTGCATATAATTCCATAGGTTCTATTTTCACAAAAAAGTCCGTCGCGGATAGTCTGTCGTCTGCGCAGGGCCTTTACCCTCTAATATAACTCCTGTCCTGAGTGATGTCGGGATAGAATAAAACACTTCTCCATTTCTTCCGTGGATGTCGTGAAGGGCGACTAAGGAAATACGTTGGGAGATGTTTTAGGCGACAGGCTAGCAACTTGTCACTATTGTACCTGCCACCTTAAAGTCAAAAAATATGTGCTAGAAGTGGCCACGAAACGTGAAATAGTCATAGTTTTGTCTATGTAGCGTTTTGTGTTCTGCCTACCCCATTAGGGAATACAGGCGACGAATGTTACAGCAACTTTTGGCATAACAAAGTTCAGCTGGTAGAAGTATAATAATGACAGGTTGCTAGCCTGTCGCGTACAGCATCCCCAAACCCCCTTAGCCGCCTCTTACGATATCCACGGATGAGACGGAGATTAAAAAGCAAGTAAAAGTTGTACAATAGTGACACTTCCTAGCCTTAAGCTAACCTTACGTTGTCCCTTATAAATTCCACGAAAGAATTGGAGAGACGGAATTCTAAATCCGCCATCACACAACGTGCCTAACCTATATCAGTAATTCCTACTCTATCACGTTTACGCTAACTTCTTATCAAATGAGGATTAAAGATACTAGAAAGATGTAGCATTCGGAGTAACAGTTTTATCTGACACTTACTGATAGGTGATGTTGGCTGTTTTTGTCACGCTTGTTACGTTTGTCTTTTTGGAGGTGGGGCAGAGTTGATGCTGGAAGATCCTAAATTAAGACGAGTGCTCGTTTACCGGCGATTGATTTTTACAGCGTTGTTAGTTGATTGTATTTGATATTCCTTTTACCTTGGTCTTAGTCTTTAACTACATAATTTTAGTATGGTGATGGTTTGGAGACTTGAAAATAAACAGTTTTCTTCCTTTTTTTTTCTTTCTTTCTTTATATAATAAATACATAAAAAAGCCTAAACGTTACATAGTCAAAACTACGACTACTTCACGTTTCGGTGCTACTTCTAGCATATTTGGGTTTTAAGGTTGTTAAGTATTCTTACATTTTCTAATTTTCCTCGCAATTTTCTTTATGTTTCCTTTCACAAAAACCTTCTCTTGACTATAAAAAAAGTAACAAAATAAAGGTGGCGAAATCGTTCCCGCCAATCTCGCGACCACGGGAAACAGAAATTCAGATAAGATTCAGTAGATATTTATGGTTTCAGATCAACATAATGTGAGATGGTATTATTCGGGAACAAGACCCTTCCTTTCTCGTTCTTTTCTTTGTACAGGTTGATAAAGTCATGGTCAAATCAGATCGCATCTCTTAACCAAAGTCTTTCTGGTCTTTTGAGTGTTTTCCCGTCACATGAGGGTGTACAAGGACTTTCACTCACCGTCGTCTCCTTGGGTTCACGTGTACCTATTCGAAGATAATTGATTACCACTTGGACTCGTAGATTACCGATTTTCATTTGTATTTGTCAATGTCAGGATATCGCCTCTATAATTTGGTCAGTCTGAACGTTAGATGACGATGGAAAATTAATTATAATAGAAAAAATATAAAAGTTATCTATTTACTATCGCATTGCATTAATCATAGTCTTTCCTGGCTTGTTTACACAATCCAACCGACTTACAGATACCTAATTGATCAATAAAAATCAAAATGTCGTCAAAAGACAATTTCCCGTCGACTCACACGCACCGCGTTCTTGTTGGAAAACAGAAAACACCCCACATAGAGCCGTCTCTGTCGCGCCGTGCCCTCTCGCTCTACAAAACAGGGGGGGAGCGAGCTCGCAACGCCGCTTCGTTCATTCCACGCTGCGACTCAAAATGACGTATGCGACAAGGTGGTATCAAAACTTGAGTCCTTTCAATAATGTCGCTGTGTGAACTGCTCAGATAAGTTGAAAAGTCTCGTTGTTGTATTATATTGATGTGCTTTTTTTACACATTATTTAATAGCAATGTAATTCTGGCGAAACGGCGAGATAGTGATTTTCAGGAATTGGTTAATGTTTAATTTGATTTAGTTTTTGTTTTGTATGTATAGTAAGATGTTTCCTTTGTATTGGGATGATAGTTTCTCCTCTTGCGTCTTTGACCACTTGACATTGATTATGGGAGTACTAAATGGTTCGGATCTGTGCTGCTTGGCATGATCCTTTGCTAGGGACAAAGCAAATAGAAATAATAGCGACAGAATGCAGCTTGCGATTTTTTTCACAATTTATCAAATTTCTTTAGAGTTGATGGAGAATCTCGTAGTGACTTCCATACATACTTAACGTAGTCTATACAACCGTTTTATCTGCCGACAACCATTTCCAATTACAATTTTACATCTAGCTCTCTTTCGACCGTTCTAGAGATAAAGAATAATTCTCAGTATCTACTACTTGGTGTCTATCTTTATTTTAGTGATAGTAAGACTAATAATCCTTCAGATTTCCAATAAGAGGTGATTCCCAATTCAGAATATCTACTGACGTTAAACTTACCGGTGTCGGTTTGAGAATAACACCTTTCTTCCGTGGATGTCGTTAGATGCCACTAAGGGATAAGTCCGCCTTTGTACCATCGCGAAACGGGATTGTTGAGCCACTTAGCTATTGTAACTTGGTCGTGTAATACTAACACATCACACATCGGTCATTGATTACACGTCTAAATTGCGAACAGTGGCAAGTGGCTCAACAATCCCGGTTCGTGACTGTACTTCGCCATTTCATTTGTATATAAGTTTTTGTATTTCGTGTCATTTCCTTTTGTACAATAAAGTGTTTACTTACTTACTTACGTTAACACTTAGCTTATGCCCTCACGAGATACCCCACTTACAGAATCTACATGGAGTATCAATCGTGGACTAAAAAAACGTCGGCACAATGCGTTTTTAATAATCTCTTCAGAGATGCGACCTCAACTGGCTCGTAAAAAACGAATTACGGTCTGCCAGTAGACATCATAAAATTATAGGAAGCGTTGCACTAGTTTCGTACACGAAAGATGGAAAACGTCTATACTCCATTTATTTTTAGATTTGAATTTTACATACAAACATACGTACAATAAATATATAATGCCTAATAAATATGTTCCCAACAGGGGTAGGCGATGACATAGACAAAACCATGATTATGACTATATCACGCTTCACAACCACTTCTAGCATAGGTAATTTTAGGTTTGAAAACAGATGGAAGAGGTAGTATAATAGTGACAGGTTGCTAACCTCGCCTAAAACATACCTAAACCTATTTCCTTAGTCGCCTCTTATGACATCAAAAGGAGAAGTGTTATTCTAGATCATACACCACACGCAAGTGTTAATTCCATTGAAAATATAACTGCAAATCGGCAAATTTTTATTGGCAAAATTAAATCTAAAATTCCACTTCAGACTTGTATAACAAGCGATGAAACTGTTGCACAAACGGACGTAACATCACATATTGTGACAAACAAAAATAATAATAAAATAGTGAACGTGCACGAATCGCTCGTACGTCAAGCGGACGATTAGATAGGCAGACCTGAAATCTGATAGCCGATACATTAATAATAGTCAATTTTGTGAACGATTAGACGTTATCGGTTGAAATTTACAATGGAGGTCGTTAATTAGGCATATTAAATTGTTGTTACAATTAAATTTCCTGTAGATAGTTCCAGAAGTTGTTCTTCTGAATGTTGAAATTGCTACACGGATCCCAAATTACTGTACGAGAGTCAATTCTTGCGTTTTGTTCTGTAGGGGATAGGCTAGCAACCTGCCACTATTATAACTCTGTCATCTATGTTTTAACCTAAAATTATACTGAAATCGCCGCGAAATGTGGATTAACTCTGCCTACCTCCGGTTCGGAAGACAAGTGTGATTGTTTTTGTTGTTTATGTATATTGTATCTCTGAATCCTAGTCACTAATTGATTTTGAAGTTCTTGAAAATTACTCAAAATGCCTTTCGTTTCATTATACGTGGATGACTTAATTGTTGTCTGGTAGAGTAAATAAAACCCATATGTAAAAGTTAGGGTTGGTCAGGAAGCATAAGATGGTGCTAAAAGTGCCGACCACATTTGGGAACATTTGGTGACATGGTGACATTTATGTTATTTAAGTAAAGTTCCTTCGTGTTTTTTAGAGAAATATATTTTCAGTAGGTATAGATATATTTTTCCTGTGTGGTATCGGTATAGAATAACACTTCTCCATTTCTTCAGTGGATGTCATAAAAAGTGTTCCACAAAATATGTTTAGGTATGCTTTAGGCCTCTTCCATCTGCTTTCAAACCTAAAATTATGCTGGAAGTAGCTGCGAAGCGTGAATTGCTCATAATCGTGATTTTGTCTGTCACGTTTCTTGTGCTCTGCCTACCCCATTTGGGAACATAGGCGAAATTGGCTATGTACATTTTCAGTTCGAATGTTTGATGAACCACAACAAACTACTTCCAAAAGCCATTCAAGCTAAAGCCATTCAAGTGAAGTATTTTTTTATCTGCAGTTTAATGTATTTACGGAAAATGATCCAAAAGCTGAAGCGTTGCGCGCGCGCTGAATCACGCGCTAAGCAGAATTCTCCGGATTGTTTGTTTGATTTCCGTTAAATGATTTAACGTCTCATTGTTTGGTGTTAAAGACTATTTACGAGTCTTGATGATAGGTATATCATCCTGCATATAAGCTACTATCGAACCAACTGATTCCTGACCCACTACAGAACGTTGTCACAATAAACGTCGTAAACTTTTCCTTTGTCAGGCAATGCAATGTCACTATGACGCTCACTGTGAATTGGTTCTATGGTGGGTCAGGAATCAATTGGTACGATGGTACATAAAAGACTAGTTCAAAAGTTTTAGGTTTCAAGTGGGTGAACAGAATGACCACCACTTACAGTTGGCCATTACCTACATATTTCCTTAGTTATTGCTTATGACATTCACGTAAGAAATACATACATGACATAATCTTCACGCCTAGGTCACACAGGCAAAACCACTGTTTCAGGTTGCAAGTCAAGTCCGTCACCTAGCATACCTAAATCTTTTTCTTTAGTCGCCTCTTAGGACATCCACGGCAAAAAATCCTCCCTCAAGCCCTTGTCGATTCCGAGCGCGTTAAACAATAGCTCTGCAACTGAAGAAGGACGTAAGAGTCAGGAAACCAATCAGCTAGCCAGACCAAGAACCTCCAGCATTCTTATTATCATCATCGTACTAAGCCATTTTTAAATACGTCGTCTGCTTCAGCTGGGCTATTGTCTAACGCACTAAAAATCTTCATCGGTTTCACGGAGGAAAACGGTGCAGATTGCAGATCTCAAGCGTCGCGGTATAACGCTTTCGTTTAAATAAACTGGATTACGATTGTGAGAGCATTTTTAGAGCTTCCGCTAAATCAATTTTTAATAAATCGTTCGTTCGTTGCTTTAAATGTCAAAATTCAAATGTGTAATACCTACCAAATGTTCCAATTTCAAAGCGAGATTAGGTTTCAACTATCAAATTGAAACCGATGTTGATTTTTAGTGCGTCAAACAATAGCCCTGCTGGTTCTCGTTTAAAAGATCTATCTTAGTGAAATAAAAGGATCTATCAGGAGATTAGCTCGACATGTTTCGGGTCAATCCGTGACCCATCATCAATCAATTGTGAATCATCTGAAATGATGATCAGATCCGTTTATTTCACAATGAGTGAGTCTCACGGTAGTTTTATGTTTAAAATATCTATCTGTTGTAAATATCCTTATTACTGAAAATAAAAGGCTAAACAATCACTTGAAAATGTCATAATGTCACAGATAACGATGTGATTGTGATCAATGTGATTAAAGGCTTAGTGTTTTAATTTATCTAGGAATTTCCCCTCCTGATTTAGATCTTTTTATTCCTCATTCGCGACTCGTGATTTAACAGCTTTTATTGTAAATACCGGGCTGTTGGCATTCTCATCGACAACCTGTCTCAAAATTAGAATCTAATATGTACTTACTTAATTCGAGAATTCTAGAAATAGAGTAGGTAGGTACAATGATTTTCCACTAATTTTAGAGATTTCCAGTGATCTACTTGGAATTAGTAGCACAATCTATTGAATATACTGGAAAAATTGACCCAAAGTTTATTTTGTTACTTTTTATACACTAATGTTTGACAGTAATAAAACGGACACCTATTTCCATGGGAAATACTGGAGACACCTGTTTTGGCACAAAAATCTATAGGTGAAAACACTGTTCCAAAATTTGTCCACACTAAATGGCGCGCTGTCCCATCTAAACACTAAACTAGTTGTTGCCCGCAACTTCGTTCCCGTACATTTCGCTTATCATTATCCCTTGGAAACAACGGTTTTTCGAGATATAGGGACAACCTCAGGATTTAAATTATCTCCAAAAGCTTGAAAAGGTAACAGACCGAATTACTTTCAGATTTATTGGGTCCTTTACCTATGAAATTGGCGTTTTGTATGAAGATTTTCATGACATTAGCGTTTGTCATACTAAGTGTTTTTAGCCTAATAAAGTAAGGTTAATTAAGGTAAGAATCTCGGAATTTCGAGATACCCGGCTGGAAGTTCTGTAAATACTTGCATATTGAGGCCCTAAAAGTTGTCTCAAAACCTACATATTCTAGGGTGTGAGCGACTATTAAATTTCAAGGTCAAAAGTCACAAAAATCGGTTATTTGTGCTTCTTTTGTAAATATCTCATTTCCTATGGGTTTTTACTATTTGTGTTTCTTATCAATATTGTTTAATACAAAATTCTCTACAAATTTTGCGTCTGATTTTTTTTTATACGGTGAACCGTTTTCGAGATATAGGTCGGAGAGCGCGCGGTCACAGCATCACTTAAGGCCTTGGGTACTTCGATGGCCAAAACGACACAGATATTGTAAAACTTCAAAATGCTGCAGAAGTTGATGGTCGGGGGCACGGCCGTGCCCCCACCAAGTCGAGCGCGAAGCAAGCACTGCCGTACCATCCTTTACTGGATCCATTTCGCCGCGTTTTCAGGCACCTATTTGAGCACTTCTGGATAAGACGAGAACGCTGAAATTTTTGTCATCTAGTAAACTATAATTACATACTTAAAATCCAAAATTTCAAGTCAGCAGGTCATTTAGTTCCGAAGTTAAACGAAAGCAAAGTTTCGCATTTTCGACACTCACTCACTCACTCATGATCATCAAAATAGAACTAGTACCTACTTCCCATAAACTCACAAAGCTGAAATTTGGTACAGAATTAGGGATTAATGACTACATAAAGGGAAAAATATAAAAACTGGGATAATTGAAGATCTGGAGTACCTGGTGACCCTGATTAGAAAGCACTAGAGCCCAACCAAACTACTGTTGAAATCGACATACCTCCTTTACAAAAAATATTCAACTTAGTGGGTCACCTCATTTTACGTCAAAAATCGAAAACCAGCTGGTCTGATACATAGAAAAAAATTGCAAAAATCCAGCGTAGAGGGACACATCTTCTAATTTACGCCAAAAAACGAAGACAGTCAGCAGCCAACCCAAAGCCACATTGATTTAATTAATCAAATATTTATAATCATTGATCTATCGATAGTTTATCAAGTATATAATGGCGCGTTTCCGATCGGAGACCGGTCGACCTAAAGTGATGTTATGACCGCGCGCTCTCCGCCGTCTATCTCGAAATCGGTTCACCGTATAAAAAAAATAAAATACAAAACTTGTAGAGAATTTTGTATTCTACAATATCGATAAGGAACATAAAGAGCAAAAACCCATAGGAAATGAGATATTTACAAAAGAAGCATAAAAAACCGATTTTTGTGACTTTTGACCTTGAAATTTAATAGTCGCTCACATCCTAGAATATGTAGGTTTTGAGACAACTTTTAGGGCCTCAATATGCAACTATTTACAGAACTTCCAGCTGGGTATCTCGCATTCCGAGGTGATTTCCTAACCTTATTAGACTATTTTACAATTATTTCGCAACCAAAAATGATAGCGTTATAAAACTTATGTCCGTGTTTAAAGACACTTAAAAACTAGCTACGAGAATCAATTTTAATAAAGAAAAATGGTTCAATTAATTGTTGCAACCAATTACATACATAATTCCGGAAGCATAAAAAACTTGATTAAAAAAAAAAATAGGCTTATTGATACAATTTTTTGGATTTATGGCAGTCAAAATTTGCACGATGAAGGCAAAATCTTTTGTACGTACGAGTACGTAATGATGTATGAGTACGTAATATATCTTTTATGTTATGGAAGTTGCGATGGTTAGAATCACGAAAGAAAGATCGCCAATTTCATAGGTAAGGACCTAATGTTATCACGGATCATCTCTGACATTTCTTTCGTAACGTGCTCATACGCTTACCTTTTCGTTTCTAGAAACTTCCTTCCATTATCATCCCTAACTTCAAATGTGTCCATGTCGTCTTGCATAACAGTAGGGGCGAGTCACCTGATATTGACAGTTCGATCTAAAACCGTCGCAGTGTACGTGGAACAGTTTACTCGGGGGTAAACAAATCGTCAGGTGTTACGTCACTTTATGGTCAAGGGTACATGGCTCTGAAATTAAATGAGGTATCTTCCCTGGATCAGTTATTGGACTTACTCGTATTGGTTGAGGTATCTTCCTTGGATGACTTGGGCGCTGCGCAGACGACAGACTTTTGTGCGATCGAGTCTGCGGAGCAATAAAATCTCTGAATGGCGCGCAGACAGTTTCCATTCAGAGTTTTTATTGCTCCGCAGACTCGATCGCACAAAAGTCTGTCGTCTGCGCTGCCCCTTATCGTGCTACTATTGGTCTACCTCCCCTGGTTTGTAAAGATTGAACTGATACAGAATCCATATAGAGTTCGTTCCTCGCGTGGTGTTAGGTTTAGAATCACACTTCTTCGTTTCTTTTCGTGTATGTCGTAAGAGGCGATCAGGGAAACAGGTTGGGAAGGTTTAGGCGACAGACTAGCTCCCTGTGACTGTTATGCCTCCTTTGTTTAATGCCAGATCTAAAATGCTGCATGTGGCTACGAATCATGAAGGTTTTGGCTGTGTACCGTTTCGTTTGCTCTGTCTACTGAGATATAAAATGAAAAAGAGCTATTTTCAAAATCAGGCCACGTTTTTTTGTGAGTTTTCAACAGCTTTTACATTACGTCTACTCAGAATCGTGAATTTCCCAAATCCAATTGAAGAAAACCGATTTAAAAACCATTGTGCAAGTACGCAGTTCGCTTCCTATCTTTTTAGATATTTTTACGTCTTATATCGGTAAACTAGCAACTTCACATATAAACATAATACACATCACATGTGATGTATGCACATCACAAAAGCAGTATTATCACATTTTAATCAAAATGAGATAGTCGCAAGGTTATTCAATTCACATTCGTCATCCGATTCGGAGTTTTCACGCAATGACGTCAATTTATTCCGGTCACATACATACATATACGTATTCTCACGCCTGTATTCCCAGGAGGGGTAGGCAGAGCACATGAATTGAAAAGTCTAGTGCCACGTCTAGCAATTTCAGGGTAACCAGATGATTAAAAGTGATATTGCAGTGACAGGTTGCTAGTCCATTGGCCACAATACACTAACCCTTTCCTAGAGTCGACTCTTACGACACCTACGGGAAGAAATGGGGAGGTGCTATTCTAACCTGGCGCCACACGGTCCTTCTAAGCCTCTCTTAGAGGCTCTCGGCACGAGTCTTGACGAGTGGAGGCTGCAGGAGTGCCAGCCATCCACACTCTCGATTTACTCAGTTGCCCGCTACGTCTACTACAAGATGGACGTGACTGAACTGACTCTGTTAGCTACTTTATATGGATTTTTTGGATTCCAAATGATTGGTTCCATTTTATATAATTCCATAAATGTGGTACACAAATCGTTACTCCACTTCACCATGATAAAAAATACGCAAGTCCTTACTCTGCAGCAGCTAATAACAAAGTGAGCGAGCGAGCGCGAGAGTGTGGTTGATTCTCTCGCCTCGCCCCCTCGCGTCCTTTGACTCGCGCCCGAAAAACCGACACAAATCGGAGCGACAGCGAGGCGAGGCGAGGGAAGACGAGGCGACACGAGCGAACCGTCCTCACTCTCGCACTCGCGTTCCCTCGTGTAGCCTCGTGGAGAGTCTGGAGCGGGCATAAAGAAAGGCCTGATAACGATACAGATTATACAAACCTTGAGATTACTTAATCTGTGGGCCTTAGATCGATGAAGGATAAGCTATCTGCCGGATTGCCAATTAAAAAAAAGATTCCCGGTCACTTAATTATTGAACTTGACCGTTTTCTAGACTAGGTTGTGCATAAATACATGCGTGTCTGTTAAACCACTTAAGTACTTATTTGATCACTATCACCCATAAATGGTTAAAAGGGGGGTCTATCTTGTGTAAAGAAATCTTGAAGTAAAGTAGCGTTGAGTGAAAAAGAGAAATGTTTTTCCTATACAGAATCAAGAGCATAATGGATACCGCTGGTAGAAAAAAATGACCCAAATAACAATCCATTCCGTAATTTTCTTTCAATACACTTAATATCGGAGACCATGGAATGACATCGTAAAATTTGTTTGAAAAATTGACGACCTTTTTTTTTTCATTTTCTATTAAAAGTGGCTGTGATTCTGAGTATGAAAAACAGAGTTTTGTTGAAATTGAGAAAAAAACAATGTACATACTTATAACTTTTTTAATGGCCCTTTTGCGTGAGTTCTTGTAGTATTTTGTGTTGTTGAATTAGAATTTTGCACAATTAAATAGACTGTTATAACTTGTTTATGTTATTAGGAAAATATAATTATAATACTTAAATTACATTTGTTTTCATGTAGCGCAAGAAACTACGAGACCGTGGCACCAATATTGGGTCAATTAATGATATAGACAAGTAGTTCCTTCTAAAATGAGCGAGTGGTCCAGTTTTTTGTACATTGTTCTAGAATCCCACTTCTGATTAACATTAATAAGATTGTATTTACATTGACACCTTCTGTGTGTAATATTTGCATATTTTTTACATTGTGTTTCTATCGGAAGTGACATCAATCAATTTACTACTTAAGTATGACTGTTTTATTTAATACTCCACTGAATTTAACATGGACGTTCATTTTATGTCACTTTGGTGCGGTAAAGCAACAAAAACTTACTGGCCAGTATTATTAAAAAAAAAGTAAAATTAAAAACAAAGTCGCGTAAATGTAAAGAAGCCAGGTTTCAAAAACACAGCTGAAACTTACGCAAACAGCTACGGCCGCGGCTTAAAAACGTAGCACCAGGATGATCTCCTAAGCCACTGAAATTTAAGAAAAAAAAGTTGCGTTCAGAAACTTTAACCTCATTATTGTGACGTTCGTTGTAGAGCGCGCATTGGGCGCAGCGCGCGGAGCGGCAACGTCGCGGCACGTCGTGTTGCCAGCGCGAGGAGAGCTTTTGATTGGAGAAGTTTGGGGGTTTTTTTAGAAAATTTCCACAATAAGAAGAAACATTATTTTAATTAGAATTATTAAAATACATGATACAGCGTTGGTTCATTATTGAAATAAAGTAGTACCTTTCGTGTACTTTTCGTTTTTCGTAACATTCTACATTATATCAGTACATATTTTTATTTTCAGATATCAGCTTGGCTTTTTTTTATTTCATATGTATTATTACAATTTTTAGTAGGTCACGTTCTAATTTACGATGTTCATATTGTAAACAAGATTTTTTCCTAATACGCAATAGAAGGAAATACGAATGTTGATAATAACGAATTATTTTTATGAAGCAGGTGTAATACAAAAACTGTTGTAATTATACGTATTTACTCATTGTCCAAGAATCGTATTATGATTTGGAAAGGCTTCACAGGTTAGGCGCCTAACTGATTAGTGATTACAGATTTCAATATTTAGGTAAGTAATGTTGCATACAAAATCGAAGCATCACCTCCAAATTTCGCACTAAACGTGCCTCGGCAAAATATTTATTTACATTACCACCTGTGTCTCGAATTTTGCAAGTTTTCGATAAATTCTCCGTCGAACCGCACGTACTCTGGCAACACCGCCCGAGTGAACGGCAGTTGGCCTCCGCGCCGCAGCAGGCACAGTCGCGTCGCGTCCGCGCCCAAACGACCGTACAAAGTTTCTGTGATGTAACAAACTCAACACGCTATCCACAAAACTTATCAACAGTGTGAAAAACTGAATGCATTGTCCCACCAGTGTTTATGTTCTGTTCTTGATTGTTCCGCGTATGGTAAGGTGATAAGTGCTAGATGTTGTGGCGGCGTTGTTTTTTTTCTCGCTGTAACGCGGTGTTCGAAATTCAAAATGGATTGGTGAATTTGTGGTGTAAGTTTTTCGAGGCGCGTTTCAAGTGTTGGTGGCCAGGATTTTTCGACGGTTTTCTTGGCGTTGTTCGGAGTTGTATTCTGTTTTTGAAATTTTCTTCAGTTTTTTGGCGTGCGGGTGGTATCTTTTATTCTTGGTTTCTGTGTTTACAACAGCAAAGAAGTGCCCGCATAATAATGCGCGAGTTTTAGCCAAAGACTCCTTGACATGTAGAGTGACATTTTTTAAAGAATGTCGTGAAGGGATTCGTAATTTTCTTTGTTTGAATGAAAATTCTCGTCTTGACTTACCAAACTTTACTTAGGTATGAAAAAGTAAGTATCTTTGAACTAGATTTCTATTTTTTTTTTTATAAAAACTCTACATTGAACATTTCATAGCTATCCTAATTTTCGTCACCGTTTAATTGTTAAGTCTAGAAACAAAGCAACATTTGGTACATTTAAGGAACTCTACCCATTTTTACTTGAAACAACTAAGATTTGAACCAAAACTTATAGTAAAACTCTACATACTTGTGACAAGATTTGCCGAAATTCAATATCGTTAGTATCACACACAATAAAACTCGTAAGGCCGCTTATCCTTTTATAAGTCAATTACAAATCCATAATTTAAACACTACCAAAATCTTAAAATATCCAATACATAAAAATAGGTCATAAAATGATGACTGCAAAACAAAAATCCGCACATTGAAAAAATCGAATAATAGTAACATTGGTAAAATTCCGCCGTATTTCCATAATTTTTGAGCTCTGTACAAAATGTGCCAAGTTCAAGCAAAAGTTTTATTTAATTAAATAAGCTCACGTTTAACAGATTGCGTAACACATTTAATCACCTATTATGGCTTATCATAATATTATTGTAGCTCAGATGTTATCTTGATACAGCGGTGACTAGTGTTACGAATTACCCACTCTAGAATAACTAGGTATTATAATTATTAGTTAAACTAAACACTATTGAAAACGGATTACTTAAGCTGGTAATTATTTAAGAGTGAACTAGGCAATGCTGTGGTATCCCAGTGATTGGGCACATGCTTAAAAGTTAGTTAGTTTACAGTCAAATCTGTGTCCCAAGATTTTATTACAACTATTTTAGGTGTCTATGTCCGATAGAGTCGTGTTTTTAATTATTTTTTTAGCATTATTAAGTTAAGTGAATGGCAAGTAGGTTGGCGTTCTTACATACATACATACATACAGTCACGCCTCTTTCCCACAGGGGTAGGCAGAGACCACTTTGTTCCACTTGCTACGATCCTGGCATACTTCTTTTGCTTCATCCACATTCATTAGTCTCTTCATACATGCTCGTCGATTTCGGGTACTCTCTTCGGATTTGGCGTTCTTGATCAGACTATTTCCATAGCCATCAAACAAATACAACCATATTTTTGTCAGAGCAAAGAACAAACAGAGAAAAGTCACACAAATAAAACCATAACCTCAGGGATAAGTTCGCCGTTTTACTTAAAAATGTAACTTGTTTTATGTGCAATAAAGAGTCATACAATACAATACTATTCCACGTTTCGCATCTACTTTTAGCATGTTTTAAGTTTTTAAGTTAGATGAAAAAGATAATAGACACTGTTAGCATGTCGAAACATGTCCAATTATTTTGATCGAACTTGGCCCTCTCCTGCCGAGCCAAAGTTAAACCCGTAATAATCGGTCGAGCATCGTTACTGCATTAATAATGAGGCTAAATTATTATCCAAGTTAATAATACCGCTTCCAACTAGTTAGATCAACTAATACCGTGGTTGGATGACAATTAATTAATCGTTAATATTCGATTGGGGTGACCTAGAAGTTCCTAGCCCTGCCGCTAAGCAGCAGTTCTCGTATTGTTGTGTTACGATTTGGGATGTAAAATAGCTGCATAGAGGACAGACCCATTGGAGTACTAATGTCATTTTGGTTGTTCGGAGACAATTCCAGCCATCGAGGCGGTCGCTGTGCTCTTATTGGCCGGCCCAAGATCGCGCGTAACGCGAGTGGCTTGTTCTCTACAGTTATTGGGTCTGTAGTTTTTGTGACAGTGACGGTGACGTTAGTAAGTGGCAAACTACTAACTGTTTGCGGGCCTGGGTGGCCAACATTGTTTCTCTAGTCTTTCTGTCCTCTATGGATAGCTGATACAATTGCTGTGACAAGAGGCAGCTATAGATAGAAGTCTCTAATTTAATAGTTAATTCAGCTCTACATGTTTCGATTCATCATCGGAAGAGACCCGCTACTCTAATCTTGATAAAAAGACGTGAGTGGGTATCCGTTTTTTGTGTGACTTAAATACTTTTCTTTAAAGATTAATTTGCATTTTGGCTTTGTTTTGTATGACCGTTGGCCGCTGTGTCACAAAATGTTTTGTAGAGCGATCTACTTTGGCGACATCATCCATTAAAATATGCCGGATTAATGTCCAACGAAATGACATAACTTGGATCATTCTGTATTTAAAATTACAGTCTAAATACACACGAAACCATTTCAAGTTTCGTAGCCACTTGTAGCATAATTTTAGGTTTAATAAACTGGATTTTTGAATTCATGTGCTCTGCCTACCCCTCTTGGGAATACAGGCGTGAGGATATGTATGTATGTATGTATAAACTGATGCAACATATGTAATAGTGAGAAGTTGCTAGCCTGTCGCCTAAAGCACCTAAGTCGGCTTCTTACGACATCCACTAAGAAATGGGGAGGTTTTATTCTGAACCCAAGTCACACAGAAAAAAAAACACAGTAGTGCAGTATTCATTTTAATATGCCTGTTGAAAGAACGAAACCGACATGACATAGTTTTCTTTCTTATTTTGTGTAGTGGAGCTACTAATCAAACAAGAATCTCACCCTAAAACTAATTTAATGTATTTTAATGCTATTTTCATGAGTAAATTGTATAATGTTGTGTGTGCTAAATAGAGTAAAAGTAATAATAGAATAACATCTCGTCATATCTTTCGTGGTTGTCATAAGAGGAGCAAACCTGTCACTACGTCGACTCTACTTAAAACCTTCGAATGGCTACGAAAGCGTGAAATAGTTCTGCCTAGGTATAAAACTAAGTTATCTTGTACTGACAAAGACCCGGGCTGCAAGTAATATGTAAATGTCTATAAACGAGCAACTTGCCCAACCTGCCGCGGTGGTCCCAGCCCCTATGAACCGAGCCTGCGCGCACGCACGATAACTTAAAAAGGGGTTAGTTATGCCGTCTCCCTCCCTCTCGCCCGGTTGGTTCGCTGTCTCGCTCTCGCGCGCTCCCCTCGACTTCGAAACTAATATGACTGTACGAAGTTCAGCAGGTTTGTTGTGCTTTTATGTTTTTACTAGTACTTTTAGATCTTGCTAGCTGGATTGTATTTGATTTGACTTACTTTGGTTACTGGGCGAGTTACAAAAATACTGTTTTTAACTTTCGTATTTCTCACTCATATTTGCGTATACGCGGGACTTAAAGAGAGGTAGTTAAAACATACCGTGATTAATTTTACACATAAAACGATCCAGCATCTTGGCCGTGGCGCGTAGCTCCAGATGATGGATCACGGATTGATCCGAAACATGTCGAGCTAATCTCGGTATATACAACGTGAGTAATCCGTTAATTTTCACTATACCGTGATTAAGTCCCGCGTATACAGGGTGACCTCTAAGACGTAATACAAAATTAGCGTTTCGGGCTCAGTTAATGGCAGAGAATTTAATACACTAACTCATTG
>BHDV01020743.1:81450-97710 GCA_005406045.1 Adoxophyes honmai
TTTGGAGAAACAATAAATGTATAATTATAGTTATAAGTTGTTTTATTTAAAAGTTACGCAAAACTTTCAGTGTGGCCCTAGTAGCATCTGTGATTAGCACGCGGCGTGACTTTGCACAGCATACGTATCCTGAAAAAGTCTGCCCGATTTGATCAAAATTATTAATTTTAAACATACAGTATAGCGAAATTGCTCAAGTGTGAGTACTGTGAATGTGCCAGCTTTAGTTAACTGACCTAAATGTCGATACGCTTTTGTTTTATTTGCGTAGTTGCGTTTCGTGTCCACTGATTACTCCATTTGGGAATACAGGCGTGTTACGTGTATGTATGTATGTATGTGACTAAGGAAATAGGTTCAGATATTATTTTAGGCGACAGGCTACCAACCTGACACTAGTAGGTACCTTTTAAATTGAAACCTAAAAATATACTAGAAGTGGTTATCAAACGTGAAATAGTCATGGTTTTAACACTTTTAGCTATCGTGTGCTCTGTCTACCCCATTCGGGAGTACAGATTTGATGTATCATCATCAGCATCAACAGCCTATATACGTCCCACTGCAGGGCACAGGCCTCCTCTCAGTATGGGAGGGCTTGGGCTATAGTTCCCACGCGGGCCCAGTGCGGATTGGGAACTTCACACACAACGTTGAATTACTTCTTCGCTGTGTGTAGGTTTCCTCACGATGTTTTCCTTCACCGAATAGCTCTTGATAAATATCAAATTCGATATCGCACATAAATTCAGAAAAATTCAGGCCCGGGATTTGAACCCACGACCCTCTGCTTGAGAGGCCACAGGTCGAACCGCTAGGCTACCACGGCTTTTTTATTTGATGTATGCAAGTGACTTAAAATCATTGCATGTACAATTCAAAATCGTTAAAGAATTCCGAGTAGTCCAACATAGGCTTTTATTCTATCCCGGGGAACAATGCACATTTCCTGTTGATTCTTTCCTTCAAATTGCCAGGCAAATTGCCAACGGCGACTTATCCTTTGCCCCATAATTGTGGCGATCGCTAAACGCATCGATTTTTATTCGCAACGCTTATTTATTCATGGGCTGGCCGTCGGCTGACGTGGTGGTTCGCCAGCGGAGCGCTCAAGACGGGGAGGGGTCTACGAAAAAGACTTAACACAGTTAACGATTCGTTGTCACCGACACGTATGCCCGGTGCCGCCGTCATTGGCCAGGCGGCTGTGAACGCGTGAGTTCAGGGTGAGGAAGGTTCTTGGGATGGCAGAGAATGCATCAAGGCCCCAAGTATAGTCAAACCGATTGATTCCCTGTATAACGTACAATAAACGTACTTAATTGAGATTACCTTTGTCGTATGTAACGTAATATTTAGCATTTTTTGGATGTCTTCTAAACAAGCATGTTTTAAAGCTTATTGGCTAACCTGTGGTAAATTTTGCAATTTTTTTTTCAGTCAACAGTAGGGTCTGAACTTTGTCGAAAGTGACAAATTAAAAATTAACAAAAAGCTCAACTGCAACCGCAACTCAAACTCTGACCGCGGACCACATTAAAAAAAAAATATCTCTAAAATGGTAACAGTTTTACTTAGCTTTTTTTATATTCGGTAGATGATCTGACCACTTATCTCCTTAAGTTTATCCTACGCTTACTAGACATTGTATATAGGTAGAAGATATGTAGTCCACAGGACGAAAGTGAATCAGGAAGTATTATCAATGTCATTGGTAATATTTTTGAATCGACCTTTAATTACAGTTTCCTTGATTTGTCCTTCGTTGGACTTTATTAATTATTTTCCTCGATATCAAGGCACTTTCAGTTAACAAAACCTCATTTGTTAACGCAGATATCATAAGCGAATGGGTGTATGGTTTATGTGCTTTCTTTACACAACTATACATACATACGTTACGCCTGTATTCCTTAATGTGGTAGGCTGAGCGCAAGAAATGCTACATGTACAAAACCATGACTCTTTCACTTTTGTGGCCACTTCTAGGTTTTGAGTTGGCAGGTATAAGTGACAGTTGCTAGCCTGTCGCCTAAAATACCTAATTCCTTAGTCGCCTCTTACGACTTGAAGAAATGGAGAGGTGCTCTTCTATCCTGACACCACACAGTTTCTATTTTTTAGCATACATACATATTCTCACGCCTGTATTCCCAAGAGGGGTAGGCAGAGCACATGAATTTAAAGAATCCAGTGCCACGTTTAGCAATTTCAGGGTAACCAGATGGTTAAACGTGATATCGCAGTGACAGGTTGCTAGCCCATCGCTCACAATACACTAACCCTTTCCCAGAGTCGACTCTTACGACACCCACGGGAAGAAATGGGGAGGTGCTGTTCTAACCCGACACCACACAGTTTCTATTTTTTAGCGTGGATTAAAAACCGTACTCCGAACAGCAATTATCGTGTTCTCGTCACATTTATGCCGATAATGGACTCTGGGTGTAACATTATCTTGCTATTATCCGTTAATTTTAACTCGGAACATCGATAGGGCTGGCCTACGAATTTGTATATAATTAGACATTCGTTCCGTCGATGGTAATGTTGGCCCCGTGTTTTGACGAATTAAATTTGTCTTATAGCTAGACAAATTATATGTACGTCTTGTTAATAGGACTCGCGAAAATGTAGTTTTATGTGGCGTTATTAAACGAGTAGTTGATGAAATGGACCTGAAATACGAATTTCTTAAAGGATCACAAGTAATTGTACAGACAGGGAATCGGAATGTTTAGCAGGTTTACCGCCTTCATAATTTGATCGCATTATAGGACAAACTTCACCATGAAGTTCAATATTGCGTATTTATGTCATGCAACTGGCTGGAAATAGTAATAAGGCCAATTTTAGAAGTATCTCAACCTGCTAATTATCCAATTTCCCTGACTGTATCTATATTCATGATTTGGTGTATGGTGGTGTGAATTGGTTAAGGTATATTTTAGTTAGATGATAGAACTGCAACATGTCACTATTAACCTGCCAATTTAGACCTTTTTCCCGTGTGGTGCCGAGTTAGAATAGCACCTCCCCATTTCTTCCCGTGGGTGTCGTAAGAGCAGTGGCGTAGCTACCAAGGGGCTAGGCGGGGCAGTGCCCCGGGGCCCTCAAGCTCAGGGGGCCCTCGAACCGTTTCTATCGAATTCTAGGGGGGGGGGGGGGCCACCCATGTTAGTTTAGGAGCTAGGAGCTTAGCTAGGAGTGGGGCCCCATTTTTTATTTGCCCCAGGGCCCTTGGTTACCTAGCTACGCCACTGCGTAAGAGTCGACTATGGGAAAGGGTTAGTGTATTCTGGGCGATAGGCTAGCAACCTGTCACCGCGATATCACGTTTAATTATCTGGTTATCCTGAATTTGCTAAACGTGGCGCTGGATTTTTGAATTCATGTGCTCTGCCTACCCCTCTTGGGAATAGAGGCGTGAGAATATGTATGTATGTATGTATGTATTTAGACCTTTAAAAATGTGCTAGAACCAACGTAACCTGAAATAGTGTTCGTTTTGCCTACGTTGCGTTTCATGTGCTCTGCCTACCCCATTTGGTGTTACAGCAGTGATGTGTGTATAGTAAGAACATGCGTTTCTCTTCGATTATTCTGTATCAAGATAGCAATCGTGTTATTATAGTTAACCTACGCATTATTTTGTAAAAAAAATGGTCGCGTTGTCTGATGGGCGGATGCGAGATCGAACGGATGTCGTATCGAGTATCCCGAGCCCTTGCGATTTAGTGGGGTTAAGGGGATGGGAGGTCTAATGGTGGTCGTATTGTCACTTTAAATGAGAAAGAAAGAGCCGGGGTGGAAGTAGATGTAGTGGATAGGATAGAAAAAAGTATGCTTAGTTGGTTTGGTCATATAGAGAGAATGGATGAAAGAAGAGTTACTAAACAAATTTATACGGGGAATGTGGATGGGTGCTTGGGGAGGGGAAGACCTAGACGGACGTTCCGTGACCAAATCGCGGACGTTTTAGAAACAGGTCAGGTCAAGAGTACCCGAAACCGACGAGCATGTATGAGGAGATTAATGAATGTGGATGAAGCAAAAGAGGTATGTCAGGATCGTAGCGAGTGGAACAACGTAGTCTGCCTACCACTGTGGGAAAGAGGCGTAACGTTATGTGTGTTAAACTATATCAGTTACAGTCAGTAACAGCGTTATCACACTTACGATACCAAAACACGGAAAGGTACAGTCACGAACCGGGATTGTTGAGCCACTTGCCACTGTTCGCAATTTAGACGTGTAATCAATGACCGATGTGACCGACTAGATGTCAGCTATTGGATTAGTATTACACGACCAAGTTACAAACATAGGTAAATGGCTTAACAATCCCGGTTCGCGATGGTACAAAAGGTATTCTCCGTACAAAGTGCGCTCGGGCGCACATGAACATGAATCACAGGCAAGATATCTCGGAATAGTTAGGACCAGTCCAGCCTGTGAGCCTGTGACCGATTCTGCAACCTTTTTCAAGAGTTACTACCGGAACTGGACTGGGACATGTTTGATGGTTTCGTGGCTGCGTTATCAAACGTCGTTATTATTAAAATGAAAATACAGCTGAGTATTTTTTAAATATTTCACGTATGCAATAAGCAATAGGGATGATGACAGGGTTAAAAATATATCATTCTAATTAGTCCGTAAGTTAGATTGTGGAAAAAAATGAGACGCATATTTTTTAGTTTATCAAATAATCAAACATCGACAAAGGTAGGAACTGCTCATCAAACTTCCTGAGTGGGGGCTCGTGACGTCACGTTTGAGTAAAAATCAGTAAAATTTTAAGTCAAACGTGACGTCACGCGAAACTTTTAGCTATCGTCATTTTTCGTCTGTCAAATAAAAGAAAAAATATCGGTACAATTTTTTTTTGTAGTCTATCTGACGGACTAAATCGTTTTTTCTAGTCATCTAACCTATTGGCTTTGTCGCTCATACCCGCGTTGATTCACGTCCAGATCACCTATTTAGTACGGCTCATCGACTGATTCTGCGCCGAATTAAAACGTTGGTCCGACGCGCGCGCAGACCGGCCGACGACGCCGGCACGCGCGTTGAATATTTATAAAGTTCGACCACAGACTTACATCGAAATAGATACCGTGAGTTCCTGCATTTATATGAAAACCAAGCGTGCCACTTTTTCTCTACGTACTGTAACGTCACATGAGCGCTTTAGTGATGGGAATTGACAGTCCGAGTGAAACCGATTCAAAGGTGACGCCGCCTTATCCAAGTTATTCTGTCTCTAAGAAGTTAAACCTTTATAGATAAGTATATAAGTAGTACAAGATTAAATGAAATCGCGTTAATGGAGGAGCATTGCTCTCCTTTTTCGCTCCCTTTTGGCACGCGAAGTACATACACTTGAGTCATCTATTGCGATATAAGTCTGTGCGTTCGACGCTGTGATTTATTTGTATCGGTACTTGGAACGGACGTGGACGCCATTTTGTGATTTTTTTATATTAGTGACCCCTGTCGCCTCTGATGGAAGTTGAGTTGGTTATGAGTTTATGAGGCTGTTACATACAACACGCCTTTATTCCCAAAATGAGGTAGGCAGAGCGCGTAGATTGACCTAAACAACATAAACAAACAAAAAAATAACCTGAGAGAGAACACTAACCTTGAAGCAGCTGCGAAACGTGAAATGGGCATGGCTTCGTCTATGTTACACTTGTACTACAGACGCTATGCTGTTAAGTCGTGGAACATATTTTTGAGAAGTTCGTATCGATCGCCACATTTCTTCCGATGTCGTAAGAGGCGGTTAAGGAATCGGCTTTAGGCAATAAGCCAGCAGCTGTTATACCTGTTCCATATATGTTTAATTTAAACCTAAAATTATTCTTAATGTGGCTACGAAACGTGACATAGATCATCTTCCCATTGATAGATGTCTTCACAGAGATTTAATAGCATTCTAATTCACACGTCATTAGAAAGCAAACACATAGATTTTCCTCCAATAATCTTCTCACGCTCAAACCTCGACCAATAAAATTATTCATCGCCCTTTAAGTACTAGTTTGCTGCGTTACCGGTGGAAGTCACGCGGATTAGTGTAAGTGTCACTGATTAGCATAGACACACAAACACACAAACAGAGGCCGGAGACGGCCGGACGCCGAGACGATGGGTGGTTCCACGGAAACGGTTTTGTGTAAAAGCAGACACTTGCAATTAAAGACGTTTATTTCACCGTGTAGCTTCTCTTTTTGTCGGTCTCAATGATTGGGTAGTCGACTAGAGGGAACTATTTAAGTAGATAGATTTGCAAAAAATATTGGACACGTATTTTTCTTTTATTTGACAAACAAGAAATGATAAAGATACGGTTCTGTAAAGTTTTCAGTGACGTCACTCATCATCATCATTTCAGCCATAATACGTCCACTACTGAACTTTAGACTTCCATAAGTAGCTGTTGGAAGCGACGTCACTGCGTGGTACAACTTTTATACTACGGCTTGTCGTTACAAGCCCTCGCTCCGGAAGTTTGACGATCTGCCTATGTCGATGATTTATCATTAGATTGACCAAAGATCACGTGTCTCATATTATTCCATAATCTTAACTAACGGACTAATTAGAACGATACATTTTTAAGCCAGTACACATGCCTATTGAATCTTCTCACTGTCTCTTAAAGGATAAGTCTCTTTGTACTTCGCCATCTTGTTTGTCTTTTTTTTATCGTGTTTGTTTAAGTGTTTACTTACTTACTGACTCCGTTTCACCAACTCTACTACCCCATCTTAAAACTGCTCATCTTCCTCAAGCCTCACTTCCTGAAGAAAACATCCTTCTTTGGTTTCTTCTCGTCACAGTCTCTAGAAACCCCCATCTCGTTCTGGTTGTGATAAATATGCACATGTCAGTGTCGTGGGTACGTCGGCTCGACCACGCATTACGACGTCATGGAATTCTTGGTTGATGCGTGTAGGGCTGTGTTCCGTTCACTCTGTTGGAATATACACGGCGAACAATTTGTACTATGATCTTGTTTCTGGCGCGCTCAGACTAAATTACTGCGTGGAATTTTGGAAGTCTTTAGCATCATATGAATAACAAAACTACAACACAAATGAACAGCCCCGCGTCATTCCAGGCGCAAAGGTGCCTAAAAGGTTAGCTGCGTTACTGCGCTGAACTGCGAAGGACAAACTTTTGCTTCAAGATCTAAGCATCAGTTGAGTTCCAGTCCGTCCGAAGAGAGTAGATAAAGAATAATTTTAAACAAAAAAAAACCGACTTCAAATTAGCAATATTTTGAAAGTATGTATTCTGTTTACTGAATGTAAAATCTTGACTTCATCAACAAATTACCGAAAACGCCGTACATCTCCATATAAAATTTGAAGAGTTCCCTCGATTTCTCCAAGATTCCATCATCAGATCCTAGTTTCGTGCCAATGGGACCAATTTCGAGTTATACCCTTTCGATTAAAAAAAATATATTTGAAAATTGGTCCACGGGTCTCCGAGATATCGAGTAACATATACAAAAAAAATTAGGTCGAATTGAGAACCTCCTCCTTTTTTTTAAGTCGGTTAAAAATATTCGGAAATGTCACTATATTGACGTGAATGGCTTGAGTTGGTGTAGGAACAGTTTTCTGCGACAAATTTTCTCCTTTTGGACGTTTAGTCTATAATATTAGTCGTCTTAAAGCTTAAGTCCATCCAGCTATCATTACTTGCGAAGCGTGTGTGTTGAGTTACAGTACTCGCCAAGTGAGATAGCAGATTTTTTTAGATGGAATAATCTTGCCATCTAACTTGCCGGGGGCTATAACAATGGGGAAAATTATGTAGTTTTGAAAACTAGAAAATGTCGGCATTCTACGATTGACTAACCTGGTTACACTTTTAAAGTTTCACAGCCTATTTTTCCCTTACCTCTCCGCCCTATGATTACAAAAGAAAAAACAATTTATTTGTATCATAAAGCCACGTATGCACTATTAAATATTAAGCGTGTTTACACGAACGGGCGTGGGCCACGTCGTATCGAAGAAATAGTCATTATACTGCCTTGAAGAATAAAGTCGTATCTGCATTTGATTTCTTATGTAGAAACACTGTTTTTAAGTTGATACGCCTTGGCCAGTATAAGGGCGGTAATATGGGGATAAATTTTTAAAGTCAGTGGTTTATTTGAGAATAAAGTATAGGGGTGAGAGTGACAGTATACAAGTTTATTTAATCCATTTTTTTTACTCTGTTATTCTTCAATTGACGATTAGTTGGGATGACAAATTGGTGAGTTTTTACAAGCTACACACAAATCACGCCTGTATTCCCAAACGAGGTAGGCAGAGCATAAGAAACGTTCATATACTTAGTCAAAACCATGAAAATTTCACGATTCGCAGCCACTTTTAACGTATGTTCTTATAGGTTTTAAATTCAGAGACACTATAGTGACAGGTTGCTAGCCTGTCTCCTAAAATACACCTTAAACTGTTTCCCTAGTCGCCTCGTACGACATCCACGGAAGAAATGGCGTACTTCTAAACCCGACTCGACTCGGCACTCCACATTACTTACGTATACAAATGAATACCAATTAGGTATGTGTGCGACGGCGACGATCCGTCTGCAATTGTTAATGTAATCAGCGCGTGTGTGTTTGTGTGCTAACTAATGAATGGGCTCAAGGATCCGAACGGCATCGTATTCGGCCTGCCCACGCGCATCGATTGTTGTCATGCGGTGACAGCTCGCTATTGGTCGCTATTGGTTAGCGTGCTGCAGGCTCGGGACTGTAAGGGCGACCACATCATTTCGATTAATAATATCGAACGCAGTCCATCCAAGGTAAATTCTATAGACCCGTTACAGGAAAATTACTGTGCGATTCGAAATTTAAACTGATTCGGAATTCGCATTCGTAATCGAAACTTAATTCCGAATCGAAATTGCGAAACGGAATTCCGAGTGTATGTGGCCGCCCTAAACATAAAGCTACTTAGGTACGTTTGTCTTTTGGAGGTGGGGCGGAGTTGAAGCTGGAATATACTAAATAGCTATGTCCACAACAGTACGCTTTCACGTTCACCTTGCGTCTTCCTCTGACGCATGCCCGTGCAACCACAGCGCATGCGCTGAAACTAGATCCCTCCTCAATGAAGACGCGCTGGCGGCATGCGCTGTGGTTCGGGTTGCACGGGCGTGCGTCAGAGGAAGACGCAAGGTGAACGCGAAAGCGCACTGGTGTGGACATAGCTAATGAACAACAGTGCGCGTTTATCGGCATTTGATTTTCGCAGTGTTGTTAGTTGATTTCTGTTTGGTGTCGGGTTTAATAACACCTCTCAATTTCGTCCGTGGATGTCGTAAAGACGACTAAAGAGGTTAAGGTATATTTTAGGCGACAGGCTAGCAAGGGGAGGTCCATAAATTACGTGAGGTGTTTTTTTCAATTTTCTGAGTGGTGAGATGTGGTGAGATTTTATTCAACCCCCACCCCCCCAAACAGGGCCCCCACCCCCTAAATCTCACGTGAGATTTTTCAAAATGTTATTGTAAAAAGAAAAAACATATTTATTCGAAAAGAAAAAATAAAATGAAGATGTAACTTAAAAAAAACTTAAATTTTTCTTCGTTCGGATACACTCATGAAGTGTCAAATGTAAAGCGCCATCCACATACTCACTTCGCTTTTTAAGACCTTAGGCATCTGGATTATATGGACCAAAACAGTAGTTTTTTTGCTTGTTTCAAACAAGAAAAAAATTGCGTGATATTTGCCGTGACCCCCCCTCCCCCCAACGTGAGATTAGATGAGATTTGACTCGACCCCCTCCTCTTTATGGACGCCCCCCCAACCTGTCACTATTACACCTGCCGACTCAAAACCTAACAACTATGATAGAAGACAGCACGAAACGTGAAATAGTCTTGGTTTTGACGTAGCGTTTTGTGTGCTCTGCCTACCCCATTTAGAAATACAGGCTTGATGCATGTATGTACCATCGCGAACAGGGATTGTGGAGCCACTTACCTATGTTTGTAACATGGTCGTGTAATACTAATCCAATAGATAACATCTGCCAGTCACATCGGTCATTGATTACACGTCTAAATTGCGAACAGTGGCAAGTGGCTCAACAATCCCTGTTCGTGACTGTACGTAGTAAACAGTTTTTCTCTCGCGTCCACCGCAAGCGTCTAACATCTAGTCCCAACATGGTGGCTGTCATTAAAGACGTAATTGCGATACTTTCAATTAATACCAGTTCTACCGGGGCACCTGCCGGCGGAGCCCCGGGGCTCGTGACCCGGTTTCGGGACGCTGACAGAGGCTCAAAGACACCTGTCAAAGTTGCAGTGTCAGTAAAGAGAGCCCTAAAATTTTTGACTAGCCGAGAGGTCGATTTTTAGCGGTTTGGATGTCGATTTGCATACATCAATGTAGTAGCGCATGTGTTCCCAGATAGGGTAGGCAGAGCAAGCGAGAAGTGGCATAGACAAAACCATGACTTGTTGCCTGTTTGTGACATGTTTCGTGACTTTCGTGGCCACTTGTAGCATAGTTTTAAGGTTTTTAGTTCAGAGGTACTATAGTGGCAGGTTGTTAGCCTGTCACCTGACTTGTCTTATATCTTTTTTTGACGATCTTTTTGTGAATTGATTCTGTATGACATAAATTTTTATTTTTACTGTTTCATTACTTTTTTATACCTTTTGTATAACTTGGACATGTTTCACATTTAGTAATCTGATTTAAAATTTATCTTTTTGACATTGTATTTAAAACGACATTTTTAATTTTATTTTTTAATTGTATTGAATTCCTGACGTGTGTTTTTATTATTGCAAATTTGTGCTTATTTTTATTAATTATTAACTTTTGTTTACAATTTCACGATCCTTTTGTGAATTACTTGTATTTGACATGACAATTAGTAGATACAATGTGTTTTCAAAATTAAATAAATGAATCTATCTATATATCATCGGTCGCTTCGTACGACAATTGCAGTAATGTGGTGCATATGCCATGTAGTGTCCATTTCTTTCGTATGTCATAAGAGGCGACCAAGGACAAAGGTTAAGGTATATTTTAGGCGACAGGCTAGTAATCTGTCACTTTTTTACCTGCTAACTTAAATCCTAAAACATATGCTAGAATCTTATAAAATACGGATAACTCACGTTATAAATCGAGTTTAGCTCGACATGTTTCGGACTAATTCGTAGCCCTTCATCTAGTAGCCGCGGCAGCTGCTGCTGCCAAACGCGAACGCAATTAATCCGTATTTCATAAGATGAGTGAGTCTCACGGGAGTTTAATGTTAAACATATGCTAGAAGTGGCCACGAAACGTGAAATGGTCATGGTTTTGTCTATGTAGCGGTTCGTGCGCTCTGCCTACCCCATTTGGGAATACAGGCGTGATGTATGTGAGAAATCGGAGAAATTTTACAACGGATAAACATATTTAAATCTTCTAACTCGGGACACGTTAAACATACGTTATGAGAATTGACTTTGTGACATCTAGCCTTCGCCATTACCACAAATTAATACGGACTGTTCGATACCAGTCAAACGTGTATAAATATGGGGACCCAAATAATATTGTATGCGAACGGGTCCCTAGTGTTGCCAGTTGACGGGAAAAGTGCTAAGTTGGGGGATTTTGACGCCCGAAAAGTTGGTCTTGTGTGTTGTTTTGTGTGCCAAAAATGGCGGGGTTTTTTTTTTAAGTCCTGAGAGCGCTTTTACGGTTCGATGTAGAGTATCAGCGCTTCGGAAAGACGCTTGGGACTCTTCTGGTGTTGCAGGTGTTTATAGCTTAACCAATTGCCTCTACAGATGACCGTAGATTTTATGTCAAACTTCCATCTTCGTTTTTCGTGTGGTGCCGGGTTTAGACACCTCTCTGTTTCTACCGTGGATGTCGTAAGAGGTGACTAAGGAATAGATTTAGGTGTGTTTTAATCGACAGGCTGGCAACCTGTCACTATTGTACCACTTTCATCTGTTTCCAAACCTGAAATTATGCTGGAAGTGGCTGCGAACCGTGAAACAGTCATAGTTTTGTCTATGTCACGTTTCGTATGCTCTGCCTACCTCATTTGGGAACACAGGTGCGATCGTATGTATGTATGTACTTATTCAAATTGGAGATGGATTGGTAGGGAGACTTGTCGCCACGAGCTGGCAACACCGGCGCGCCACGCGTCGGCGCCGGGCACCGAACCGCGCACCTGTCGCGCGCGCATCTGTCCGCGCATGCGTGCTCAAGGCTTCGCGGCCGGGTCCCAGGAGACCGGACGAAATCTTTGAGCTCTGTAAAGCCAAGGATACACTAGGGGACAAATGTCCCACGACACGTGTCCCCAGCAATGGTGAAGTAGCGCGACATTGCCGGACTTCGCTCTTCATGTCTGGCAACATCATACATCAACAAGATATGAGTCGCGCGATGTCGTCAGATATGTCAGGCGAAATCGGCTGGCTTCGCTTGACATGTCGTGGGTCGTGGGCCATTTGTCACCTAGTGTATTCTTGGCAGCTTAGCACGGCAACACACTCTAGTCGCGTCGCACGTCTACCTGTCACTTTCTGACGTCTCTAATTAGACAGTGACAGGTATAGTCTATCTCGCGCATATCTCTACTCGCCCTCTATTGTACTAAATCAGCTGAACATACGTGAGACAAGTGACATACTGTCTTATGCCTCCTCTACTCGCGTAGTTGACGAATACGATGGTTTAGAGCATAGATTCCCAAAGTGGGCGATAACGCCCCCTTGTGGGCGCTGCAGGCCTAAAGGGGGGCGGTAAGAGACTCGGAACAAAAATGAGAGAGATGTGTTATATTGGTTCCTCAGTAGGTAAAAAAAAATGGGGGCGCTAAAAAATAATTTATACTCCAAGTGGGTAGTAGACAAAATAAGTTTGAGAACCTCTGGTTTAGAGGCACTTCGGCTTACTTCGTCAAACTTCGCGTCGCCTCGGGCGACTTGCATTTGCTGTCGGTTTTTGCAGAGTCAAAAGGCTTGAGTGGGCTCATCGCGAAATTACACGAGTGTGTAGTGTCGCTACGGATTCAGGGTGCTTAAATAAAGAACCTGTTTCTTTATGTAAACACCCTTAGCCAAAGTTTCTAGGGTACTTCTTGAGTAGTACGATGAAGTCACGACCATTTGAAGTGCTTTGTTGGCTTTTTTTAAATAACTTAATTCATTTTGAACGCGAACGATTATGTATGGTAGGATCTCGTTAAGATGACTTTATTCGTAAGTGTAGATCTTGTTTTTGTTTGCAAAATTAAACTCGTCTGTCCGGCAGTTTATGAATGCATACCACGATAATAATAAGTGTTCACGCACCCTTATAATTCTGCCCGTCTGTCCGGTTGTAGTGGACCCGTTCGACGGGAATAAAAAAATATGCGATTGTTTCAGAAGGCTGTATCGAAATTATAAAATGAATGAATTATGTTTAATTTCATTCAGACAAAAACCTAGCGGTCACGCTTAAGTTTTACAGTTAATTTCATTCCTGCCTTCTGTTTTACTAGTTTTTTATTTATTGTTTCTTTCATTCAATTATTACAAGATCAATTCGCCATTGGTCGGGTGATATTCACAAGAGTTAAGAATACAAAAAACAGTAATTAAAATCCAACTGGATCCACTTTTCCCAACAACCACCTGTTCGTTACACCAGGATATCATAGCTATGTTAGAGAACGCATCCAAACAGCGGGCGTCGACCCCGCGCCCTTGACCGTGCCACCTGCCAGATGTTATGACTCCCTGGTACCTGAAAGCTAGCCACCGGGTGTCTGCTAGTCTGTAGGATCAGCTGACTGCCGAATCTGTTATCAAACCGCTCCGTGGACATATGGAATGAATGACTCTGTGATAAAGTTCACATTTTACCGCAAAAAAATTAAATAGCTCTTTGGATGATCAGCTGGCTTCCCAAAATGGCTGCCATTTGTCAGATGTTTTTTGAGTTTGAACAATTGATCAGCTGAGCGATTTGTTTGTTTGTGAAATGTTACACCTGTCAGATGCTATGCCGTCCTGGTACTTGCCGTGTAGCGTCTGGTGTTTCGTCTTTGTACAGTTGATCAAGTTGTACGTGTAAAAATTACTAGAGTACGAAGATAAAGCACATAAAGAGATGTGGCAGAGCTCGGAATGTGTGTACCAAAATGTCATTTGTGGGTGACAGTTTCTTATAGGGATGTAATGCAGGTGGTTTTAAAGTTGGAGGCAGAACTTTAAAATAGCCAAGTATTAAAGTCAACCTAATATCACATCATATCGACATCATCACAAGAATCACACTAATATTATAAGTGCGAAAGTTTGTGAGTGCGTGTGTAAATTTAGTATGCAGACGAAATAGTAACTGTAATAATCACGGTAATAATTGATAATAGAAATATTAATTAAGCACATTGGTTTTCTTTCGATTAAAATGTAACACAAAATTAGAAAAACGCGGACTTGTTAAGGTATTGTATTGTTTATAAAATCTCATTCTTTCTTTCAAAATAACACGCCTGAAAATCGTTGTGAAAGTCCCACCGATCCAAGCCTCCGATTTAAGTGTCGGAAACGAATCGGAGTCGTAGGTTTCATCAATCGGAAGTTATGACAATAGAATCTGAGTCAGAACTCTGTAACATCCCTAATTGCTTACACAGGAGCATTCAAATGTTTTGTAACCCGTCGAACGATTACCATTGCGTTATTCCTGACAAATCAGCTGTTCACGAATATCAGAGCTGGCCTCACCAGCTGACGCCTCGAGCTATCGCTAAATGACACCGTGCGAACGCTGACGCGGCGTCGCGTTACCTCCGCGGTGGTCCGACCACCGTGCTGTGAGAATATGACGTGTGGATAAAGCGGTCATTGGGTTGGCAATGCTTGCTCAGGGTATTGGCAGGATGTGCCAACGGATCGATGGATTCCCGACCCATATTGGAATCTGTTTAGGCCTTTTTGAGTTGTCCGTTTTTTTTTCTCTAAATTGAAAAAAAAGGCTTTTTAAACTCAGAATCGTTAGCGCTTTTGATGCAAACGAAAAACGGTCTCATATTTTTCATACGAATTTTATGCCATTCCGTGACGGTATGAAAAAGATGTGACTGGAATTTTATGTAGGGAAGTGATTCAATTTCTTCAGGATTTTTGCTTGTGTACTAGTTATCAAAAGATAATAAATACGATATGTTCGGCTCGATAGAAAAAAATCGTAAAGATTACGATATTCGCACGATTCACACCAGCGTTAAGTGTTTTATTCTGTAGAGATTATCGCAGATATGTCAAATACTAAATATCGATTATTGATTATTTACTTACGAGCATATAATACACGCTTGAGTAAGTTGCCGAGGTTGTCGTCACCTTTCTTGAAAAAAAAATATATTTTTTTTTGGTCGAACTTTTACCAATAATGTTTTTCCCCCACTGGTTTTACGTGTGCATCGTGCGTGCTTTTATTTTTGTAAACACTTAATGAAGCCGTAGGTATCCCCAGAAAAAACAGGTACCAGGGCGCCAGCAGTTGGCAAGCGGTATCTGGGTTAGTCGTGACCACTTACAAGTCTTCGCTGAACAATCCTCACCTGCCGCGTGCTTTACGTTTGCTATAGCTGGAATTGGGTAGTTGAATAAACTATTTAGTCCGTCAGATAGATTTTCAAAAAATATTGTGAACGTATTTTTTATTTGACATACAAGAAATGACGAAGATACAGTGTTGTGAAGTTTCGAGTGACATCACTACGAGGTACAATTTTTAAATACGTGACGTCACAAGCCCCCACTGCGGAATTTATGATCGGTACGTCCGGCGATGTTAAATTATTTTATAAACCAAAAATTACGTATCCCATATTTTTCTAAAATCTAACTATCGGATTAAGACAAGTCTTTGTAACACCAACTAGGATAACGGCACCAGTTATGGACGGTTTAGGCTGACAAGCACCAGTGATGGACACTTCATTCATAATTTAAAGACCATAGAGTTGTGAATTGCTTGTTGTAAAATAAATCGACGGTCCCTACGTAGATCATCGAAACTCAAAATTTACGATTTTTTTTTATTCGTGTAATCTACTTCTTTCGACCGATATTTTATAGTAATGAAGACAGAAAAAAGTTTTCCTTATTTTTTAGCTGATTTTTGAGTCGTAAAACATCGAAAATTAATATCATTTCCGTAGTAGACTAACGTAAGTAGCACTTTCA
>BHDV01020743.1:99690-111843 GCA_005406045.1 Adoxophyes honmai
ATTATGCTAAAAACCAACTTCAAAGCGCTGTACTGAAAAGTGCCAAAATTGACTTTCGATCATCTACGTAGGGACCGTCGAAATGACTTTTCCTTAGTGGGTAGTAAATAAGAGTCATTGTCCATTACTGGTTCTTTGTCCATTACCGGTGACTTTACCCTATACGAGCTTAAAAAAATCGCTAAACTATGAAACGCTTGAAAAAAGTATCTGGCAATCCCAAAAGTAACTACATTTTGGTATAATGTTGCTAAGTAGACAATATTGCTAAGGAGATCCTAATTTTGTATGATCTCGTTAAATTGTTTTTGCATAAAGTGCGTTTGCGTAGTTGCGTGTAGAAATCTTCAAACGGAAATTCTGAAAAAATAAATTTCTATCAAAATCATTCTAGCAAACTAAACGTTGAACAAATGATATTCGGTCAAATGATGGATTACGTGTGAACTGTTACAACTATGGTTTCTAAAATAAAACTCCTTTATGCCCCGTTTATTTTTTCTGCGTACGGCTTACTTGTAAAGTAACAAATCAACTTTTTTCCCCGATTCGCGCAGATGTTTTCATTTCTTTGGCTCGGTTCGTAGTGAAAGGACATAACTCGGAATACCTCGTTTACCTGCATTAACTTGTGAAGTAACTCATCTTTTCAAACTTGTAACAATTGGCAAGGTGCGTTACAGATATTATTTAGACTTTTTTTTTATTAGCTATTCTACCGTGTCATCGCCTGCTTAATATTGTTGATAGAAAAAAAGACTACAGGCCAAATGCAAAATTTTAAGTAATGTTTTAAATCGAAAAATAAGTATCAGTTACGCAGTTCTGTTAAGCTTTTTGTTTAAACTATGGTAGCAAGATAAAAAAAAAAACGTAACTTTGGAGTTTAAATTCGTTTTGCTTGTAATAATAATTCGTAATGGTATACATTGTCAAAAATGTATCTAGTTACACGTCTTGCACCTAATGGTGTGACCCCTCGGAAACTCTCAAATTTCAATTAAAAGCTTATTCTTGTTGTCAATAGTTATGATTACTAAACGTGTTCGATTTTGACACGTACCCTGCGGATGCTCCGCTTACCTGCTTTCTCCTTTGTACTGGTTCGATTCCCGGCCGAGCGGCACTGAGGCCCTGTTCCCATACGGCGCAAGGTGGCTTTGATGTGAAAAAAAAACTAATCCACGCGCTTTGTTTGTTAGATTTCGCGGTTACACGTTTTTACCCACCGGCGGTCAAGAGCAGAATATAAAGTGTTTTTTTTTTTTTTTTAGTGAAATAGTGCAATATTAAAAAATGCCCAAGAGAACACGGTGATGCGTCCTACAAAAAGTAAAAAAGTGAAATTTAAGTGATTATACTCAAGATGGCGCTGCGGCACGATTCAAATATGGACTCGAATTTTTTAACCGCAGACCCACCGCCTATAGGCGATATAGACTATCAACCCAGAAGCGATCTAGCTTCGGAATACTTCAACACTTTCAATCAAATATGCGAAACGTACCGCCCGGATTCGGACGTCAATCTCCGCCAGACTTCGGACTCGCTTCGGCTCTCCTCGGAGATCCTCGACGGTGTGCGTTCAGAGTTCATAAACACGGACTTTTGTAATGAAAAGAGAGAGTATGAGGTGGAGAAGTTTTTGAACGGGAAAGAGGAGCAGATATTCCAGTTTGGACAGCCCGACGCGTCTGCGCTGCTCAGACATAGGGCGAGACGGAGATTCAACGAGGAGCATGGCTTGCCGCCGGCGACCACTAGTCAGGAGAGTGGGGTGAGTTGAGAATTTTTTTCGCCGAATTTTTTTTTCACAGAACACTCGGTTCGTCGAAGCTTCGGTTCATCGAAAAGTACTTTTTACTGGTGGTTACTACGTAATTTTTTAGCATGACTGGATTTCAAGTTGTTATTTAAGTTTCTAATTATATCCCTTCCAGGAAATTGAAACATATTTGAGTGCATTCGTGTTACACCGGTTTAGTTTCTCGGAATAATGGCGCACAGTCTATCTGGAATCGTCTCTATCATGCGCGTCACACATAACTGATACATGATATCTGTTTTCCATACGACAGCCGTCCGAGTCATGCCAATCGAACTGTTGCTACGTATATTATAGGTAGATAAGATTGTGGATAGCATTGGAAAAGGTACACTTCCGACGTTCGAAATTCGGTGAAAATACTTTGTGTAATTAGTTTTCTATTAAAAAAACTTTGTCCTAATTAGGTTGCACTGAGAAATAACAATTCGAGTTTTACACTTTTATCTTGTAGCTTACTGAGTTTTTAAAAAGTCTGTATCGACTTCAAATCTCCTTTGTGTTTGCAGTAAAATAATTTGATAAAACATCAAAATTAAACTGTAAATTTAATTTAATTTTAATACAAATATGTACTTAGGCCGTAAGGGGCTCTTTTACTTATCCTTGTTTGAGCGTTGAGGAAATACCATGATTGCCAAGAAGAATGCGTCCCATGCAAGAGACTTGGCACAAAGTATTTTTTTCTGTGTACGTTAGGTATTATACCAACTGCGATATGCTTTATACACTTAACAAAAACCCGCCAAGTATTAACGAAACACCGACATACGACTAAAGGTAAATATAGTATAACTAATGTGAAACGTAGCCAGAATAATGCTTAAACCAAGCTAATAAATATAACTGAATAATCACCATTTGTCTGGCAATTATTTAAAACATATCAAAAGATTTGGCTTGAGTTTGGTTCACATCATTTTGTTTTTGATGCTATCATGATTTATCATTGCATATATTATATCTAACGCACGTGTCGACCCGCCATATATCATTAAGGCCCACTCGAAAATTAATATCACATAAGAACAACATATATTGACATTATTAATTTATTTTAAACCCCGTCTTACAATGAGATAGAGCTAAATTTTGATTGCGCTTAAAGTAGATCAGAGCATAGTATATGTTATATGTAGTATGTTGGCTACGAGTGTTACAACGCCCACTGCTCTCAAAATTACAAGCAATTATATATGCACGCAAATAGCTGTGCTAAAAATATATACGTTGTAGGAGCGTTGTATGTTTGGATACTATGTTTTTAAAATTATGACGCTTGTGGTCAAGAATTTATGGTTACTCTAGATGGCAATGACATTAATTAATGTATAATACTGATCGTTACTATTCTACGTGTGTTTGTATAATTGTTTGTCTGAACCTTTTTCGATGCAACTTTCATAAGAACGCAGCTATAGTTTTTCTTTTTTTTTTTTTGCGTGTTTGTGTGCTTGTCTATAGCACCGCAACTACCTGTAGTACCTGTCAACTTAAAGCCATAGGCGCAGCGCAGACGACAGACTTTTTGTGCGATCGAGTCTACGGCGTACAAAAAGTCTGCGTGGATTGTATGCATTGTGCGCCGGACTTTTTGTGCGTCGTGTGCGTTACTGCATATAATTCCATAGGTTCTATTTTCACAGACTAAAAAGTCTGTCGCGGATAGTCGTCTGCGCACGGCCTTAAAATCATGCTAGAAATGGCTACGGCACGTGAAGTAGTCGTGGTTATGTTTGTACCGTTTCGTATGCTCTGCCTACCCCATTTGGGAATACAGGCGTGACGTATGTGTTAATGTATTAATTCAAGTCTTCAATAAGTTTAGCTCGCTGTTTCATGCAAATCTGTAAGCCCTACATATTCTGTTCGCGCGAACGGAGCAGCCGCGGTGGCTCCTTGACGAAGGCTCCCACGGTAGTCTCAATTCGGGATATTTTTTGCTATAAATACCGATATGCATTTAAGTTTCTTGCTTTAGGTCTACTACCGTTAGACGCCGAGAAGCGACAAAACCCTTTAGCTATGCGGTGAATACTGCATGAATCACTATCCCGCCGCATCCTGTTCCCATCGCATTGTGCGCTTCCTGCTCGCGTTGAGTCACAAGCGTAAGCGGAGGCGGGATTGAGTCGCTTCAGCTCATGACTTTAATGTAGCGTGTCACACACTAAGCAGATCATCAGCAGGATATCTGTCAATATCGCTCCCTATACAATTCAATGAGCTAACACACACAGCACAGATAAGTTATATTTTACCGTCAAGTATCTGTTGGCACCGACATATGGAATGATGGCATTTATACTTAGGTTTATCGTATTTGCTTAGTCTGTGACACGCTTAAAAACGCTGTGACGTTTTGGTGTGATGTTGTGACGCAGCACGACCGAAACTTAGTAAAGCATAAAAAAATATTAGTAATTCATGTAACTAACTTCACTATTTTGCGGAGAAGCTAAAGGGTTTTTATCTATGTCATTTGCCTGTATGGTGTCGTAATAGAATAAAATTTGTCCATTTCTTCGTGCATGTCGTAAGAGGCGAGCAAGGAAATAGGTTTCGGTATGCTTTAGGCGACAGACTAGCAACCAATCACCACTACTTTCATCTGTTTTCACACCTAAAAAATTACATATGCTGAAAATGGCTACGAAGCGTGAAATAGTCAATCATGGTTTTGTCTGTGTCACGTTTCGTGTGTTCTGCCTGCCCCGTTTGGGAATACAGGCGTGATTGTATGCATGTATGTTCTGTCATCGCGATCGCTTGTGGCTTGTTGCCGCGCGACCAACGGGACTTTCTTTTTGTCCAAGGACCAAGGAGACGCCTCGATTAATGCGTAACGAGCTTTCTTAATCCTATAAAATTAATTAACGGGACGCCATTTTTTATTTTTTTAAACATCTGTTTCATTGTTAGTGTGGAACTGTCGTGAGACTCGTACCTAAGGTTAATGTCCTAGTGTTTGATGTACCATCGCGAACAGGGATTGTTGAGCCACTTACCAAAGTTTGTAACTTGGTCGTGTAATACTAATCCAGTAGCTGACATCTAGTCGGTCACATCGGTTATTGGTTACACGTCTAAATTGCGAATAGTGGTAAGTGGCTCAACAATCCCGGTTCGTGACTGTATGTTCAAGTGTTGTATGTCTGAAAGTAGCCCAAATCCACTGCTACAGATATATTTTGCCGCCTCTTAGACACTCACGGGAGAAACGTACAGTTTTCGACTATTTATATCCAGCCATTGCTGAGGTGTATCGCGTAGCAAAGTCCATTAGGGCGGGTAGACACGGGTCGAAAGTGTCCGGTTTCGGCTTCGGAGTGGCGGGGCAAACACGGTGCAATCCCCTCTTTGTCTCACTACTCGCTTCCATAGTATTCTGGGTACCTTACATTATTATTAAAGTCTTTCGGCTTGTCTATATAGAAAGAAAGAAAGAAAGACATTTATTGATAGAAATTTGACACGATATGATAGTTTGAATGCGATATATTTGAAACTACCTGTTTTTCACTTTGATTTTGCAAGACCTTGCTAAATTTTAAGCGCTAAATAGCGGTATGGAGCTAGCGGGATTTTGTATACTTTTCCCTGTATTTTTTTCTGGCGTTTTTCTTGCAGCTCAGTTCTGCCAATCATGGTCTTTCCGAAGCGCTGGTAGACTAGCAAAAGTCTCGCAAAACAGCCCCTTGCGGCGTACCTCCATGTTTTTTTTTAGTTTCCCGTGGTTTTATGTTGATTTACATTACGCGAACGACGTCGCAGGCTGGTAGCTACTTATGAATGAGGACAAAAGCCCTCATTAACCCCGGCAGGCCTACCATAAACACACGCCAGTAAAGGCGAGATATGTTTCATTTCCTATGCACTTTTAAGGCGTCGCCTGCGCGGACAATGCCAGAGATAACAATTTGTTGCACCATTTGCTGCCCGGCTGCAATTAATTGCGTCTCTACCTATACAGGAAGTGGCTTGTGCCACTGTCTCTTTTTGGGCTACTTTCAGACACACAACACTTGAACATACAGTCACGAACCGGGATTGTTGAGCCACTTGCCACTGTTCGCAATTTAGACGTGTAATCAATGACCGATGCGACCGACTAGATGTTAGCTATTGGATTACTATTACTCTGTGGTGGCGAAGGCCATATGAGATGTAGCGTTGACAATACCGACAAAATTGAAAGGGTGTGATAGTGACAGGTTCGCCTGTCGCCTGAAATGCAACTTAACCTAACTCCTTTATCGCCTCTTACGACGTTCACGGAAGAAATGGAGAGGTTTTATTCAAAACCTTACACCACAAACCCGTTTGTGTGTGTGGTTGTTCCCCAACAATTTATATACATTGAAACCATAACTATTTCACATTTCATGGCCAGTGGCATAATTTACAGGTTTGATAGTGACAGGTTGCTAGCCTGTCGCCTAAAATATACTTATAACCTAACTCCTTCGCTTCTTGCGGCATTCATAGAAGAAATGGAGAGGTGTTATTCTAACACGATACCACACAGCGGATATAACAACATAAATTATGTTTATGATTGGAATTCCAGAGCCCAGTGACTATACCTTAACCTATCTACTCAGAATACCTAAACTTATTTCCTTAGTCGCCTCTTACGACATCCACGGAAGAAATGGAATTGTGTTATTCTATATCCGACACCAAACTGGGAACACTTTATAGACATTGAAACCATAACTATTTCACATCTCATAGCAAGTTCTGGGATAATTTACAGGTTTAATAGAGACAGGTCGCTAGCCTGTCGACTAAAATATACCTTAACCTCCTTAGTCGCCTCTGACGATGTTCACGGAAGAAACGGAGATGTGTCAGTCGAATCCCTACACCACACGACGAATAAATAATAACAAAATTGTGTTTGCTTGTTTGTTGGAATTCCAGACCTAGTGACTGTATTTACACATTTCTTCGGGTCAAGTCAACCCACTGATAATGTGCTATTTAGATTGATTGGGCCGTAAAATAGCACTTAAATTCCGTATGCTGTAACCTCTCTATTTATAATGATGACCGATTGTTTATAGAATTATAATTTCAAATCAATACTCGGTTTTATAGCCGAATCACATGACGACTTCTAGTTGGTTTGGGTTTTAGTCGATTATTCGGTTGGGTTTTCGTCGATCCTGTGTGGTGTCGGGATAGAATAACACCGCACCATTTCTTCCATGGGTGTCGTAAGGGCAGATTTAGGTATGCTTTGGGCGGCAGGCTAGCAACCTGACACTTTTATACCTTTTCCACTCGTCATACCTAAAATTATGTTACGAGTGGCTAAGAATTTGACGTTCCGCAGCCTTTTTTCCCAACATTAGGTTTTCAGGTAATAGGTGGAATAGTGACAGGATGCTATTATAGCATAAGGTAAACGCCCCTGTGCTCGACACTGACCCAATCCTCGGCACTTGTAACCTTATGTCATAGTAATACAGGTGACAGATGGGTGTCATCTACTGGGCGTTGAGGCGTCGAGCATTGGAACTTTTACCGTAAACCTAGTTTGGATTAAAAAACATAGGAAAGAGGTGTCAACAACAAGTTAACTGGCTACTCTTGGCCGTAGTTGCATATATGTACGATATCTACGGAAGAAATAGAGAGGTGTTATTCAAAACCCGACATCTAAACAAATGTCTAGAAAAAAAGCATTAATTATGAATCAAAGAATTCGTCCCCAAAGATTATCGGCATTGAATGCCATTATGATAGCTTAACACTGTATTATGTAGTCATTGGTTGATAAGCCGTCTGCCGATTTTAATTTGAAGGTGAAGTGTGACTAACGATACTGAGATTAGTTTGTTGCTTGGTACGGATTAGGGTCTCCCCACAGTAGTCGACGCCGTTGGGCAAAATGCGGGTAGAAAAGCTTTATGCCAACGCAATAAGGGCGAACATGACGTCGATTGGCTCGGTTCGCTCAGTGCCGAAACGGCGTCGACTAATGTGGGGAGACCCTTAGCTGGTACAGTCCCCCCGGCATCTAATTTGGCAAGATTTTAAATACCCCACTACTTAAACTTTGCTGAGTTAAAGCTTGCAACATTGCTAAATTGTATAAGGTGCAACGTAGACTGCACACTTTCTGTGCGATGGAGTATGGGGCGCACAAAATGTCTGCATGGACTGTATGCATCGTGCGCCGGACTTTTTGTGCGTCGTGTGCGTTAATACATAATTGCGTGGGTTCTATTTTCACAGACTAAAAAGTGCGTTACGGATAGTCTTTAGTCCGCGCAGACCCTAAAGGACCCTAAATTTTTAACCTGTCGTCTGTGTTTGATAAGGATCCTAACTCGCAAAAATTCGAAAATGTTGTATGATACTGATCCTTATCATACACATACGACGGGTACTTTTGGGATCCTTATCAAACACAGACGACAGGTTAAGTTACTACGGCATATAATTTGGCAAAGTGTTACGTGGGTTACTATTTAAAAGCTTGTCAAGTGACATTCCGGGTGACTACATTGCACATAACACTTGTGCTCTGCCTACCCCTCTTGGGAATACAGGCGTGAGAATATGTATGTATGTATCTATGTGTTTATCTACAGGGTGCTTCACGAGGAAACCGCATAACTTCACCAGCGTATAGCTGAGGTCATAACAATTAAAAAATGTTATATGAACATAGGTCGAAATATGACTTTTTTTTTTACTTTTTATACAAACTCAATAAATTGATATTGGTTCACCAGTAACACAATGTTTTAGGATGAGCTGGCAACGCACAAACGCGCTGGCAGAGTCACAAAGACATTTCTTGTCAAAAATAAATAATTTTCAAGTAAAATCCAGTGAAAAGATCCGTTTGCAAACGTTAATTACTGGCAAACTAAGCCGAATTCAGCTTACATTATATGACATTATAGTTTCTAAATATGGTCAGGAACACGGTGGTAAAGTTATGCGGTTTCCTCCCGAAGCACCCTGTATTTACTTGTAATTTTTTAACAACGTGAATTAATTTGGATTTTAATAGTATTTACGTATTTTTGTTTATACATAAGCTCACCGTTTTGAGGTGAAATAGGGACACACTGACATATCATACGTAGTACTACTATATTTGTGTGCTATGTCAATAACTAATGATAAAATAATTTGATTGACAAACAATCTATAATGGCGCCAAATAAGATTAAAAGCAAATCCTGCAGGTGTACTTTCATATCGTCAACAAATAACTAAATGATGACTAGATGTATAGAAAAATAAAATGTCTACCACAGTACTTCCGTATACATACTTCTTAGGGGCAGCGCATACGACAGACTTTTTGTGCGATCGAGTCTGCGGCGCACAAAAAGACTGCATGGATTGTATGAATTGTGCGCCGGACTTTTTGCGCGTCGTGTGCGTTACTGCGTATAATTTTATAGTTTCTATTTTTAGAGAGTAAAAAGTCCGTCGCGGATAGTCTGTCGTCTGCGCAGGGTCTTAAACATTACGCCTGTAAAGAGAGAGCGAGACCGCAGGTAACTGCGAGGCTGTTTAATATTGTGTCCGAAGCTCCCGAAGCTCTGAAGTACCCTGTGTGGTGTCGGGATTGAATAACACTTCTCCATTCCTTCCGTGGATGTGGTAAGAGGCGACTAAAGAAATAGGTTTAGGTATACCGTCACTATTCTACCTCTTCCATCTTTGCAAACCTAAAACTATGCTAGAAGTGGCAGCGAGTCGTAATATAGTCATATTCGCAGTTTTGTCATGGATTTCGTGTACTTTGCCTACCCCATTTGGGAACACAGGCGTGATTGTATGTATGTACCATCGAACCAATTGATTACTGGCCCACCATAGAACCTATTCACAGTGAACGTCATAGTGCCATTGCATTGATTGACAAAGGGAATCTTTATGACGTTTATTATGACAACGTTCTGCGGTGGGTCAGGAATCAGTTGGTTCGATAGTATGTATGAAGCTCCCGATCTGTATTAATTCTGCAAGAGCTATAGTGACTATAGTATAGTCCATCGACACAGTGGAACAAATCTAGGATGGATGATGATTGTTACTAGAAGCTCGCAAAAGCGGTTGCAATAGGATCGGTTGTTAGCTTTCTCCAATGTGATGTAAGCACGGAGACTTTACTTCCAGTAGGCTTAGCGAAGCTACTCGCGCGCGGGATAGTCTACCCTGTTATTTTCTGACGTCGCTAGTTAGAGAGGGACGGGTTGTCTATCTCGCGCGCATCTGTACTCGTGCCTTGCTGTGCTAAGTTGGCTGAGCTGATATTATGAGTAAGTTTTTTGGGTTGTAAGTAAACACTATTGTACAAAAAATAATTACACAATATGGTAAAGTAAGCTAACCGATGAGAGACAGCGGAAACTTAATCATTGAGAATGAAAGAGAAGCTCTAATAAATATGGTGAAATATAGTACATATACTCATAAAATATTTACAAAATGTTTTTAAAAAAAAGAACCGGCGTATGTATGTGCCGTACCATTGACTAAGTGAACATCGAGAAAAAAATATATCTAGCAAACATAGGCAAAATATTTTGGCACTCCCTAAAAAAAAGGACAAGTAAAATCAATCACTTACACGTATACTAACTACTCTTTTCCTCAGAGGAGTAGGCAGAGACCACTGTCCCACTTGCTACCAAAACCACTACTTAGTACGAAAAAAATTTTATTTCGGCCCTTTTGTGCAACTATATTAAATATAATATAATATTTCTTATATGATTGCTTTCGGTACGAAGAACCGATCGAGTTGATTAAAACCTTTATGAAAGCGTGTTCTCTCACAAAGGCTTGCCTTTTAAAAACCTTAAACCCAATTCTCTACCTACTGCAATGCCGGTAATGACTAATAACCACCCTTTATTTATAATTTCTGCGTAAAAGCTGCGTTTACGCAATTACTTGGTGCCTTAAGAGGTGGACAAAGGCCCGGGCTATTGCACAATGCGTTTAAACGCATTCGTATAGTTTGAACGGGTGCAGTTTAAGGGAAAAGTATTTGGTGGGCTTTCGTACAATTTCGAATGTTACAACCGATACGTTGTTTGAGCGTTTGGAGCTTAAAGGCGAGGTTTCTAATGACGCTGATGTGTCATGTAGTGAAGCGAATGAATTGATTTTTCTACACAACAATTTTCAGATGTGATGTATACTGCTGTTTTCAAAACATGACACAATGAATTAGGCTCTAAGAGAGATTTTGCAATGTCAACTCTAAAACAGTATTTTAATTATTCTCTGAAACACAGACTGTTTAGTATTACCGTGTGGTCTCGGGTTAGAATAGCACCTGTCCATTTCATCCGTGGATAAGGGGCGACTGGCGTTTAGTGAGCTTAGCACGACATTCCTATCACTGTTTAACTAGAGACGTCAGAAAGGGACGGGTAGTCCATCCCGCACGCGAAAGACTCGCGCGTTTTGTTGTGCTAAATCCACTGGTATAGTTAGTTAGTGTCTCCGTTAATTTAAAAATGGCGAATTGTAAAATGGTCACGCAATTCAGTTTGCTACGAGTCCCTTAAACGGACGCTGTTCAAAGCAATGCTCGTTTTGGTTCTGGTTTTTGATGTCTTAATTGAACTAAAGGCTCTTTAGAAAGCGCCTGAAAGCTTTGCTTTGACTCTGCCCAGAATTAGCAGGACTTTTGTCGTGTCCATTCCATTTGAACATCAAGTTAGATCCTTGTATATCGGCCGTACCTTTCATACATACAGAAATACCATGTATTCCCAAATGGGGCACACGAAACCATTTTAAAAATAGATGAAAGGAGGTATAATGGTGACAGGATGCTAGCCTACTTAGTTGCCTCTTACGACGTCCAAGGATGAAATGGAGCGGTGTTATTCTGAACCCGACACTACACGCCAGACCACATTTTACACCTATAAAAACATTTCTTTATGGCGTATCTCCAGAGCATAAAACGGGATATTTTTCTAAGCAATTCTATCACAGTTTTCTGATTTGCAAAACTCTGTTAGCGCGATGTAGAACAGTCACTTGACCAACGTCACACTGATTCAGTGACGTCAGTGTAGCCACAGAGCTACGAGTGATTCACTTGACGATTGCTAGAAAGAAAGAAGGAAACGTTTGATGTTTATATTTACAATAGTTTTCACATTAATAATTTACGTTTTTTACCCGGTCTTTGTGTAACAAAAATTTATATTTCTGCAATGTCTGACCTCTTTATTCTTTGTCCACAGTACGGCAGCGACGAGTTCGGACATGACTCGCCGAGCCGGTACGCCTCGCCGAAGGGCGCGGGCGGCGGCGCGTACCAGGAG
>BHDV01020749.1:0-12324 GCA_005406045.1 Adoxophyes honmai
AGTTGCGGAAACCAGCCCGTCCTACAATTACAATTACAATTACGTAGTCTATCGTGAGCTCTGCCTACCCCAATTGGCGTGATTTTTATACAGTCGAGGAAATTGAATGTTTAGCAGGTTGACCGCCTTCATAATTTGTTCGCATTATAGGACAAACTTCACCGTGAAATTGAATATGCAGTAATGTCATGCAACTGGCTGGAAACAGCAATCAGGCCAATTTTAGAAGTATCTCAACCTGCTAAACATCCAATTTTTCTGACTGTATTATGTATGTAAATAACCAGCCAACTTCAGGACAGAAGTACAGCATTACGTCTAAAGAAAAATAAAATTAAAACAACCGGCCCGCAGCGCAATCGAGGCACTAGGACAATAGGTAGTGAACGGAACAATCTCGCCCGATAAGGAGCTGCTATCACGCGCTTTGTCTGCCTCCTCTCTTTGTCTGCTCTCCTGGTATCCTTTGCGTTCCAGCGCGGTACAGTCGGCAAGATACAGCCTTGCTCATGCTGCTAACGATATTGATCTTTGCGATTGCGGGAACAACAAACGAATGTTCACGCCTAAGTTTTCAAATGGGGTAGGTAGAGCACACTAAAGTGACCATTTCTGGCTTTGCTGCATAAACTAGGTATAAAAAGAAAGGTATAATAGTGACAGGTTGTTAGCCTGTCGCCTAAATCATACATAAACCTAATTATTTCCTTAGTTGCCTCTTATGCCATCCACGGAAGAAATAGAGATGTTATTCTGAATCGACACCACAGGTACTGGGAAAAGGGCATGTAAAAACTAAACCACTGTAAACTGATGTGAATGTGGTTTGAAAGGGCTAATGGGTTACGATTGGGGAAAATAGGGGTGACCAATAAATACACAATTACATACATACATCACTGTTCCTAAATGGGGTAGGCAGAGCACACGTAACGCTACACGGACAAAACCAAGACTATTTTCACGTTTCACGTCTAACATTAACACTTACATAAGTTTTCAGTTGGCAGGCATTATAATGACAAGTTGCTAGCCTGTCGCCTAAACCTATATCCTTAGTCGCCTCTTACGACATCCACGGAAGAAATGAAGAGGTGTTATTCTAAACCCGACACCACACGGAGACCAATACATAATGTATTATAGTCATAATCCAACAATTTAACCCACTCTTCTTACACAATCACTATAAACAAACTTAGTTATTCTTTAATCTGTTCCCAAGGCAATTTGTGAAGTAGAAAACAAAACAAGTCGTACACTGTATTGCAGATTGCGGCGCAGAAATAAGGCGGTATCTTTTCACTTACCGCTATTGACTATATCCGTTATTACACACGGCTCTCCTATAACGAGCCATAGCTCGCACCACGGTCCACTCGAATATATGCCGTTACATAAACTTTGTTCTTCATTGCCGCTTGCGATCGAGTAAAAACAAAACTAGGATCTTCCCTTCTTCTTAAAACAGCAATGGACCGCGTCAAAGTAACAAGGTTTGATTTCTAAAGCCGTGGTAAAAGCCCCACGTTCGCTACCCACGTGTGAGTGCCGCCTTTTAGATGTTTCTTTTGAGGACTTGTTCGTGCGTTTGCAAGATTACTGCTGCATTATGTGAACTATAAAAGTGCAATCGGAAAACGGTGAGTTAGCTCTTACGGCTAACAGCTGCGGTTCAAAGGGGACATTATCCATTCAAGAATACGTGAACTGTTCGTTAAAAATGTAAGTGGCGTATAATGGCAGCGTGGGCGGTTTTTTCATCTCTGGAACGGACAGTTTTTCTGGACAGGCTTTAATTAAAAGGTCAGTTAACAATGATCCGGGGAGCTCTGAGCAAGTTACGAAGTAATAACAACTCATCAAAAATTCCGTCTTCCCGCGGCTCTTGTCATTTCCGTTACACAATAATGTCTTTATTCTCGTAAAAAATAAAAATATTAGCGCGCGCCGCCGCGGCATTGTCGCGCGACACAAAGCCTCGACAATGCAGCCTCCACCCGACTTTTAATTCGCGCTCAAAAACCTTTAACCCTGAAACTTAACACTCCGCCGAGAAACCTTCGCGTCACCCTCCCGGCGCTCGGCTCAAAGCGAGTAGTGCCCTCGCTGTGGTTAGCGAATAGATGTACAGTCGCGAAGCGGGCTTGTTGAGCCTTTTACCAATGTTCGTAACTTGGTCGTGTAATACTAATCCAATAGCTGACATCCAGTCGGTCACATCGGTCATTGATTACACGTCTAAATTGCGAACAGTGGCAAGTGGCTCAACAAATCCGGTGACTGTATAGCGAAGCTATTTCGTGCGATAGAATTGCCTGAAAAGAATTCGCTGGCGACTTTTATTACTCCGATACAGATTATCTGTCGTTTTCTGCGGGTAATTGGCGTGACGTGACCTGTGGCTCCTCATCGCTCAAACCCTCATCAAAGCGAATTAGGCCGCGCTCAAAATTGTAAAATTAAGTCGATAAAAACTATGATTGAAAACGATGTCGCGCGACACGGGACTCCCATTAGCCGGGACTTTGATCGCAGTTCGCGGGAGTTTTTCATTATGCTGTTAACACGGCGGGAGGCGCTACCGGGTAAAATTTACCACACGGTGCATAAATTCGCAAATATTTATTTTATTACTTAATTTTGAGCCGAGTCACTTTAGGTACCTTCCGAGAAACGTACGTTAGACTGCTTTTTGGAATATGTAGGCAATGTGCATGCGGCTTTCGGCTAAAACACACATCTAAAGTGCGAATGGGTATTTTTAACCCAGTAGCGACTATTTGTGTCATTATTTTTAACAGTCTACATTTTACATTTTTGTTGATTTAGATTATAAATATGCCTTATTTCCACTCATTGAAGAACAAATAGAACTTTACTGCATTTAGAAAATAGTCAAGAAGAAGATAATTCTAAAATTGAAGACAATGAAAAATATAGTGAACATGAAAGTAATTCAGAGCATGAAGGAGAAGACAAACAGACAGTAAAGACACTGATTGAAATTTATGATATTTATGTCATAAAAATATGTAAAGAGCATAACTATAGTGTGTTTGTGAAGAATGAGCCCAAAAAGTACAGTCAGATTAACATTCAATGTGCCACATTGTAAGGAAAGTGATCATACTTTGAACATTTTTTTTTTCAAAAAAATGCCAAATTAATGCATGTCATATTTATCATTATAAGTAAGAACACAAGATACTAATTCTGTATTGATCTCGTTTTTACATTTTTTTTATTTGTTTAGGGTCAAATTTTTGGTTTTTTATAAGCTATGTGCAAAATAATGCTGATTTATATGCTGTGTCTTTAAAAAAAGATAATAATTTTGTTTTAAGAGGTAACTACTTTTTTCTCAGATTATTTCGTTGAAAATATAACAAAATATAATATAAAAATAATGTTTTATTGAAATACCTATAACAAACCACCACTTTTACAATAAACACACTGTGGTATTTTTTACCCAGTAGCGACCATCCGTGTTGCATTATGGGGCGCGCCTCCCGCCGTGTTAAGATGGAAAGTTCGCAGGTATTAAAAGCTCGTTCTGAACTTTATTTCATTGCTCAAGTTGGGTGGCTGAATGGGATGAGCGATGGGCACGTACGGGGGCTTTAATAAGGTTCAATTTGAGTTGTTCCCGTGTCGCTGTTCCTTATGATATTTTGACCGGCTTAGCACAACAGGGGCGGTGCGAGTATGTCAGAAAATGGCAAGTAGAATATCCCGTTTGCGAAATGACTACAGTTGCTACTAAATCAGATGGTACTAAACATATATATATATAGTCCTCCTCATCGTTCCGATGACGGCGACCCTGGCTGTGATTAGATTTGTATTGTACAAATTAAAATCTATTTTCTAGCATGAGCCCTGATGTGGCTCGCTAGTCCAAACTTAGTTTTAAATATTCTGTTGCAAGGCATGCAGTACAGTTGACCTCGAGAGTTATAAGTATAGGTGTAGGAGGGCTTAGGTCTTTCCTTACGTTCCTGGCGTTTAAGGTCAATTAGTCTCAGCCGTTCAGCGTCAAATGCTTTAGTAGATTTGTAGATGGTGTTTCGCCACGAAGATCTTTGCATGGCGAGCTCCTCCCAACCTGTAGGGTCAATAGCACATGCGTTCAGATGTTTTTTAAGCACGTCCTTATAGCGCAGATGCTGACCGCCATGTCTCCGTTTACCCTTTGCTAACTCCGAGTAAAAAACAATTTTGGGTAAACGGGAGTCAGACATGCGGAGGACGTGTCCGCACCATCTGAGTTGGCGCTGCATGAGTAAAGCCTCCATGCCGAGCATCCCAGAATTAGAAACATGAACAGTATGACATTGATATACGTATTCTAAAATGTACACACATGGTGAAATTTGCCTACGAGATTCAATGTCCCCTGGACTTCTAGTAATACACATATTGCAGAATCGACTGTAGCTTCGAGAGCTGCGACCCGCGCTAACAAGGTTAGGCGCGCGTCCATTACGAGCAAATGGGCCCGATGCCGTGCCGCCGCCGCGCCGCCGCCGCGCCGCGTTGGTAATGGTTGCATTCACAGCTAGGCATTGACGTACAATAAACAACTAGACTCATCACGCTCAAAAATGTCGGAAGCAAAAGTCTGCACGCGTCAACTGTGCAGAGTTTTGGTTCAGTTGTCTTTCGACGCGCGTGACGTCATGTCACTACTTCTAATGGTCGTGTACAATTTGTTATTAAACATTACTGCTACAAAACAAGGTGTTCATTTGAATGAATGCTGCTCATGTTATTTGTATGTGTTGATGTACACACACCATGGGCGTAGCCAGGGGGGGGTTTTGGGGGTTCAAACCCCCCCCCCGAAAAGTTCAGGCACAATCGTGATTTTTTTGTGTCCAACTCGCACTTGGCCGATTTTTTTTCCGTCAAACCCCCCCCGAAATTAAATCCTGGCTACGCCCGTGACACACACAGACAACGCCGCTCGGACGTTTTTTGAGGAATTTTGTTAAATTGGGAGTCTAGTTGTTTATTGTACGTCAACGCAGCTAGGCCGTTAAATCCGTTGATCGTTAATTAAACTCGCTAACGGAGTTTAGTACAACCTTAATCTTGATATTCCGTCAACTGTTCAAAGTGATGAGATTTAAACATTTGCGATTTATCGAAAAAAAAACGATGTGTTTTTCAGGTATGTTTTGTACTTCAAATTTAGTAAAGTTGTTTGGGTGAAACCAAGAACATTCAAGGAAGACATTTCTATGGCTTCGTAATGTTACATTACATAGGCTGGGTTTCTAAATGGGGTAGGCAGCGCACAAAAAACCTTACATAGACAGAGCCATGACTATTCCAGCCACTATTAGCTATTTTAGCCACTTTGGACTCAAAAATAAATAAAAGAGATAAAATAGCGGCAGGTTGCTAGCCCGTCATCTATAGAATATTTATTACTTTACCCGCTTCGTTAATATCCACACGTCGTGTTATTCTAAACACGACACCAAACTAGGAGTACTATTTATTGATCATTATTAGTTCTGCAAATAGGTACATGATAGGTAAATAGGTTAAAAGGCGGAATGGGATACCTAAATAATATTTTTTAGGATATTGTGTTAGATACACGGGACAATGTCAAAAGCAAAATTACTATCCTAAAAAAAAGATGCTTATCCTATTTCACCTATCAAGCGTCGATTATACACGTAACATAGAGTTCCCTTACCTTATCTAAGAAAAGTACAGCTTCATCTGTCAACGGAGTTAGCTATTATAACTCTTTATCGATAACGAAGTTAACTTCTCAACAATTCCCAGCTCTACTCGTGTTTTACCGACGCTACAAAGCCCTCATAACGTTACATTCGAACGCGCAATGCTTAAAATATAAAAGGATTTACACCATTACGTATCGGGGATGGATGAGCGCTGTAAATACAGAATTACTCTCGCATGGCAACCCCGAGCTGTAACGGCCGTAATTAAGTGAATGAGTGTAATTGTGTTCGCAAAAAGTTACCAAAATGGAACGGTAAGTGAATTCGCTGGATGAAAGCATTAAGTTTTATGTTACGGGTTGTTTATTCGGTGTAATAGTACTTACTATTTAGGTCTCTGTGAACCGACTCTGACTCTAGACTCTTTTCTAATGGGAAACGTCAATAATAAAATTGTTAGAATAAAAAAAAAGGTGTGAGTTAACATGTTAGAAATCTGTCACTATTATCTATATCTCTTCCATGTGTGCATGTTTAGACCTAAGAATATGCTTAATGAAATGGTGAAATAGGCATAATTTGGCTATACATATAATGTATTTTACGCTCTACCTACCCATTAAGCGTGATGTATGTATGGGATTGTAAAAATTGAGTTAACGACAAACACAGACAAACATTTAAATATCAATTAGCAATCCAATTACACAACAGAACGAAACGAAAAACGACACGAGACATAATCTTGACAATATTCATGGAATATAATAATATTATTATCACGCTTGTATTCCCTAGCAGGGTAGGCAGAGCTCACAAAACACTGCATAGACCAAACCATGACCATCTCACGCTGGATTGCCACTTTCCACATTTTAAAGAGGTATAATAGTTGCAAGATATTAACCTGTCGGCTATTTCCTTATGAATTTATTACCCTGCACACCAAAACCTATTTCCTCAACCAACTACGACATCCACGAAAAAAAGTGAAAAGCATGATATTCCGCACACATCACGCCTGTATTTACGAATGTGGTAGGCAGAGGACACGAAACGTAACATAATCAAAACCATGACTGTAGAGGAAAGAAATACAATAGTGACAGGTTGCTAGCTAGTCGCCTAAAACATATCTAAATCTATTTGCTTGGTCGCTTCTTACGGCATTCACGTAAGAAATGAAGAATGTTATTCTAATCCAGACACCACACTGGATGTTCCACATATTCTTGATATTCCCTTCAAATTTTATAGTTATAGTTTTAGGACGCCTGTATAGCGCTCTCGTAAAGCACGAGAAATTGGCAGGTGCTAAATATTCTAACCCCGACACCACCCAAACACTTGGGTATTTAGCCCAAACACATGTCTCAACAGGACTGCAATCAGGTCACTGCTTTCCACGAATAAGACTCCATTTGAGTAATCGCTCTGAGGCACCAACGAACCAAAGCATTACCGATCCCAATCAAATTTAACCGGTCTCATTACAACCCAAAGTTTAAACTCGAGTGTAGTCAACAAGATTAAAGCACTTAATTTGATTCCAGTTTCGCTTGAATAGGATCCTGAATTAGCTGGAGGACAATAAGAGATTCGGCCACCTGAGCACCGATTTTACAAACGGCGAAGAGAGAATTCGATTACGTATTGTTGCCAAATTTTTGTGTTAGTTACGAGGATAGGAGTCGCACCACTTCTCCATACAAACGTAGTCCCCTGTTTTCTTCGTGAATAATGACATTAGAGCAAAATTTTTTTTTTCAATAAATTTGTATCTGTTGTGGCTATGCTCCTACGATTTGCTTTTATCGATTTTCTAATTATTATTTTTTGTTATTTTTTTTTATATTTGGAAAGTGGTGCGACTCTTACCCTCTTAACTTTTAAGGGTGGTAAGACCAAAAAAATATTTTCATACAATCACGCTTGTTTTCCTAGGGTAGGTAGAGCACACGAAACGTGGCTTAGATAAAACCATGATTATGAGTATTTCACGCTGCGCGGCCACTTCAGCTTAGTTTTAGATTTGCAAACAGATGGAAGAATTATAATAATGACAGGTTGTACAGGACATACATCATCACGCCTGTATTCTCAAATGGTAGGCAGAGCACACAAAACGCTCTATAGACAAAACCATGTCACATTTTGTGCCCACTTCAAGCAAATTTTTTAGGTTTTGAGTTGGCAGGTATAAAAGTGTCAGGTTACTTACCTGTTGCCTAAAGCATACCTAAACCTATTTCCTTAACTGCCGCATACGATATCCATAGAAGAAATGGCGGCAACAAAAAAAAATAGCATACAGGATTCTCGTTACTCACTGTTGTATAGAGCTATAGCTCTGTTAGTGTCTGCGAGGATTGTGAAACGTCAGATCTGAGGGAATAACCCAAATTCCACTTAGCCTTCTAGCTTGGCATCGTGTCGGTGCCTTCTTGCTTTGCTAGATATACCTGTGGTTATGTATTGTAGTGCTCGCTAATACACACTAATTCATACCGCATTCATATACGCATTTATAACTATATAGGCATTTAGAATTTTGAAATTCGGAACAGATCATTGAGTCAAAGTGACAATCGAGCAAAAGGCTAGTGTGATTGAGTGTTTGCGTAACTACAACACATTAATTAGGGTTCCGTACCCAAAGGGTAAAAACGGGACCCTATTACTGAGACTTTATAGCTCGACATGCTTCGGGCTAATTCGTAGCCCTTCATCTAGGAGCCGCGAAACGCGAAACAGTTTTGTCGAGCACGAGCAGTCGCGCGAATAGATGAACGGCTATTTATAACGTGAGTTATCCGTATTTTATAAGATGAGTAAGTCTCAGAGTAGTTTAATGTTCAATCTTGCAATTTCAATTTGATCCACTTCCCGGTCACCAATTTCAGCAAAAACAAAACCAGAAACTGCAATAAAAATAAAAGCGGTGTGCTTAATTTGCGTTTAAAGTAATTAATGATTAAAGCTTTAAATAAAACATCGTAAAATCATTAACTTTATTGAAATATCCGACAATAACGCGGCGGCGCTGGCATTTTAACTACGTTTTAATCACGGCTGTCGGACCGCGAACACGGGGATTGTGTCGGCGACAAATTACAGTCGCAGACACAGACTTATATCGAAATATATGACTCAAGTGTACGAGTACCTATGTACTTCGCGTGCCAAAAGGGAGCCGAAAGGGAAAGCAATGCACTTTGACGCGATTTCATTTAGTTTTGTATCACTTAGATTAGGTTTAACTGCGCAGAGACAGGAAAACCTGAATAAGGCCGCGTCACCTTTGAATCGGTTGCACTCGGACTGTCAATTCCCATTACTAAAGCGCTCATGTGACGTTACAGTAGTAGGAAGAGAAAAAGTGGCACACTTGGTTTTCATACAAATGTAGAAACGCGCGGTGCCTATTTCGATATAAGTCTGTGGTCGCAGATGAAATTACGGATAAATACGAATCACCGGGTGCGATAACCAAACGCGGTTGTGATCGACCTTCGTTCGATGGTCAAAATAAACTCTTGAGTCTGAAAAGAAGAAAAGATGGATGTGAATGAATGAATGCTGTGACAAATACTAATTGTGTGTTGTATTGTGAATTTTGTATGCCAGGTATTGGTGAAATGTGTGATCCACTTAATATTGAATATATTTTATACCATGTTTCAAGCAAAATAAATGATTTTGATTTTTGATTTTGAAGAGCCAGAGACCGGATGCGCTTTCGTGTAAAAATTGGATTACGATTGTTAGAGCCTTTTTAGAGTTTACGTAAAAGTATTTTGTATTCGTTCAATTTAGTTTAAATGTCAAAATTAAAATAAGGGTTTCGGCTTTGGTTTCGATAATGTTACGTGATATCAATGTTTCAATTGCAAAGCAACACTTGGTTTCAACTATCAAATCGAAACTGATGTAGATTTTAAGAGCGTAAAGTCGCGTTTTCACCTAGTGTTCTGAGCAAACATTTGCTCAGAACAAATGTTCGGCTGTTCGGCCTATGTTCGCTCAAAACATACAACATCTGTTTTCACTTAAATGAATTACGAACATTTGTTCAGAACAAAAGATCGGCGAACAGTAGGCGAGCGAGCCAGTTGCGTTTGCAGCTATAACGCCAAGCAAATGCTCTGAACACCTGTTCGCTCGCATATGACGTCGTTTACACTGAATGAATGAGTGAGCGAGCATTCGCTCGCCGAGTCCGGCCGATCATCGCTGAACGAACACATTCGAACGGTTGATCGTTTTCATCTACCGCACGAACGAACGAATGCTGTTCAGAACACTAGGTGAAAACGCGACTTTAGACAATAGCGCACGGGAGTAGCCCATCGCTATTGCCAACAGAACAGAAGACAAGATCTTACGTCATTGCTTCTTAGCTAATACCATGGCGATTTTGAAGGAGTTTAAATAACAAGATTAAACAGCAGCAATCCTGTTTAACTCTTGACTTTCAACTGTATTAGTCAGATGTTAAACAAAGTTTCGCTGATACGCAATCGGTGTAATAAGGAGTTTCTAAGACGAAAGCAAACATTGATGTTTGCGAGCTGGAATATGGAGTTGAGATGTTCGTGGTTGTGAACTATCTGCTTGGTTGCGACTTTGGGTGTTGCTATGTCGAGAGGTGTTGCTACAATCGTTTACTAGTTTAAAGCATAACTTGAGAATTCCTGCAGAATCTAATGCCAAAATGATTGTTCTTGGACCTGCCAACTCGAAACGTAAAAATAACTTCCTAGAAGGGACCACGAAACGTGAAATAGTCATAGTCTTGTCTTGTAGCTTGTAGCGTCACAAAGCTTGCACGACAAAAACTTACACACACTCAATCAAAAATGGCTTCACCCTTCCCTATAACGAAGCGGCTGTCATTTGATTACTGCGACGGTTTGGCTGCATAGGCACTTGACGCACTTACGGTCTAACCGGATTACGAGCCCGGTCGATGGGACCCTTACCTGCGAAGGGGATAAATGGGACAGGGCAGGGGTGCCCGGTGACCTTTGACACTGTAACGCGTGAATTATGGATCACGGAAGGGCGGAGTCTAAAGAAAAATAATTAAGACTTGTTACGTTTTAGAATTAAAATAATACCCCTTCATTTTTCCATGCCGTAAAGCCTTGTGCAGAAGGCAGACTATCCACGTCGGACTTTTTAGTCTGTGAAAATAGAACCTATGGAATTATAATGCAGTAACGCACAGGACGCGCAAAAAGTCCGGCGCACAATGTATAAATCCACGCAGACTTTATTTGCGCCGCAGACTCGATCGCACAAATAGTCTGTCGTCTGCGCTGCACCTAAGGAGTAAATCAAGCTGCAACCAACAATAAAAAAAAAAACGCGCGTGGATGCGGAGATGCAAGGTATGGCACACCGAGTCACGCAGCACCGTGCGTGATAGGAACGGCTGTAATACACAAAACGCAACTATGAGCGTGAGAGCACAAAAACCCGGCGATGCAGATCTGCATTCCCGCAAGTACGCGTGTAAGTGCGTGGTAGTGTGTTAATCACTTTACACTTCTCACTCGAACGTGACGCTAACACATAATTTTCTACAAAGACAGAGAACTTGTTTAACATTACATTTAGAGCCATTGTTCACATTTTCTGCTTCGTGGCTCTAGTAACGATATCACCTGTCCGATCGCGGCGGCTGACCGGAGAGCCCTTAAGACCTTGTGTCGAGACACCTCTGAGGTCACTCTTATCGTGCTTGTTGTATAAACGATCTACACATTATACTCGTAGACTAATTTACGTCAAGGGCGAAAGTAGAAGTACACTATTGTATGTACTCACGTTTTTATATCGAGATTAGCTGGACATGTGTCGGGCCAAACTTCGTAATTATATCATGGATATGTCTATTTCACGGTTCGTGTGCTCTGCCTACCCCATTTGGGAACATAGGCGTGATTTTATGTATGTATGTATGTAGGTATATCGCTGTTTGCACATTTTTTCTGCAGGCTTCCTTTCGATGTTTTTCATTACCTCATAATATTTACCTAATGAAACTAACTAAATAACTTAACGATAGATACAGAATTGTAAACTATATTATAAGTTGCTTCGTAACTTTCATAGGGATGTTTGTGTTCTTGAGTAACTTTAAGGAATATTACTTGTCTCTTTCGAGGTCAAAAACGGGTTCAGCGATGTAAACCTACGTCTAACAAATAACTTGTGACCTAACAACGAACCCTAACTCCTGGAATTGTGTTATAGAATTACTAGAATTTCGACAGCGAAATTTAGCACTAAACGAATACCTTGTTCGCTTTTCTTCCAAGAACTGAAGTTCTGTATTTATTTTAGTAACTGTGGGAAAAGGGGTGGGCGATTTTATAAAAGAGTTGTCCATTGCTTTTTTTTTTAATTAGAATTAAATTGTTTTTTTTTTTACTGCGAATCATGGGTGCTTTCAATACGAGTCCAAATTTTAAGTATGCGTGTGTATGTGTGTGTGTGTGTGTGCGTACGAAGGAGCTCGCGCGCGATTGTGTGTGACATCTTTACTTTACACTATCAAATTAATGATTAAGAGCGTGCACACAAAATTCGGTGATTTTGATGTTTTTCC
>BHDV01020754.1:0-13722 GCA_005406045.1 Adoxophyes honmai
CCGCTACGCCGCGCTGCGCTGCTCTTCTGGTGTGAACTGAGCCTTAGGCCCGCTGGCTAAAGCGACTGTTTTACTTGTTAACGTATCTATTAACGTAACTATTGTCTTAACGCTTAGGACTTTAGTGTGTCCAATAGCTCGTAATCTTAACATACCCTGCCGCGTAGTGACGGGCTTACAATAACACCTCTCCATTTTTTCCTTGGATGATGTTGTAAAAGATGACTAAGGGAAGGTTATGGTAATATTTTAGACGACTAACTATCTTTACAAAAGTACGTACCATGGTTCGACCTGTGTCCTCTCGCGCAGAGGTTCCCGGGTTCGAATCTCAGGGTCCCTTCTCTGAATTTTCAGAATTTATGTGCGAAATCGAATTTGATATTTACCACGAGCACCTGCACACAGTGAGAAGTAAGCAGAGAAGGCCTGTGCTCAGTGGGACGTAATTAGGCTGGATTGTTATTATTATTACATAACTTGTGTACGCCGCTGAGGGTAGATTGGTGTGTTTGTGTCGTCGGACTAGCCGTTAGCACAGGATTATAGCTTAATCAGATGTATAGTGTGAGATCGAATTAGAGATCAAAAATGTAAACAAACAACTGTCAATATCCAAGTGAAATTCCAAATATAGTCAACCTTTTTTGTTACTAATTGATAATAATTGTATTAATTTTTAACTACTTTTAGTTTATTGATTCATAACAATAAAGCAATGGCAACATGTTTGTTCACATTTTTGATCTCTAATTCGATCTCAGACTTTAGTGACCAAAGTTAACGAAGATTTACAGCCATTACATACTGTCATCAAACATACCTGTATAAATTAAAAAAGACAATAACTTAATTTACGTACATTTATCCGTAGAATACATACTTACATAGAATTCCATAGAATAAGTACTTACTATTGTAGTCGTAGTATGTATCCATACATTATGTAGTTGGGAAGTACCTAGTTGGTAGTGCGGGGAGCCGCGGCAATAACCGTCCCAACAATTTATTGTCATAATTTGCGCCTATCGCCCGCTATCAGCGATACCTACCAGCAATTCATATTCAGGTGCGGGCCGCGAAGTTTCAGGAAGGCTCCATCGGAATTAGAGTTCCGTGTACATTGTTTACCGCGTTATCTATCCACCGTGCTCAAAATTCTTTAAACGCTGTTCTATTTTTCTAGCAAAAAAGCGTGAGATGTATGCCTGTGTGGTGTAGGGTGAATAACACCTGTCCATTTCTTCCGCGGATGTCGTAAGAGGCGACTAAGGAATTAGGTTAAGGTATATTTTAGGCGACATGCTAGCAACCTGCCATATGCATACCTGCCAACTCGAAACCAAAAAATACACTAGAAGTGGCCGCGAAGCGTGAAAAAGTCATGATTTTGTGTGCTCCGCCTACCCCGTTTGGGAATACAGGCGTGATGGTGTATGTATCATGTGATGTATGAAATCCTGCGGCGCCTCCGCCTTTCTTGAGCGAAAGCAGAGATCATTTTATAATTTGACTGGAGTATAGTTCCATGTGCCCGTAGATATCAGTAACTGTCGGCCGCAGACGTGCTCGTATTAATACATCATGCAGCCTCACCCACATTACAAGGGGGATTTCATTGTGATACCGTATGTCTCAGCCGAGTATAAATCAAGCTGTATCTTTGCACAGTAGTGGTATCATTAAATATGGAGTTTTAATCTGGGATAATCATATCAGCGCGGGCAGGGGATGTAATATTAACGAGCAGCGCTCTGCGCCGGCAGCAGCGATATAAACCTTCTAATGCAATATTTATTTCCACATAAAGTCACTCACTATGTGATAAAGACACGGAAGCGCGGTCTATAAATAAGCTATCTCTAAAGGATCAAAAAATTAAACTGTTTCCTAAGCAAACTCCTCCCGTTGCCATCGGATTCGTCGTGATCATCCCAAATCTCAAAGATAAGAAGTTTCGGCTTTCATTAAATCCGCCTTCAAAAGTTTATCTTTGAGAAAGTTTTAACAACTGTCATAACCCCTTATTGAGTTTGAGATACGGCGCCTCGTGGATGTAACTCCGGCCTCGCGCGCCGGGGCATGCCTCGCAACACTCTAATCATCATTATCATACCTGTGTATTGACATCAGTGTATTGGTTTAAGCGGTGAATCTCTTAATACAGTCAATAATTTTAATTCATGTGTCACCATAGAACCTTTTTAAAGAAAAATTCATTACGATTTCCCTTGATAATAAATTAGATACTACTATGACGTTTACTGTGAATTGATTCTGATGGCTCATGAAGTCATGAATTAAAGTCCTTGACTGTTTGTGTGTTTGTACTGTGTAGCGGAGCTTTCAGACGGCGCCGGCGGCTTTTCTCCACTATTTAATTATAGATAAAAGACAATATCCTTATGTTTACATCAGTGCATGGGTCCAAACAGGGCCAATCCTTGTCGAGCCGCGCTGCTGTTTCCGCAGCAGTTGCTTATCTCTTAATTTATCGCTTGTTATTTCCGCTTGTCCGCTGGCATTACGAAACAGCCTCGCGACCAAATTTAGAAATATGCTTGCAAACAGGATAATACAATAGCTCATTCTTATCAATACGATGTAACGGGATATGGGGAATCGCGTACGAATAAACGCGAAACTATTTCATAACATACGTTTAATACGATGACGGTTTACATAGTCGACTATTTCATAATATGATTTAATACGTACCGTTGCCGGTTTATGAGTACGTCAAAATGTCAACAACAGGACGTTACGTTTAATTGAAAGGTATCCCAGCTGAGTAGACTTCATCACAAAGGGTCGGGGGTTGGTTTCAATCAGGTATAAATATCGGAGTCGTAACGGCGGTCCCACCGCAATCAGGGCCGCGTTTATTTTGCTTTCCAATAGTTATTGCGGCCACCGGACGGGCTCGTAAACCTGCTCTTTATGGCGGCCGTTGTATTCACACGCCATGGATTAAAAGCCGGCTTTAGTAGGCGGCTACTCGTGCGCGGGCGCTCCACAATGCGTCACGTCGCAGCCGCCTGGGCCATTACGGCGGAGTGAAAAATTAAATCAACTCGGAGACCGACGCGGGCCGAGTGTGGACATAGCCGAGCGCCGCCCGACAAATTACTTTCCGATGTCATCACATTTCTGAAAGCCCCAAAGTTTAACTGGGCACTTACTTTTATAACGCTGAAATAACTTTAATTTTAGATGTGGTGTCGAGATAGAATAACACCTCTCCATTTCTTCCGGCGGATGTATATTTGACTAAGGAAATAGGTTAAGGTATATAAGCCGAGAGGCTAGCAACCTGTCACTATTCTACCTCTACTTCAACTTAAAACGATAGAAGTGGCTGCAAAGCGTGAGTCATAATCATGATTTTGTCGTCTGTCACGTTTCGTGTGCTCTGCCTACTCCATCTGGGAACACAGGCATTATTGTATGTATGTAAATAAAAATATCAAGGGCAGCTGGCCGACTCCTGAGAGTTGGGGCAACCCCTAGCGTTATCAAATAACGATTGCCCTTTGGGCGCGTGATTGCCGGACACATTTGTCGCGGCAATTAGTGGCCGGCTGTCACCGGACTCTAATTGGCGCCCGGCGCCCCGGCCGGCGCCCGGGGGCTCCCACAGGTGACCGGGAACAAAAGAAAACAAAACAAATTGATTTCACGCGTGCAGCTATACGCAACACAAAACAGTAGGGTAGATAGAGAGTTTAAATTATAATATAGTATTTGTACTTACGGACCGGCAAGCGCAGCGTAGAACGTCCACCTACAAGATAAACAGACGACTATTGATAAAGGTCGGCGGAAAACGCTGGATGGAAGTCTAAAATGGAGGTCTATGTTCAGCAGTGGACGTCTTATGGAAATAGTGATGATGATGTTGATGATTTATACTTATGTCGACTTATTACCACGTTGGTACTTCATTTAGACGGTAACCACCGCCTAGGAATGCTTACAATATTTAATTTCTTCTTTGGAAACCTCTACAAAGAGTTTGTTCTATTATCAGGTGCTTTCAGGAGAAAATACCTTTTGAACTGCACGGCGCGCGCTCGCACAACCAGGACCAAAACGTTACACATTACACACACAGTGCACAGTAGGTACAGTCAGCGTCAAAAGTAACTGACAATTTTAGTACTGAGTAACGTCAAATTCTATACTAAAATTGTCACTTACTTTTGACGCTGACCCTACAGTTACACAGTACGGCTAGCTTTGGTGTCACAACGGAAAGTTACCGGAAATTGTAACTACGACTTAACGCATCTTTTCACAAGAGTAACATTATGCTCCACCCAGATATATGTAATTTTATATTGTCGCCCGTCAAATATCTAAAGCGTAAAACACACTAAGCAGATGCAATAAGATATCTGTATCTGAACGGATAAATCTGTCGATATCGCTCCCTAAACAATTCACTAACACAAACAGCGCAGATAACTTATATTTTACCGTCAAGTATCTGTTGGCAGCGACATAATATGGAAAGATGGCGTTTATACGCAGATAAAATATTATCGTATCTGCTTAAAGTGAAGTCCAGAATTAGGCGAACTAACTTGACAGCCGAAAATGTTGCCAGACACAGGAAAAAATAAATAGTGATAAGTTTATGTCGACATAAATATGTCGATATTACCATGTGCTTTCTATAAATCTGATTCTATTTTAATTTTATCAAGTAATTCGTCGAAACTTTCACACTCTTACATAATTTGCCAAATATGGACGAACTACTGCAATTTACCGCGATTTAATATGATCTGAAGGATGTACGATTTACTAACAAAAATTGATTCAAGGTGGTGTATTTTTAATTTCTACCAATATTTATTATTATTCATTCACTTAGTAAAATTATTAGTTTGATTCCAAACACAATAATAAAGATAACAAAACTTTTTACTTTAAACATAGATTTTATAACAATACTTTTTACTTTACATCGATATTAACAGCACTGGCCAAACTGTGGCAACTTTAGTGCACAATGAGCTGTCAAGTTAGTTCGCCTAATTTTGGACTCCACTTTAGTCTGTGACACGCTTTACTTGGCTCTTGGCTCAATGTCGTGGATATAAGCATTGAAAATACCAACCCTTCAAGCAAACTGAGCTCAGTGATTCAGAAAGGTCTTCGAATCTCCGTTGATAGTAACTCGCAAACAAAGCTCCATCCAAATCGACGTTTGTCTCGTACTCGCTCAATCGGAGCAAATTAAGAATAATGAAGCGGGGAGGCGCGGGCTAAATGTTATTTCACCTCCGATTAATATATGGCCACTTAGAGCCCGCGGCGTTTTCCCTGTTTACCTCCCGTGTTTGTCTAGTTTCCTCCACTCGTGCTAATGGCAAGGAAAACAGTCCAAAATCTGCACTCTCTTAAATGCTATTAGCAGCGCTCGCTGGACAGGTAAGGAATAATATTTTTGCTCCAGAAAGTCTTGAGATGGCTTGTGTGTGTAGTTTCGTAAGAATTACGAATGAAAAGGACTTTTTATTGAACCTGTCGCCTGGTTCCGTATGAGTTCGTCGCGAAGCCGCCGGTTAATATCGCGCTCCCCGTTAATCCCGGTACACACAAGCACACAACAAACATACACAACACACACATACATTCGCGTGCACATGTAGCTTGTGGGAACTTATTAAACCCCCATTGTGCGGTTTGAAGAATGTTGCCAATATAAACTTGGAGTACGGTGCAATAAAAGTTGGTGATAAATTTTAACAATGGAACAGAAAGATGGTACCGCGAAAATGTCGTGTACCATTTTTTATTCTGTATAAATGTTTCGAATAAAACTTCTCGAAAAACACACATAAACTTGCGTCGTTGTGAGTAATAAATGGCGTCGCGAGTTTCTAACTATGAGTGTAAAAATAAGAGCCGTCGGAGCGCAGGGCGACGTGCCCCGACCAGAGCTGTCCATTGATATCTCAAAGCCAAAGAATCGGGTGCAGGGTCAACACCCCCTTTATAGCCATAATATACAATAGCGATAAATACAATGTTACAGGTGTTATAAACATCACCCGTGACAGAAGCCGCGTATATTTCTCACCGTAACGGCAAGGGTATAGAGTCGTTAATTCATAGAATAACCTAAAAGCAATCTTCGCAAAGCCGATTCCACGCGGTTCGCTTTTCGTTCGCCTGTCTCTCATTCGCGAAACGTTACGTGAAATGAAACAAAAGTGTTGAGAGAATTCATTAGAACCGATCGCACAATGTAAGCTTTTTGTATTCTGCCGGTTCATTTACTGCGTAACATCGCTTTAATACAAACCATATTGTTTTTATTATTTCGGGCTTCGGTTGTTTGCCTTGAGTACAGTGTTTTGCACGTTTCCTTTTATTTCAAAAGTGAAAACGTGAAGAAGAATATCAAATGCAGTAAAGCGGCCACAACCCGTGTTAGCAGTTCAATGACACGTATGCAAACCAGTGAGTAGAGCTGTATGAATTTATAGAAACTCAAAGTTATAACATGAATAGTGATCCATGTGGTGTTGGATGTAGAATAACAACTCTCCGTTTCTTCCATGGATGTCGTAAGAGGCTATGTAGCGTTTCTTGTGCTCTGTCATGGCGTGATGTATGTATGTATGTATGACATGAATCACGCGTCACGAATTTTAGTATACATTTTAGGGGTAATATGTACATTGTCTTAACCCTTAGGTGCATGATTTAATTTTTTTTTACGAAAAAAATATATGTGGTTGGGAAATATGGGTGAATGCCAGGAAAAATAGTAAAAAAAATCGTAATCATTTTTTTATATATTTTTTTTTACGTTTTCGTACTTTGTATCATTTTTGATACTCCATGGAGCAAGCACTAAAAAAATATGTTCTAAAATAATTAGTCAATAAAATATAAACTTCAAAAATAGAATTTTAACAATCGCAAAACATTAGCTATAAATGAAATTCATGTTTTTGTGTGTTTATGGGTATATACGGATCTTGTGAACTCGTCTATGGCCTGTTCTCGTTTAATAAAATGAGGATCTGAGGATCTTAGTTAAACCAGGTTTTTCTATAAAATTTAATTCTTCTGCCATACTTGTAGGTTCTTCTGTTGTCTCTTCTCCCTCGAGAATTGTTTGCAGGTCTTCGAGTGATTAAAAAAACTCCAGATCATCTCCTTCGGACTCGGCATTGTCTTCCGATATTTTTCCACCTTCTAACTGAATCAACAGTGCTTCTACGTCCTTTTCTAAGACAAACCCTATGTGGTGATGTTGGGCATGTAAATAAGCTTTTATTACCATGCCCACTACTTGATAAATAATGGTAAAGTATAAAAAACTCAAAAAGTTCTGTAAACCATGCTAGTAGAAAAAGTAAGCGTAGTGCATGGAGTATCATTATTGATACTACAAAAAAGTCGTCATCGCATGGAGTATCATTTTCGATACCAACTGGAAACTCAAAAAAATATTGTATTAACACAAATCTCACAAAAACTTCTATAATCCCCGATAAATAGAAATACTAACCTTTCTTATACATATTTTTCCGATTGGAAATATCTCATGATCCGCCAGATAAAAAAAAATGAAAACTTGCAATTTCACCTTTTGCAAAAAGTAGCCGCACAATTCAAACTTTTGACACTTAGTATAAAAATGGCTGTACTAGGATTGACAGTTCTTTTTTTTCTTTGAAGTATTTGAGCAAAGGTAACAAAATACTGGTATTAGAAGGTGGCGAGAAAGAATAAAAATATTTTAGAGTGGTGAAAAGACATGGTATCATTTTTGATACCGTATGCACCTAAGGGTTAAGAATATTTAAAAAAAATTGGAAAGGCACCAAATCCTTTAATCATTTACTTGCCCTAGAGATAATTTTAGTTCACGGATATTGTCACAGTAACAACGTACGAGCAGGCCTGCACATATACAGGATGTACGCCTCTGAAAGCCCCCTGTGAAGTTTTTTCTCGAAATTTTCATGTAATTTTTTTCTTACGAAACTCTCAAAACATAGCCCAATCTTACCGCTGCCTTGCCGCACTCGTCTGCCACTGATTTACAACTTTACGACCCAACTCGTCGCATCAAATATTTATCGTCAATAGATTCTTTTACGCGCTCGCTGTCAATAAGAAAACAGATCGCGTGCAAAATTTACGCTTCTATTTGTTTAAGAGTAATAGCATGACTAGTCACGCAGCATTCTAAAGACAGGGTAGTTCCTATTTTCCAACCTAACCCACCTGAAATCCCTACTAATATTATAAAGGCAAAAGTAACTCTGTCTGCCTGTTACGCTTCCCCGTTTAAACCTCACAACCGATTTTGATGAAATTTAGCACAGACAATCTTTAGACCCTGAGAAATGACATAGGCTACCTTTTATTGCAAAAAAGCTAACGCCCAATATAACTATTCCACGCGGACGAAGTCGAGAGCACAACTAGTTCTATATAAATTAGGTGGGATAGGTTGGATAATGGGAACTACCCTAAAAACGCGAAAGAAAGTCTTCAGCAGAAATGAGGCTGCAATTAACACTTTCAAAGTTTTTAATAACTTGCTTCAGATGGAAATAAAAGATAATTATCTCGCTGTAGGGAAATAACGCCGGCGTTTAATATCTCGTCATTCATTTGTTTGTAACGGGCTCGAGCTGGCGAAGGAGCCAGTATTAATGTTGAATGTTTTCTTCAAACATTTTATTATTATTTTAGCAGCGTAATAATTATAGAAATCTATCAAGACTTCTCCCCGTCTGGTGTCGGGTTTAGAATAACACCTCTCCATTTGAAAACATATCACATTATGACTGTATTGTAGAATGCGACTAAGGAAATAGGTTAAGGTATATCTTAGGCGACAGGCTAGCAACCTGTCATATTCATATCTGCCAACTCGATACCTAAAAAATACGCTAGAAGTGGCCACAAGGCGTGACATACCCATGGATTTGTCTATATAGCGTTTCTCGTGCTCTGTCTACCTCGTTTGAAAATACAGGCGTGATGTATGTTATGATGCTAGAAGTGGCTGCGACATACGTTTCGTTTGCTCTGCCTATCCCATTTACGGACATAGGCGTGATTATTTTATAAGTATGTATGTATGTATCAATGATAATAATATAAATGCGAAAGTAAATCTGTGTGTCTGTTATCTTTTTACGCTTTAACCGTTGAACCGATTTTGACGGAATTTGGTTTTACGGAAGCTTTTTAATTTGGTGGTACACTTTTATTTAGTAACAATAAAATTAGAAAGACCTATTTTAATTATGTCACAATCCAATTTACTTTCAGTGGTAAGTGGCATCGCAAGGCCGCCTCGGCGACAGAGCGTGTAGAGGGTCCGGACCCTCTACGGTCAGCTACGGCGTAGCGCGTAGAGATTGCTACGTAGTCACCATCTGTCTGGTGGGGTTGGATTGTATTGAAATAAACACAAAATTAACTTCACAACCATACTAAACTAGAATGGAACCAATCCGAAAATGGTATCACCTTTACTTGAATAGAATATTTTAATGCAGTGTGAATAATCAATGATTTGCTTCAGTACACATGTGAACATCTTCATAAATCTCATGCTCAAGTGTACTCAGTCCTTTAAACATTGTAAAATTGTGTCCGCCGACCCGCAAACAAACATCACTCTCCGTCGCACTCCCCGCGCCAACACGCCGCGTCACAACCCGAAAACTTCCTCCATAACGAGCCCCCTAATTCCAAATTATCTCGCAGATTGACAGTTCCAGTCCAAAATCAAACAGAATCAAATTACTTTCGTAACAAAATTCATTAATTGCGACACCCCTGGCGGTAATTCTCTTCCATTTATCACCTTCGCTTTTGTTTCCAATCCTCTTAAAATCAGTTGAAGCGTTCGTTAATTCGCGGCCGCAAATCCCCGTAATAAGCCCGCCTCCGACCGTGACGCCATTTATTCCCGTCGGTTCTTGCTGGTTCAGGTTTTGCATGGTTTGGAAGAATTTATGAATGCATTTGCGAGCGCCCGCCCGCGACCAGCGAGTTTGGGCGCCGCCGGACGCAGTAAAAAAATACAAGTCGCATGTGTGGCTCGTACGATGCATAAATGAACGTAGTCTGCAGAGAGCAAAAGCTTTTTACCACAATTTATAATTTACTAGCGGCCGCCCGCGCCTCGGTTAGCGTAGATTACGGTTAGATACTTGACACTTATCTATAGTCACATTTTGGACAATAATTCACACAATATCTTTATTAATTGTAGCCTTTGTGTTTTTCTGATGTATAAGCTATATTAATGTAAAGTTTCATTAAAATTCATTCAGTAGTTTGCGTGTAAGAGTAACAAACATCCAAACATCCATACTCACTCACAAACTTTCACATTTTATAATAATAGTAGGATATCACTATGGTAGGTAGGTACTCGTATTTTTATGCTTATTACCTATTTGATAGCAGTTGTTAGATAATGTATATTGTACTATGTATTGCTATTACAACGTTGGTATGACGTAAACATTTAGAAAATAACATGGTCATGTTTTTGTTATGAAAACTTACAAGTTTTGACACGTAGTTGCATAGTTTATAGCGCTGGCATTTCTGCAAGTTTAGTATCCAGTGTGTATTAGCTCGCACGTGGCAAATGTCGCGCCCTTACCCCGCTTATTCCACTTCTTTATTTGCATTTCACGAAGTGCTCTCGGCCGGTACACGCGGCTCCGGCGTAAACACGGCTCCGTTAAGGTGGGCACAATCTATTAATCCCGCCAGCTCCGTTTCTTACACGTTTTCGATTTAGCCCAGCTGCTTGTAAAAGGTGTGGCCTGTTTATAAGCCGTCGATAAATCTGCGGGCTCGTGGAAACAATCCTTTTCACCTTTACCACTAAATTATCGGTTGTCGAGGCGGTTTACAAACGTGCTTCTTCGGGTATGTAAAGTGGAGACACGCTAATCGCGAGCACGTGTCGCGCTGGGTTTAAGTAGCAACATGAAAACACCAGTGCGGGGTCGGGATCGAATAACACCTCTCCATTTCTTCCGTGGATGTCGTAAGAGGCGACTAAGGAAATATGTTTAGGTACGCTTTAGGCGACAGGCTAGCAACCTGTCGCTATTATACCTCTTCCATCTGCTTTCAAACCTAAAATTAAATTATGCTAGAAGTGGCTGCAAAGCGTGAAATAGTTAGTGTCCGACCGAAGGTACAATTTGGGCCGAAGCCGAAGCCGAAGCCGATTAATCGGCTTTCATCAAAACCTTCGGCCGAAGCCGAAGCCGAAGGTGTGTTGACCCCATGTTGACCCTAAGAAATACGAAAATTTACTAATAGTAAAAAAAACGGCAGTATATTATGTGCAGTTTTCGCTTCTAAATCAAGTGTGACTATGTTGTTATGTTATGTGTTGTCCGTAATTTATGTAATTAAATGTAAGTAATGCGATCGGGCTGGCAAAACGCTGTCCTGCTAACCGCTGCGCACTATCCGTGTCGCTCTGGCATCGTTTGTTCAATTTCAAATCACAACTTGCAAACCTTCGGCTTCGGCCAAAGCTTCGGCCAAATTTTGGGCCGAAGCCGAAGGTTTGGCCGAAGGTGGTTTTTTTGGCCGAAGGTGGCCGAAGCCGAAGCCGAAGCCGAAGCTTCGGTCGGACACTAGAAATAGTCATAATTATGGTTTTGTCTATGTCTCGTTTCGTGTGCACTGCCTACCCCATTTGGGAAGACAGGTGTGATTGTATGTATGTATGTATGGAAACACGGCTTTAACGGGAATCATTCTTGAGTACAAGTTCAAACGGAATGTGAGAAAATGTAAATGAAAGCAGTCGATCTTTGATTTTTACGACCTTTTATTTAGCTTCACCTGCCTCACGTTTTTTTGCATCTCTGTAATCAAATCTTTCAAGTTAAATTTACCCACTTCTCAAATTTTCTACACCTGTGTCAAATTAGATAAATTAGATTACAGACATTACAGTACAATATTCAGGTAGTGGACTTTTGGTGGCCTAGCCGGGACTGTCTCCGATGGATGGAACTCTTCAACTGTTGGTCTGATTGATTTGAAATCTGGTGCACATAATCTAGGATAGATTACAATGAAGTACAGTTGGCAAAAAGTACATTCAGCGAAAATGAAATTGTTGGTTAGGTTTTTTGGATATTATTCTAGATATGAATAGTAGTAGGTAAGTCTTTTGTGAACGGTCATTGTCTTGCGTGAGCTGGTAGCGGCACACCAATCGGGCGGTAATTAGAGCGCGGGTCGTGTTCGCAGCGGAACACAAATCTGTACGTATTAATTAGTCTACGCCCGGCCAATTAATATTCTACGCGTATGTAGGTACATATTGTCGGGAATGAAAATGTTCGAGAGCTTAAAGGCGACGGTATGCCATGACTGTTATTTTAAACACTAGTAAAAGAACCTTTTTATTATACAATCGATGTTATGGTATCGAGTGTTGATTGTGTAACAAACGCTAATGCTTCCTATTTGCTTCCTAGTCCTATATATTTACGTACATACATATTCTTACGCCTGTATTCCCATGAGGGGGTAAAGAGCACATGAATTCAAAAATCCAGTGCCACGTTTAGCAAATTCAGGGTAACCAGATGGTTAAATGTTATAGTCTATATTTATGAGTCATTATTATATATTTTCGATCGTCATGTAAAATAAAAAAATTTTAACCTTATATTAAAATCTGATAATTGTACAAAGTTTACTTACTAATGCCGCTATACATACCCTTATACAATTCATGATTCCTAGTCGGCCGTCACTGGCGCTATACGTACCTACAATAAACACCATAGTGCACATAATAGTGCAATAAAATGCACAATAAGCAGCGAACTGCCTTGACTAGAAGCGTGTTACGACGTTTTTATTCCACAGGTCGTGTTTAATCTCTCCGAAGCATTAGCAGACCTGCTTCCGCGGTAAGCCGCTTACGCGCACAAAGGTATCATAAAGCCAGCTAGTTTCTGTTTTCATATTGCCAAGACCATAATATTATTTCATGAAACAAACAAGCTTGTGAAACTGTATATTTCCTTTGCTCTGAAGATCAGTTGCAAAAGGATGACGTGCGGTTAATGTACTGCTCTTTTTGGCCTCCGACGAAAAGGAAGTCTTTTAATAAGTAGGTATACCTACGTCTAAATTTAACATAACACTCGTAAGACTTTATGTGCATTATCTAATTTGTGGTTCCGTAATTCCTAAAAGAAATAACTAATTTAAGTAATTAAATTTCATTAGAAATAAAATTCATTAGAACGAATTGCGCCTTTTTGTTTATAATGCGGAATGCTAAAGTTTGGAATTCCATTTGCTTTCAGGTGAAGTAGTGGTCAATAGCTAATTATTTCAAATAAAAAACAGTTACTGTATTTGGCAAAATCTCAACATAATCAAATCAGAAGTTTGTTACTGAACTAGAAACTAAAATGTCCAAGTTTATAAAAGAGATCACTTGGTTCGGTTACGTGACGTCATGATGTGCTTTGGAAGGGTCTTACATACATACACATACATACATATTCTCACGCCTGTAGTCCCATGAGGGGTAGGCAGAGCACGTGAATTCAAAAATCCAGTGCCACGTTTAGCTGTGTGTATACAGGCCACCGTCAGCCGATTATAATCAATTTGAATCTGTTTTGGAGGAGGCACTGAAAAGAGTTTTTGATAGTCGTAAAT